>JXCR01087439.1:65867-128865 GCA_002079205.1 Phalaenopsis hybrid cultivar | reverse complement strand
GGGAAGGGGAAGCAAGTATGCATTGACTTGGATTTTAGATGATCTATATTTTTATGTGGAATGCTAAATTAATGGCAGTGATTAAATTAAGATAAATGATAATGATTTTAAGACTGCTTGAACATTTTCGAAGGTTTGGTCTTAAAATGAATCATCTCAAGTGTGTATTGAACATGTTATTTAGTAGTGTTTAGTGATTAAAAATTGATTATATGAAAATTAAGTTTGTTCTTGGAAGGTAGTGCCCACTAAATTAACTTGGTTGAGATCTCCTTAATGTCGGCTGGCTTTTTGATGTGCTTCATTTCAAGTATATCAAGGTGTTAGCTCTTAATGACTTGGGTAAAANATTAACTTGGTTGAGATCTCCTTAATGTCGGCTGGCTTTTTGATGTGCTTCATTTCAAGTATATCAAGGTGTAGCTCTTAATGACATGGGTAAAGAAGCACAACCATGGCCATTGGGATGATGCTTCCTATAAAGCTTTTGATATTGCAAACACAATATTTATTATTGTATCTTGTATTGGCAGCACTGATTCTTAGAAATCCATTGAAACCACACTTTATAGCTTTATGAGTTTGTTGGAGCTTATCTACTAACAGAGTTCCCGTGAAATCCAAAGTAGGAGAATCACAGCTTTTTATTAAAGCCCACTTTGCTTTTGATACATTAAAAAATATAAAACAGGTTGGGCAGGTTAGAAGATGAGTGGTCAGGATGGAGTTGTTTTAGTTGGATGGTCTGGATCATCATAGGTGTGGCAGTGTAGTGGAGCTGGAGCTTTTGGCAGGTTCGGTAACATCCCCCCTCAAGCTGAGAGTGTCGTGAGTGATTGTCACGTTGGAGAAATTTGAAGTTGGTGNTTTGTTGGAGCTTATCTACTAACAGAGTTCCCGTGAAATCCAAAGTAGGAGAATCACAGCTTTTTATTAAAGACCACTTTGCTTTTGATACATTAAAAAATATAAAACAGGTTGGGCAGATTAGAAGATGAGTGGCCAGGATGGAGTTGTTTTAGTTGTATGGTCTGGATCATCATAGGTGTGGCAGTGTAGTGGAGCTGGAGCTTTTGGCAGGTGCGGTAACATCCCCCCTCAAGCTGAGAGTGTCGTTAGTGATTGTCACGTTGGAGAAATTTGAAGTTGGTGAGAGTCTTGGTGAAGATATCGGTGAGTTGATCATGAGTATTGATATGGTGGAAGACGATGTGTTGTTAGCTGATGCAGTAACGAATAAAGTGACAATCTACCTCTATGTGTTTAGTGCGAGAATGAATGACTTGGTTGTTGTCGAGAGCAATGGCTGAGGTATTATCGCATTAGAAGACTGTCGGTTGAGATTGCAATGTTCGTAAATTCGTTAGAAGTCCGCTGCAGCCGATGTGAGGGCTTGATATTCTACTTCGGAGGAGGAGCGGGCGACATTTACCTTGTTTCTTAGTAGGTCGTGAGCTTGAGATGAGCCTATGGACTTTTTACCATTGATATAACAAAGTATATGTTTAAGTCGGAGGAAGTTATGTTGACTCGGTGATTGCGTGTGTTGGGAGGCAAGNGGAGCGGGCGACATTTACCTTGTTTCTTAGTAGGTCGTGAGCTTGAGATGAGCCTATGGACTTTTTACCATTTATATAACAAAGTATTTGTTTAAGTCGGAGGAAGTTATGTTGACTCGGTGATTGCGTGTGTTGGGAGGCAAGATTAACAACATAGGTTACATCAGGACGAGTTAGTGTGAGATGTTGAAGGGAGCCTACGAGTTGGCCGTATAGAGTGGGGTTGGGCATGGGGTTGAAGTCGGTTGAGATGGTGGATTGCTTGGAGGAGCAAAGATGTTTTACTGGTTTAGAGTTGAGCATGCCAGTGGTGAGGAGAATATTGTTGGCATAGTTTGTTTAAGATAGGTGTAAACCTAGGATGTGGGAGCAGCTTTGATGTCGAGGAAGAGGGAGAGAGGTCCAAGTACTTTCATGTGAAATTGGATTCGGAGTTTGTGGATGGCAGATTGAATGAGAAAAGAATTGTTATCGGTTAGAACATATACGAGCATGTATAGGTGATGGGAGTGTTTATGTAGGCAGAAAGGAGATGGATCAGCTGGCCTTGGTTGGAAACCAAGTGCTTCGAGATACATGGATAGTGTGGCGAACCATTGATGTGGGGTTGAATTTAGTCCATATAGAGTTTTCTTGTGTAAGGCAAACATGATTGGGATGGGTTGCATCGATGAATCCTAAAGGTTTAGACATGTAGATGTTTTCAGTGAGANAGCATGCCAGTGGTGAGGAGAATATTGTTGGCATAGTTTGTTTAAGATAGGTGTAAACCTAGGATGTGGGAGTAGCTTTGATGTCGAGGAAGAGGGAGAGAGGTCCAAGTACTTTCATGTGAAATTGGATTCGGAGTTTGTGGATGGCAGATTGAATGAGAAAAGGATTGTTATCGGTTAGAACATATACGAGCATGTCTAGGTGATGGGAGTGTTTATGTAGGCAGAAAGGAGATGGATCAGCTGACCTTGGTTGGAAACCAAGTGCTTCGAGATACATGGATAGTGTGGCGAACCATTGATGTGGGGTTGGCTTTAGTCCATATAGGGTTTTCTTGTGTAAGGCAAACATGATTGGGATGGGTTGCATCGATGAATCCTGGAGGTTTAGACATGTAGATGTTTTCAGTGAGATGACCATGGAGGAAGGCGTTGGATACATCAAGTTGGAGGATTTGCCAATTGTGGGCAAGGCTTAGTGTTAAGAGAATTCAGATCGTTCGTAATTTAGCAACAGGTTGAATGTTTCAGTGTAATTAAGGTCATGTTTTTGGTCGAAACCTTGGGGGACCAAGCATGCTTTGTGGTGAGAGATGGAGCCGTCCGCATTAAGTTTGGTGTGGAATGTCCATTTACAACCAAAAATATTTTGGTGAANGAGGTGACCATGGAGGAAGGCGTTGGATACATCAAGTTGGAGGATTTGCCAATTGTGGGCAAGGCTTAGTGTAAAGAGAATTCAGATCGTTCGTAATTTAGCAACGGGCTGAATGTTTCAGTGTAATTGAGGTCATGCTTTTGGTCGAAACCTTGGGGGACCAAGCATGCTTTGTGGCGAGAGCTGGAGCCTTCTGCATTAAGTTTGGTGTGGAATGTCCATTTACAACCAAAAACATTTTGGTGAGGAGATGATGGAACGAGGGACCATGTGTCTTGAGAATGAAGGGCTGGAAATTCGATTGACATAGCTTCTCGCTAGAGGGGGTGTTTTATGGCGGAGGAGTAGTGTGTGGGATTGGTGGTGGTGGATTTGGTGAGTGAGGTTCAGTATTTGGCGAGGTTTGAGTGAACTGGTTTTAAATCAAGTTTGCATTAGATGAATGGGTGCANTCGATTGACATAGCTTCTCGCTAGAGGGGGTGTTTTATGGCGGAGGAGTAGTGTGTGGGATTGGTGGTGGTGAATTTGGTGAGTGAGGTTCAGTATTTGGCGAGGTTTAAGTGAACTGGTTTTAAATCTAGTTTGCATTAGATGAGTGGGTGTGGGTGGGGGAGGAGAAATGGAGGTTGTATTGGTTATGGGATGGGTTTGGGAGGTTGAGTGATTGGTGGAAGTAGATTTGCTTGATATGGATTGTTGTGTTGGATGATAATGCACAGGGAGGATGATGTTGGGAGGTTTGGTTGATGATGTGGTGGTCGAGGTGAGGAGGAGAGGGGGAAGAAGGTGTTCAGATGAGATAGTTGGAGTTGGAATGGTGAGATGAGTTTTGAAGGGAAAGTTTTGTTCATTGAAGAGGACATGATGAGAGATGTAGATTTGGTTTCTAGGGGGTCGAGGCAGTGATGTCCCTTTTGGGAGGTTGCATTGCTGAGAAAGACACATCGTGTGGAGAGTGGAGAGAGTTTTTGTCTGTTGTGTGGTCTAAGCCACGAGTAGCATAGGCAACCGAAGATTATGAGGTGGTTGTAGGATGGTGGGCAAAGGTAAAGTAATTCGTAGAGTGAGATTAGATTTGTGACAGTGGAAGGGAGTCGATTAATTAGGTAGCAGGTTGTAAGGAGGGTTTCACTCAATAGATGGGGAGGAAGAGAGGTGGTTGTTAAGGTAACAGTGTTTATGCTCAACGACACCGTTTTGTTCGGGATGTAGGGGCACGTGTATTGGCGTATGATCCTGAATTTTCTTAGGTGAGTTTGTAGAGTGTTATTGAGGTACTCTCCGACACCATCAATGAGAAAAGTTTTAATTTTAAAGGGGAATTGATTTTCAACCATAGCTTGGAATTTAAGAAATTTATTTCTTGTTTCATTTGCATTATTAAGTAGATATATCCAAATGTAGCGAGTATAGTCATCAATAAAAACTAAATGGTATTTATAAGCTTGTAAAGATAATGTGGAGGAAGGTCCTCATACGTCTGTATGTATAAGCTATATAGGAAAAGAAGACTTGATAGGAGATATAGAAAAAGAAAGTTTATGACTCTTCGCTACTTCGCAATAATTGCAATGTAAGTATTTAGAAGAAATGCATAAGGTAGGATACTGGGATGCAATGGTTGATTGTATCTGAGGCAATGGATGACCCAGTCGTTGATGCCACAGGTGTGGGATATGTTGAGCCGAGACAAGAGCGAGGGGTGTGGAGAGTTGCTAGGTAGTTGAGGGGGTGATAGGGTAGCTTCCTCAAATGCAAGGTCCTTTAAGGATGATGCGGTTGGTCTTTAGGTTGATGATGCAATAGCCATTGGAGGTGAAAGTAATAGAGGAAGAATTTGCTTGAGTTACTTTATGAACATATAGTTGGTTCTAATCTAAGTTCGGAATGTGGTGCAGTTGAGGTAAGTGAAGCTTACTTAGTGGGGTGGGCGAGATTTCTTGTCTGATTTGTACAATGGAAAGTTGTTTGTCATTTCTGACTGTGATTGTATTGTTTCCATGATATTCTTGAGCATTTTTAAGTTGATTCGAATCCATGGTGAGGTGCTCTGTGGCGCTGCTGTCGAGATACCATTTGCCATCATTTGACGTAACTAGTGCGGTTGGAGTTTGGTAGGATTTGTCATGGTAAAACTGGCACTTGAATGCCTCGCATTCTGTTTTGCAGCATTTTTGGCAAAGGAAGGACTTTGTTGGAGCGAGTGAAGGTGGGATTACCTTGATAGAAATGAGGGAATGAACCATTTTGTTTGATGTTAGGCATGTAAGAGGAGTTGCGGGTTCTTTTTTTGCCTCGGTTAGCAGAGAGAGTTGTGGAAAGGAGGGATTCCTTAGCTTTTTCGGTTGCGAGGTTGATCTACTCGCTACATAGCAGTGTGTAGAGGTCATCGATGGAGATCATTTGAAGGTTGGTGTAAATGGCAGTTTTGGAGGCATGATAGAGGGAGGGTAAGTGGTTGAGTGTGTAGTGGATGATGTCCTTTGGGTTGATAGGAGCTCTGGCGACTACCAGAGTGTCAACCTTGGCTTTGATTTTCTACAAGCACGGGGTCATTGTTTTGTTTATCATATTTTATGGAGCTCATTCTTCAATTGAATGATTCTAAAATGATTTGATGATTGAAGTCTTCGTTCAATCGTTGTTCAAATGTCCTGAGAGGTATCTAATGATAGTACAAATGGTAGGATGAATGCTGAGATAACAAAGAAGAAACAACCAGATTTTGATCTATCATCATTCATTTTGTGAAGTCGGGGTTGAGGTGAGAAAGACCGGTGTTGTCGGGCACATACTTTGCCTGACATGGGCAGGATCCATCAAGAAAGCTATCATAACTGTTTGCTTGAAATAGCTTGAGAACTCCAGCATTCCAGGTTGGATGATTGACAGAGGTAAGTTGAGTGGAAAAAAGATTGCGGATATTGCTTAGAATGAACTTCAGCTGAGTGGGTATTGGATTGTCGCTAGGTAGGGGCGTTTGTTGGTTCGGTGGTAGATTTCTGGAGGAGGCGTTGGAGGGTGAAGAGTCCATGCAAGAGAGAAAGAAGATGGTCTCGTGAGGCTATAGAGGCACTGATATCATATTAATTATCAGAGTTCCTGTGAAAACCAGGGAAGAAGAAGGAGACTTGCAGCTTTTTATTAAAGACCATTTGCTTTCGATATGATAAAGAAATATAAAAAGGGGTGTGAAGTTTAGGTTGCTTAGAAAATGAGTGGCCATGATGTAGCTGTTGCAGTTGGATGGTCCGAATCTTCCTAGGTGAGCAGGAGCTTTTGGCAAGCGCGGTAACACAGACTGCGATTATCCACAAGTGAAAGTTAGTTGATTGTCTTATGAGGGAGGATTTTAAGCTAAGTTATAATAATAATAATAATAGTTATTATTATTATTATTATAATAAAATATGTGCATCAATTGATGTAGTTGATATTTTCTTAAAATAAAATTTTACATTCTGAATTTGAAAATCGCCCATGTATTGCAACTCATCATTTATTTAAAAATATGATTACGAATTTTCCACAGAAAATCCTCCATCCCCTCTAAGAAAAAAATAATTTATTGGGGGTTGGCACAAGGATGACATTAATCTATTGGGCCGTTTACATACATGCCATGCATATCTAACTTATGATTTGTTTTTACTTTTTATATTTATATCACTCAAAATTTTCANATGATTACGAATTTTCCACAGAAAATCCTCCATCCCCTCTAAGAAAAAAATAATTTATTGGGGGTTGGCACATGGATGACATATCTATTGGGCCGTTTACATGCATGCCATGCATATCTAAATTGTCATTTGTTTTTACTTTTTATATTTATATCACTCAAATTTTTCGTCTTACATAAAAAAAGTATCACCACTTTAATTTTTAAAAAGTGTATATTTTATTATAGCAATAAATAAGTTGTTATGCATATATGTTGAATCCTGATTTGCCTGTGAATCTCAAAGAGGAAATAGAGTGTAAGCAGAAGGGACAAAGATTAAAAGAGAGAAAATGAATAATTATGAACTTTGATTAATCGTTTCATATTTACAAAATAATTATTCTATTTATAGAGGAGATGGTACATAATAATATATTATATTTATATTTTTGTCTCTGGTTTAAAGTGACTCGTACTAAGGAATTTTTTATGTTTTACATGTATGACCTTGTTGTTTAGTTGTTTTTCTGGCTCAACTGACTATGCTTAATTGGCTTCCGGTCTATAGGGTCACCTTGATCGATTGAACTAGGTTGGGCATCCAGGCCAGGTCGGTCATCCAAACTGCATTGCTCGCTCGGGTTGGGTCAATCTTCTTAGTTGGGTCGGCCATCCCTCTAGGTTGGTCGTCCAGGTTGGGTCTGTCTTCAAGGTTAGGTTGTTTATTTTGGGTTGCCCATCCAGGCTAGGTCGTCATGTTCAGGTTGGGTCAGTCGTCAAGCTAAGTTGTCACGTGATAGGTCGGTCGTCTAGGCTGGGCCATCTCTCTGAGAGATTTTTACTTATATATTTTTATTATATAATGTAAAAATTAAAATTTAGATGTAAGATATGTAAATACATTTGAATGAAAAGGTTTATAATATGTCATGCACCGGGGATGACGCGGAGAGAGCCAAGAGTTTTCACTTGATTCTATATATGCTCCTTAACCATTGCACGCACACAAGCCACTAGTTGTATTCTCCGTCTTCTTTCCTCTGCCACCTTTTTATGAAAATATTAGGTTAGGATACTGCACATCCGGACGACTAACCATCAGACACAACTTCACCATACAATTCATCAGCGGACGATGTAGCGGTCGTTAGTTGGCCGTCCAAACGTGCGAATGCCCAAACTGAATGTTTTTTAGCTTTTTAGACGTCTTGTCATTAAAGAAGAGATCCCGATCATCAACTTCTCCCTCCTAAGAACTGGGANTGAAAATATTAGGTTAGGATACTGCACATCCGGACGACTAACCATCAGACACAACTTCACCATACAATTCATTAGCGGACGATGTAGCGATCGTTAGTTGGCCGTCCAGACGTGCGAATGCCCAAACTAAATGTTTTTTTAACTTTTTAGACGTCTTGCCATTAAAGAAGAGATCCCGATCATCGACTTCTCCCTCTTAAGAACCGGGCCTCCCAATCAACAATCACAAATCATTCGGGATATTGGACAGGCGTTTGAAGAGTGAGGATGCTTCTCGTTATGTGATCCACGTAAAACAAATTCAAATATTATTATTTTACTTTCACTCATTTTGACTATGAAATTAAAATCTTTATTATTGAGATGTTTTTAGAAGTTCAAAATTTTAATATTATGTATTGATGTATCTTCAATTAAATGATAAATTTAAATAAATTCATTAGTTTTCAATACAAATTTTCAATTGAGTTAAGCAATCGTAGGTCCGGTGACAATAGCCAACCTTGCACTAAACCTCTGAATTTCAGGTTTTTTATAGCTATAAAACTAGTACTTCTTTTTCTTTATATATAGATCATATTTCTACAATAAACATATATGTTCTTTAAAATTTGTTCTGTTTGTTTCTAGCAATTTTTTTACCATAGAAAAGTTTGTAGAAGGATGTCATGATTAAAATTAAGTTGAATGATATGTATACTTATATGTTAATCAATTAAAATTTATATTATACTTATTTCGAAATAAATAGAACCTATATGAAATCTATTATTATAACAAATAATAATAATCAGTGTACTGACCTAATTTTTTCTTTCAGGAAATAATCATTTTGTTGAAAAGATGTGGTTTAAAGGCAGTTAATTAGGTAAATAACTTGGGTGAAAAAAAAACTCTTTATATTTACATAATGCAAGTGAAAAAATATTATATATTTTATAATAAATGAGATGACCACATAAACATAATTTTATATAAATTTAATGTGACATTCTCATCAACCAATATTCACATATGCTGACATTTGCAAAAGGATCTAATATGAGTAATTACTCATGCTTTAACAAACTTGACAAACTGCTATTTTTTTTTTTGTTCAGATGACTGAAGCATTCGCTTTAGTAAAAAATAATAAAAAATTTAATAAAAAAGGAAACCAAGTATAAATAATTTTAGATGCCTAATGAACTCCATGAACAAATGAGCTTAATAACCTTAGAACTTCAATATTAGAGCAATCTGCGAAGAGTATGCAAGACGAACTAGAGAGATCGCCAACGACATACTGAATCCCATTGGGGAAAGCTTAGGGCTTGTAGAAAGCTACATGGAGGAGGACTTGGACATAGCGAATGGCTACCCGTCAAGCTCACAACAAGAGCTAGCTTTGGGTCTCTGCTCATTCGGATACTGCTCTGTTGTCACTCATGCAAAATGGCAGCATTAATGGCCTCCAAGTAGAGCACAATGGCCGTTGGATCCCTATCCGCATCATCCCAGGCTTATTCTTCATCCAAACTGGAGATCTCTTGGTGGTATGTCTCTCCCTCTCTCTCCCTCTCCCTCTCCCTCTATATATATATATATATATATATATATATATATATATATATATATATATTAATTCGACATAAATGTTTAAAATTTTCGTTATGCTGTTTTTATAACTCACAGAATATTAATTTAGGAGAATTTTTCGAGCTTAAAGGGGTGTTTGACTGCACCGAACATTTATGTTAATTAGAATTTAATAAATTCGGATTTATCAAATCAATTCAAAAAAGTATTTGGTTCAGTCAAGATTAAAGCAACTTAAATCCGTTTGATATGTTAGTGATGCGTGCTAGAAAATTCGCGGCGGTAGAGTAATGGATTATCGTCTTAGCATTGAGCGAGGGTTCAACACACACTCAGATGAAAATGAATCAGACTGTGATAACACCATGAGTTTTTACGTGGAAAACTCATAAAGGGGAAAAATCATGGGGTTTGGTCCAGTAGTAAAAATTCATTATAAGTTGAGAATTATAGATGTCCTTTGTCCCACAGGCGGGAAACAGTTACTAGTTTTCTAAATTACAACGTCAACTGACAACGTCTAGTCAGCGGTGGTTGACAGAGGTCGGCGGTAATCGGCGGCGGTTGACGACAATCGATGACGGTCGGCGGTGGTCGACGGAGGTCGGTGATGGTTGTCGACGGTCAGTGGTGGTCGACGACGATCGACGATGACGAAGATGATCTTAGATTTGAGCTCTTTTTCAAAGCCTCAAGTTCTCTCTTGAGCTTCTCTCCCTTTCATGTGAGGGGTGGGGCTCTATTTATAGTGTTTTGAGTGCAATTAATGCAAGAATATGAACCATTTTGATCGGACGGTCTGGAGAGCTTCCTTTGATCATATGACGTTTGATGAACATTTGAGTGCCTTAAAGATGTCAGAATTGAGCAATTTTGGGCTCGTTGGATTCGTCTTGTCGAGACACTCGATGTGACAATAAACTCGCTAGATTCGACATCCGTTTGATCTTTCAAATGCCTCTGGAAATCCTCCAATACTGGTTTAATGATTTTATTCGGGCTTGATTTAACACGGATTGGACTGACTTTCATATCATTAGGTCCGCTTCATTGAGCCGATCAGTTTGACTATAAGTTTGCTGAAATCGGAGCTCCGGATGACTATTAATTGAAGTTTGAATGTTTTTTGTTCAAAAAATTGCACCGAAATTCTTGTCGGATGATGAAAATTTGTTGGTGGCGTATCATTTTGGTATCTTATTTTCTAGTTTAATTTTCTTTCAAAGTTAAATTCATTAAACTCACATAAAAATTGGATTTAGTAAATTCAAATTTACGGCCAAACAAGAGATGAAGAAGAGAAAAATGTGGATTATTAGCAAACTGCCCGGATTTACTTCTCATTTCTTTGCATTGGGTGCATTCACATAAAATTCTCCCATAAATCCTATTGCATATATACTACCAAACACCGCCTAAATTATCTAGTTATTTCTATTAAGATTTTGTCGCATCTAGCAACAGATAGTAAGCAATGGGATATACAAGAGTTTGCTTCATGGAGACCTCCTGCTTACAATGAGCACACTTTCCATGTAAACTTTTCATTCTCAAGAACTTACAATGCTTCCAGCCAGAAACTATAGATTCAATATATCATTTAACGCTTAAGAAAAAAGAAAAAGAAGATATATGAAGCCTTTTGTTTCGCCCTTGACAAATGATCTTGGTAAGGACTTCCAGAATAAGCAAATAGAAGTTTTGAACCATAGAGCTTCAGGGACGGACTTTGAAATATTGTAAGCCCGACTGTTGGGAAACATATTGTAGATATTTATTCGGGAGAATTCAAATAAAATTTTGGACTGAAGTGCACAGAGCAAGAAAATATAGAAAAATATAAGATTTAACATTAAAAAAGTAAGAATGGAAAAAAAACCAAGAAGTCATACCACACCAATAAATTCGATATGAAAAAAAAAAAATATCATAAATTACATCACGCTCAAGTCTCTTCACACTTTTGTCATATCGTGTCACTTGCACTCCACTCTTTGCGCAAGAGAATTCAAAATCCAGCAAAAAAAAAAAAATCAAAACAACAGAAGAAGATGTTTAAAACAAACTCTCATTTCACAACGCTAAAAAGGTAGTGTTGTTACGCTCTAATAGGGTTTTGTGGTGCCCAGCTCTTCGGTTTCAACACAAATTTTCCTTCGAATAGCTTTGCGGCTGAAAAAAAATGAGACGACTTAATTTTATTGATGAAAAAAAGGGGTATAAATACTCATTACAAGACTTACTGGTAAGGAAAACAATAAAAATAGAATATACTAGAAAATGAAAGAAATAATAACAAAATTTAAGAGACAGTTAATCTCTCTAATTAAAGGAGAGAAATAAATAAAGATTCCGAAGATCCCTCTAAATATAGAGTTATGACAAATATGAAATATAATAATTAGTATTTTCGAGATCCTTCAATACTTCCCCTCAAGTTGGGTTGTACAGATTGTACATGTATAACCTGTTACATAATTCTTCAAAGTTAATTCTTGGGAGAGGCTTAGTGAGGATATTTGTTGTTTGATGTCGGGAAGGAATGTATGCAAGTTCGACGAATCCTCTCTCAATGTTTTCTGAGATGAAGTGTCAATCGACCTCGATGTGTTTCGTTATGTCATGGTGTGCTGGATTCATTGCAATGTTGATGGTTGTCTGGTTGTCGCATTATAGTTTGACAGTTTTTTCAATAAGCATTCTGAGTTCGTTGAGTATTCTTCGAAACAACATTCCTTCGCAGATCCTGAGTGCAATAGCTCTGAATTCAGCTTCAGCGCTTCTTCTCGATACCACGGATTGTTTTTTGCTTCTCAAAGTGACTAGGTTTCCCCAGACATAAGTGTAATAGCTGGAAGTCAATCGTCGGTCTGAGACATCCCCTGCCCAGTCTGCGTCTGAATACACTTCTATACTTTGATCCTTATTCCTTTGAAACAGTAGCCCTTTGTCTGAAGTCATATTGAGGTATGTCAAGAATCTGTATATTGCATTCATGTGTTCTTCCGTAGGGCTGTTCATAAATTGACTAACAATACTAACAGAAAAACCAATGTCGGGTCGTGCGTGTGAGAGATAGATGAGTCGCTGATATCTCCCCCTGTCCACATGTGCATTATTTTTCTCAGTGCCGATCTTCTTGTAGTGATCCATTGGTGTATTGACGGGTTTGCAGCTGAGCATACATGTTTCCTTCAACAGTCCAATGTATATTTCTGTTGTGACACAAATATTCCTCATTTTGATCGAGTTAGTTCCATGCCGAGAAAGAACTTTGGGTTTCTGAGGTCTTTAATTTTGAATTCCCGAGTGAGAAGCTTTGTCATATTTGTGAGTTCTTCGTGATTTCCAGTGAGGATGATATTATCGACGTATACGATTAGAATTGCAATCTTCTTTTCGGAATAGGTTTTCACGAAGAGAGTGTGATATGCCTGACACTAAGTATACCCGTGTTTTGTCATTGATTTTGCAAATCTATCGAACCATGCTCGGGGAGATTGTTTGAGGTCGTACAATGATTTTTAGCGTTTTCAGACTTTATTGCTTGGAAAGGATGTTTTAGTCCGGGAGGTGCTTCCATGTAAACTTCTTCTTCCAAATCATCATTTAGGAAAGCATTTTTTACGTCGAGTTGATGTAGCTGTCAGTCTTCATTTGCTGCAAGTGAGAGAAGGATTTTGATGGTGTTAAGTTTGGCCACGGGGGCAAAGGTTTCTTGGTAATGAATATCGTAGGGCTGTTAAAAACCTTTTGCTACGAGACGTGCTTTTAATCTCTCAATTGTACCATCTGCCTTGCATTTAACTTTGAAGATCCATTTGCAGCCGATTGCTTTCTTTCCCTTTGGCAGGTCTGAAACAGTCCATGTACCATTTTTTTATAGGGCTCTTACCTCCTCATTGATAGCCGCTTTCCACCCTGGGTGTTTGAGAGCTTCATCAATCGTGTTTGGGACTTATGCATTGTCGAATGCAGTGACATATGCTCGGAAAGCTGAAGATAGTCTTTCATAGGACTCAAAGTTGGAGATCGGATGCATCGTGTGTTCATACCTGAGTGGAGGACGGATGGACCTAACACCTTTCCTTAAAGCAATTGGAATGTCAGAGTCATCAATCATAGGTATAGTAGATGCATGCTCAAGTGTGTTCGTACCTGAGTGGATTTTTGTAGGAGTTGGATCCGGTTCTGACTCTTGGATTAGTGTTGGATGTGTTGAGTGATCTATGTGTGAGTTGGACACTTGAGGATTAGACAGAGACTGATTGTTAGGTACATTTTCACGTGAGTTGGATGAATTTGTTGAATCCGAGTCGGGAGATAATGAGTTTGGTTCAAGGGACAAGGATTTGATATGTGGTGGTATGAATTCATTGTCCCCCCAAGACTGATATTCCCTTAAAGTCTCCCCTTAAATATTAGAATTTGGGTAGTAGGGCTGATTTTCAAAGAAGGTGACATCCATAGTGTTGTAGGTTTTCCTTGTGAGGGGAGAGTAGCACTTATATCATTTTTGAAGAGGCGAGTAGCCGAGGAAAATATATTTAGTAGATTTGGGGTGAAGTTTGCTGTGATTGTGTGCATGAATGTGAACAAAGGAGGAGCAACCAAATACTTTGGTAGGTATATTTTGGGCAAGTGCCCTGGTGTGGGGAAATGATTTGAAAGGAGTTGGACTAAACATTGAAATTTGAGGACCCGAGAAGGCATCTTGTTGATGAGGTATGCTGCAGTGGATATAGCGTTACCCCCAAAAACCTTAGGCACGTTAGAGGAAAACATGAGGCAGCGGGCCACCTCGAGAAGGTGGCGGTTCTTGCGTCGATCCCATTTTGTTGAGGAGTGTCGATGCAAGAACTAAGATGGAGGATGCATTTAAAGGAGAGATAAGAGCCGAGGACGGAAGCAAAGTACTCCTTTGCATTATCAGTCTTGAGTGCCTGAATGGAGGTTTGGAATTGTGTTTGGATTATTGAGTAAAATTGTTCAAATATGTGATCGACTGCAGATTTATCTTTCATAAGAAATAACCACATTAGTTGAGTGTGATCATCAATAAAGGAGACAAGCCACCGAGTCCTGACAAGGGTCGTAATACGGGATGAGCCCCAGATATCGCTGTGAATGAGTGCAAAGGGCCTGGAAGAGGTGTAACCAACACGTGAAAACGACGTGTGAGTGTTTTGGCAAGTTGACAAAATTAACATTGAAAATAACGAACATCTTTATTGATAAATAAATTTTGAGAAAGTTTTGCAAGATACATAAATTTTGAATTGCTGAGACGAAAATGTAATAACATGAACTCAGAATCTTTATTGACACTAGAATTGAAGACAGAATGATGGGTAGACAAATATCCGCAGCGAGGTCGTGGTGGTGAAGTACTGTTGATGACGTAGAGACCCGAGCACATCTCAGCATTGTCAATCGTCGTTCCCGAGTCCGCATCCTGAAATTCACACATGGTAGAGAAAAATTTAGCAATACACCTCAAATCACTAGTCAACTTTCTGATGGTTATTAAATTGCAATTTAAAGTATGAACATGAAGTACATATCGTAGTAGAATGTTTTTGGTGGTGTGCACGAAGCCAAAGCTGGTGACATTGAAGACAGAGCCATCGGCAACGCGGATGATGGAGTTGTCTCCGCACGACATATAGTCATGGAGAAGGGAGGCATCACCAGTCATGTGATGAGAAGCGCTAGAATCGATGATCCACTGACCTAGGGATCCTTAATTGACTGTGAAGGCATGGTAGAACGTACCTTGATGCGCTAGCAGGCCGGTGATAGGGTCGGGAACAACCAGATCATGTGTTTTGCCGATCAATTTGTGCAGTAAATCTAATTGCTCTTTGCTGAATGGACTGGGTGTTGTTGCAGGAAGGTCATCGGCAGCGACGACGCTGTTGGAACGGGGAGTGCGATCAGACCAAGGCTTCCAATCGGTTGGCTTTCCATGAAGCACGCAACACGTGTCTTTATTATGTCCTTGTTTGCGGCAATGGTCGCACCATGGATGGCCTTTGCGTGATGGGTTGTCGCTATGTCGAGGCGGAGGAACCCAAGCTGCAAGGGCGGAGGGGTCAACGGAGAGATTGGGCGAGGTGGAGATAGACCCAAGCATGATTTTCTAGCGGTTTTCTTCGCGGCGAACCTCGAAGGAGGCCTTGTGAATGCTCGATAGTGGCTTGAAGCTTAATACACGATAGCGGACATGACCGAGAGAGTTGTTGAGGCCGAGAAGGAATTTGAATATCCTTTTTTGCTCGATGATCTGACGGTATAAGTTGGAGTCCGGAGTGCATGACCAGACTTGGATTTCATACATGTCAACCTGCTGCAGTAACGTGAGAGAGCATTAAAATACTGAATCACATATTGATCACCTTGGCGAAGATCGTGGAGGATTAACTCGATCTCGAAGAGCTTGGATGTGTTATCTGAGTTAAAGTATGTCTCTCGAGCAGCATCCCAAATACTTTTGGCCGTGCGTAGAGAAGAAAATTTTCGTCGATGTCGTTGGTCATGAAATTGATTAACCATGACATGACCATGTGGTTATCTGCATTTCATGTCCGGAATTTTGGGTCATCCTTGGTCGGAGCGACGACATCATGAAAGATTAGGACAACTGGAGGTAGTTCTGACCGTTGAGATTGAGACCAGTGATAAGAGAGGAAGTGTCATCGATTCCGATTGGAACAGAGCAGATGATATTTCTTGGGAGGAAGAAAAAGAAGTCTACATGCCGAAGAAGATTGGTATGACTCTGATACTATGAAAAGATATGAGATGACTTAATTTTATTGATGAAAAAAGGGGTATAAATACCCATTACAAGATTTACTGGTAAGGAAAACAATAAAAAATAGAATACATTAGAAAATGAAAGAAATAATAACAAAATATAAGAGACAGTTAATCTCTCTAATTTAAAGAGAGAAATAAATAGAGATTTCTAAGATCCCTCATATAATTTATAACCCTCTAAATATAGAGTTATAACAAATTTGAAATATAATAATTAATATTTTCGAGATCTTCCAACAGCTTGTGACATTGATATTAAAGCGTTGCGGATACAGCTCCGAATTGTAATGTGTGGAAAAAGAATTTTTCAGGTGTATCGCACCCAAACTCATACTAGGGAGAGCTCTGCCCCTCTCCCCGTACCCTCATAAAAAACTCTGCCACCAAAACTGATCGGTGAAATCAAAGGCTCTGAATTCCTGTTCAATGAAATAGACGCTGTGAGAAACAAGGAATCCCCTCCTCCTCAAGTTAGCTGCGGTTTCTAATCTATCCAAAAATTAATCGATCGAGGACCACCAGGAGCGTTTCATGAACCATACAATTTTGATGAATTTACATACATGCCTTTATAGTTCGTTGTATTTAAATATCTAACATCAAAATTTTAATGTTTATTTATAGGACGCCTAAATCTTTAACATCACATTAACAATATCCCTTTCTAATTTGAACTGCACACATTCCTAGCTGGAATCTATTTATTTATTTCAATTCGATTTCAATTCAATTTAAAAATTGATTCGATTCCCATAAATTTTTATCATTTACATGTTCCAACCCAAGGAGGAAATTTCATGTGAACNCTAAATCTTTAACATCACATTAACAATATCCCTTTCTAATTTGAACTGCACACATTCCTAGCTGGAATCTATGTATTTATTTCAATTCGATTTCAATTCAATTTAAAAATTGATTCGATTCCCGTAAATTTTTATCATTTACATGTTCCAACCCAAGGAGGAAATTTCATGTGAAATAAAAATTTACATAAACATATTTACTACTTAGAAAATAAAAAATACTTTGATAAACTTCAAATGAGTCCAAGCACACTAATTCGAATAAAAATATGTTTGTGTAGGAGCATTATAAAATAAAGTTGGAATATTATGTTGGCATTACGCTCGTTAGCTCATAAAAAAGTCAAAAGTGAGCTGTTTAAATAATTGTATACAAATAGTTCAAAATCATCAAATTGAATTTGTTCGTGAGTTGTCCGGTAAGTTGAACAGAGGGAGGACAATACTATATAAGATGACGTTATTAAACAATTGTAAACTCATTATTAAACAGTGGAGTTTATAATAGAAGGGGGTAGAAGCAGAGTTGTCCATGACTAAGCAGACGAAGATATGACTAAATAGTATTTTAATGGCCGCCTTTGAAATTGGGGATAGGTAAATGTTATTTTCAGCGTTTTGAAAACGCATAAACTGTCAAAACACAGTTCACCCAAACAAATCTGGTGCGTTTTCAAAATGTCACCGCACCAAATAAGCATGGAGGAAGTGTCTGTTTATTTATGGGATAGCCAACTGTCAGAAGAAATCAACAACATTATTCACAACCCACCCTAAACCTATGTACTCTATATACTTAAGCTTCGATCCGGTTGGTCGAAGACAACTCCCAGATGACCAACCGCTTTGCCTAAATGACTATAATTTCCTTGCAGGCTGCAGCTACACAAGCATGTATGGTGACCACTTCCTCCTCTAGCCTCTCCAACTTGTATACCAGCTCGATTAGTTGGTGCATCTCTGGAGCATGGGAAAAACCAGCCGCCCAAATGAATGAGTCCTCTATCTTGCACAATCGGCATTCCATCGAACTGGGGGATCCCGGTATATTGAACACCTCTTCTTGGGCCTCCTTTAAGAGCCATGAGTGGCTACCCCCAGCCTCAGCCTGGCACGGAGCATCCTTGGTAGGCCCTTGATCCACTACAACCCCTGGGACAAGATCAACGCACCTTCACAGAAGGGGAGTCGACTGTCACCACTTTGGTGATCATGTCAGTTGCATCAAAAGACAATATAAAAAATATTTCAGAGAAAGAGAAAATTCATCAAATAAATATACACCCTCCATACCCATGTTACTGTCCCATTATGAAGTTGTAAAAAAGAATTCTTCATAGAATTCTTCCTCACCAGTCCTCTGTCCCTTGGCTGGTAGAGGGGGGTTGGTGGAATGCGTCAAGCGGCACCGGGGCACCAACAACCTCTTGTATGGTTCCCTCAACAGCTTCTTGCTCTGCTCCCTCGAGCAGTGACGTCGGAGTCAGAGTAGGAGATTACGAACTGTTTGGCCACTCCTTTAGACAGTTACTTTCCTCTCGCACTTCTCATGAGGATGATCGAGGAGCGAGTCTGACGACCTCACTTGGTCTTTCAAAGCAGACCTATTTTTCTTCTTCACTGTCACGTTCTAGCTTCGATCACCCTTCAAATGCGATTTAGTTTCCCACCTCATATCCTCAAAGCCCTTAGATAGACAACTTTTCTATACTTCTCCCCTTTGGAAGAAGATTCATTTACCATGTTGGCGATTAAAATTAAAACAAATCGAGTGAATAGAAAAATCATAGGAATATGGGATAAACTGTGCCCCTTACCCTCTATAGGAATTGCCGGCACGAAATTCAGGGAGATAAATTATTACATCATTAAGTAATCATAAATACTACTCACTTTTTTATATTAAATTCTCTTGTTCTAATTGCAGCATAACTTCCAAGAAGCAAGAGAATTGAGGAACTACATATGTACATGAAAAATGGGCCAACATACATCTCAAAGCAATCTTACGACCTAAGGAAGAATGGCATGACAAAAATGGGCCCACCTTAAAATGATCGGGTGGCATAGAAAGCTGATCGGCTCACACTAATAAGAGATCATCTAAACTGATTCAATAGTGCACACTCAAATGACATCCTGATGTCAAAGATAATTAAGGGTTTCCTCGAGACATCATGGAGTCATGAGCTTCGACTATCCTCGGTGGGATCTTTCCGCCCGAATAGTAAGCTACTCGTCAGGTTATGGAGACTCACTCTTTGCCTAATGATCTAGTTTTTCTCAGTCGGCGAGAACTATCCCGTTGAGAACTGAGAGTTGATGACCGGATCGATACATTCGGCCGACAAGTTTAATTTCGCCACCTATCTTATTCACTGATTTAATTGACCGGCTCTGCCTAAAGGATCAACCTGCCAATGGTCCCTATCCAACTGGTCTACTGACTGTATTGACTGCTTCAGTTTGTTGGTCTGGCCAATTGAGCAAAAGAACATCGAGGTCCTACGGCTACATGAGTATGATTCTTAGAATAACTTGTACAAACACTACATAAATATGACATAATGTAACTTCAACTCTTGACCATGGATTTAACTTGTTGCCGCCCCTGATATCAAAACCTAAATAAATACCTTCTTATAAATCAAGAATTTTAATTTTGAAAAAAAAAAGAATTAAAGCTGCTTTTATTTTTCCGAGCCTTAAATTTGACCATATAAAATTGACGGTCGAGTAAGACTTCAATTAGCAACTAAATTTTTTGGACAAGAAGAGAGTGTATATGCTAACTTTGGTACACAACTTCCCTAAAAGAGCTTTCATTTCAAATTGTAAATTCCGGTGAAAAAAAGGGAAGCAAAAGCTACCGATCTAGTCCAGATTATGCTTAAATCTTATCCAAAAAAAAAGACAATCGTACATGCGGTATATTATGTCAGAACTGTGTGCTGATGAACTTTTCGAAGGATAGTTTCAATCGGTAATCCAACAGAAAAAAAAAATGATTGAATTTCACATGTATTGATCTTTGCAATGAAAATTTCATTAAAAGTCAAACAAAAACCTATATAAATAAAATAACAATAATAATTGTTGCACAATGTCCTGCAAAAGCAACAGAGACACAAACAACAAATAACTATTTTGAGCACATCCCACAATCGTCTCCTATCAACTAATCAAAATCATAGTAAAGATAATCACATCCAATATATAGATCTAATATATGATGTCCAATTATTAATCCAAACTTATTTTTTTTCTTGTTTCATCAATAAAGAGAAACTAGAAAATCATATTTTTACAATATCTATATCTATATATATATATATATATATATATATATTCTCTTGATAGAGATGATGTAACTCTAAATGAAGAATAACAATAGAATCATCAAAAAGTTAATAAGCCAAAACCACGNATATATAGATCTAATATATGATGTCCAATTATTAATCCAAACTTATTTTTTTTCTTGTTTCATCAATAAAGATAAACTAGAAAATCACATTTTTACAATACCTATCTTTCTATGTATATATATATATATAGATATATATTCTCTTGATAGAGATGATGTAACTCTAAATGAAGAATAGCAATAGAATCATCAAAAAGTTAATAATCCAAAACCACAATTTAATCTTATCATTATTAAAAATTCTTAAAATTCTCAAATGATAATTAAGCCAAATGTAATTTCCAGCAAATTTCAAGCTTGCCCAGGGTCATTAAGATAAACCCCATAATTAAAATAAAAACAACCATAACAGCATTCCACATGAACTATGCAAAGCTCAATCAAATCCCCTCATCAGTTGGATAGTCCCAGTCTAATAGCTGCAAGAGAACTTTTGTTCAACTGATTAGTTCGGTGCAGTTCGACGTACTCTTTGTATGTGATGCCACGGAACGCAGCAGCCATATTTTGTCTTTGAATCAATTTGGGTGCAGGAGCAACCTCAACACCTTCCAATGGTGGCCCAATCGAAGTTAGTACTGAAATCCTCGTGCTCTTCTCGTCAACCACGGATCTATGCAGCGCGCTCCTGTATTTGCCATTACTAAATATCTGTTTCAATAAATGTACAAGTCCCGCTGTTAATCGAAATACTTTTTTGAACTTTCGTTAGATAATTAAATGAAAAAAATTATAATAATATTTGTTGTGTGGCAGATGTGCTTTAGGGTGTGTTTGGGGGCAGCTTGTGTTTATCAAGATAAACATCTTATCCTGAAAGGCGTCCCGTGGTGGCCCGTAAAGTTCGACCCGCAACCTACGTTTAGTGTAAAAAACCAACCGTGTTTTCGGATAAGTTGCCGAAATGTGTTTTCCAAATGGTTAGACGGCGTTATGAAATCGCCGTCCGCACTTATAAGCTGCCCCAAACGGGCCTTTAATATAATGTGATCATCTGTTTTTTTTCTTTTAATGAGGCTTCTCGTGTTTGTAAATTAGCTTGCAGTTCTTAATCATGAATTTCTCCTCTATATTTGACTTTGTAAGATTTACATACATATCACTCAATTCTTATGTATTTACATATTTAACCCCTAAACTTTAATTTTTACATGCATAACACTTTAAAAGTGATGATATTTTTGGCGTGTATAAAAGATTTGGGTGCAATAAATCTAAAAAGTCAAAATTTTGGTGTAAGTTACATATTTAAATATATAGAAATTAGGTGGTATCTGTGTAATTGGAAAAGCTGTTTGTAAGTGTACTGATGCGGCGGCTGCGCCGGCTTGATAACCCGCGTTAGTGCAGGTTTCGAAAACATGTNTTTAAATATATAGAAATTAGGTGGTATCTGTGTAATTGGAAAAGCTGTTTGTAAGTGTACTGATGCGGCGGCGGCGCCGGGTTGATAACCCGCGTTTGTGCAGGTTTCGAAAACATGATTGATCGTGGTGTTGTCCTTATCATTAAGCTGTCTCCAGATTTACCATCTAGTGGAATATTTTTGTCAGTTGCCGCTCAAGCTCACATGCACTGTTTAACTTGTTAAATTCCTCTCTTTCTTTGTCACTATGTATTTAATTACGTTGGGTTCCTTGTATGATGGCTTGAATAAATGTAATCATCATTTATGAAAAAAAAACGGTGGCGTCTGTGTAATTAATCATGTGAATGATTATTATATGTTGCATGTTAAAATTCTAATGCTCTTTTTTTTCTTTCGTTTCCATGTTGCATTTATGAGTTAAATTTCTCAGTTTTCTCCTTATATAATAATAAAAAACACGAGGTATATAATAAATTCGTTCAGGAGCGTTTATTGAGAAAAATTTGCATACGGAAGACGTATGTAGCATTGCGTATGTTGAGGCTATTCAAAGAATATTGGAGGGTAATATCCGCGTTATACCCCTTGTAACCTCTTTGTAACATATATGCACATTTTAGTAAGTTCTGCATTCATATATTTATAGGTTATATGTAGGTTACAGAGAGGTTATAGGGGATATAATATGTATATAACCTGTCAATATCTTCTGAATAACCTCTCTGACGTACACAGTGCTGCATCTGTCTTACGTACGTAAATTTTTCTCTCCTATCATATAGTATTTCGTCCTTTGAAGCGTGCATGTCGCGTACTGTATGGAACTAATAAATTGTGCATACATACCTCAACGAAATCCGCAACGATAACGAAGAAGGAGCTAGGAATGAGCTGGACTGGTACCCATTTGCCATGGTGCACAACCTGAAGGCCGGGAAAGCTGCTGTTTTGCATGAGCAGAGTGAGAATGCCAGCGTCGGAATGAGGAGGGAGACCCAAAGCCAGCTCGGGCTGAGGACACGGAGGGTACAGATTTCCTACCATAATTTGGTGGCAACTTTCCATATTAAAAAATTCCTCCATGTAATTCGCTTCCAGCTCCAAGCTTTCACTTATTCCTCTCATTAATTCCTTCACGATCTCTCTAGTTTGCCTCACGAACTCTTGTGAGCTCAATCTAGTTTTGATCAACTAGCTATTTGTTACTCATCATCGTGAATTTTTTTTGTATTTAAGAGAAAAATTGCAGATTAAAACAATTATATTAAAATTATGTGACCCAACATCTATCCATTTTTCAAATTCTCAACTCAAATATTAAAATTAAAGGTAAAATCCTAATCCATGTCTTTCATTTTCATTAAACTCTCTGTAATTTGAACTTTGCATGCAAAAATATATCGCTAGTTCAAAAAATTATCTTGATGGCTAATTTGTAAATATCAATAATTCCAATGGTTAATGTATAAGCATATAGTTAAGGTAGTTGAGATAAAACACTCCGACAAATTTTATTAATTTATCTACCCAACTAAAACGCATATATGATTGTTACTCTGTTAAACAAATTTACGTGACCAACATTTTATTGAAATGTTGACCAATTTCTTACGGTAAAAGATTATCATATATGATTTCTCTTGCACTTCAAATTAATTTTCGCAAAAATAAACCAGTTTCTTTGCACCTGATTCTTTGTTTTTTTTTTCTCTTCAAATCCAATTGCAAACATAACCATTAAATCATTTAATAGAGAAAATCCATCACTAAGAAGGACATAAAACAAAAACCTGAAAGCATGAAGCTGTTTGGGAAAGTCAAACATTGGGGACGCCACAATCCTTAAAAAATCTCTCCAATAACTCACACCTTTCACCGTCGGATTAAAACTCGTACCACAAACAACAGAGTCAAACAGCTGCTTCCTCTTGCAATCTTCCTTCTCCTCTGCCGGCAGATCAAAGAAAGCAGCGAACGCATCCATTACTGATCTTCTCAATTCCTCTGGCACTCCATGGTTCACAACCTGTACAAACCAAAAACATCTGTGCTTCGAAAATTCAATAAGAAGAAATTAATATGTGTGCTGCGGCAAAATCAATTTTTTTCTTTTTGTTTCTGATTCTGTTTCTTAGTTACAAGTTGATTGTTCATGGAACAAAAATTATCAATATTTGTTGGTTTTGAATTGGTTACCATGAAGCAGCCCCAGTTCTCACAGGTTTGGCCTAATTTCTGAACAATTTTTGCTCTTTCGCAGGGGGATTTGGATTTGAGGAGGGAGAAGTCGATTGTGGGAATTTCTTCAGCGTGGATGAGCTCGGCTGCGTTGCTGGTTGGGCTACGAGTGATGTAATGGGATGGCAAAGTTGTGACATTCTGATCGTTCGAATCAAGGAGTTCTTTCACAGTAGAACTTTGAGAAGAGGTAGTCATGATTGATGGAAAATGAGGGTCAATTTGTGTAGTATAGAGTTCACGTAGTGACATAAATAGGGTGTGTTATGGTTATTTTTGGGCCGACGGGTGGCAATCGGTGGGATGGTACCGGCCATCAAATATTAGAATAGTTTGTGGAAAATCATAAACAAAAAATAAAAACCAAAGTACTTTTCAGTATTAATTTTTTATCAAAGCAATTTCGATGGTAATGTATACCTAATTCTTATAAAAGAACAGGCATATCAAATGAAGGAAGCATACGCAATTTCATCAAAGTCTATGATTTGGCTAAAATATTTGAAATAAAAGCATACGCAAAGCATAGGCATAATTAGTGATTTGAAATTTTCAAGCTGGCCATTAATAAATTGCAGTATATCATCATATTTCTTGGATCTAAGATACATTTGGTTAGAATGTTTGATTGGGTTGAAGGGGCATGTATGGGTAATTTAGTAATAATTATATATTTTATTTAATTAATTTTTATAATTATTTTAAATAATTTAACAAAATTATAATTATGGCAATAAATTATATATATATATATATTGTGAAGCGACAAAGCCGTTCTAAATCTAATGTTGTTCTTTGTAGTGAACGGATTTCAAGTTTACAAAAGGTAAACAACGATGATAATTACCAATTTATAAAACTTGTAGGTGAAGAACTAAAATGTCAAAATCAAATTGTACAGGAGATACATATTAGGTTAGTTTTCTCCATGGTCTGGCTAAAATATATAGTGCCACTTGTTGTTTTAAAATAAATGATTAAAGAAGGAAATTCAGAAATTGAAGAAGTGAAACTAAGAGAATTTAAGATATAATGATCTAATTTGATTTTACATTCATTTTGCATTTTATAATAGAAATTTTAAAAATAACACTCCACATGGAATTGTCCACATAAACATTCTATATTTCATACTAACTAATTTAATTGTCTGATCATAATTTTAAATGGCCACTTAATGTCAAGCCACTCCAGATTTATTTCCACTGCCTGGACTTGTTGCATGCGGCAAGTGCAATTCATAACAATGAATTATCAATTACTCAAAATGATTTAGGGCAGAATATTGCAATGTTAATAAATGTAAATTACTTACTAGGATGGAATGAAATATATAAGTCACATAAATGAATATAATCAAACCAAATGATTAAAAGTCTATCAATACAATTTACAAAGTCCACGGAATGGATTATTAAATAAATAATAATATTTCTTAAATTCATTTAAACTGAAAAGCCATCTAAGAGAGATCTTGAGAATTGGAAAAGGAGAAGAAGAGTATAATTCAAACAATTACTATGATAATACTAAAAAAAGAATAAAAACTATGAGAAAAGTAATACTAAATAACACGTTTATGTGAATCCTTACAACAATAAATTGTTATAATACACATCATAGAGGCCATATCATAGTAACAAATTTAGGATTTAAGATCACTCCACTTCACACAGGAACATACCTTGCTGACATATCATAGCTGCGAAATATTTTCGGTACAGAATGTATTATACAATATATCCGCTCTGATGGAATCGCTTTTCAAGTTTACCCTTAGAGAGACTTAAATACAGTACCTTATTTCATAGAAATTAACACTAAATTACACATTCATCTGGATTTAGATTCCATACTGCAAATTACACTTTTACAAGATCCATAACATAACTGTTGGATTTGTTCTGAAACTTTAATGCAAGGAACTCTTTGTACGTGATTCCACGGATTTTTGTGGGGCTCTCAGAGCTAGCGAGCAACTTGAGCGCAGGAGCAATAGCAAAGCTTTCTAATGATGGCGTTATTGGAGTCAAAACAGAAATTCTTGTGCTTTCATTGTTAACCATGACCCTATGCACTATGCTCTTATACCTCCCGTTGCTCATAATCTGCAACAATAATACACAATATTTAAAACAGTAGTATTAAATTCTTTAAATAAGAGTCTACATTTAAATTGATATTATTTTAGTTAGTTGATTGTGTATATAATAGCTTATGGGATATTCTTTTTATAAAATAACATTAATACAGGCTTGTCGTGCAACTTTCAAGTTAAAGCACATATAGAAATGATAATTTCACTTGTGAAATATAGAGATATATTTNATACAGGCTTGTCGTGCAACTTTCAAGTTAAAGCACATATAGAAATGATAATTTCACTTGTGAAATATAAAGTTATTTTTTTTATTTGAAAAAGAAAATAATTCTGAGAAAAAACTTGAGAATAGAAAATACTTGTAGAAACAAAATTATTGCACCTATAATAAAGTGAATGGAATGCCTTTTTGTTCAAATAAAATAATCTATTCCTAATTTTAAACAAATGAAATTATAATAACATATAAAAGCATTGAAAATGATATTTTGAATATTTACCTCTAAATATTAAATATAATATCACTCTAACGGTAATTAACCCTCAGCTAATAGTAGAGAACGAGTGAGTGTACTGAATACATACCTCAAGTATATCTCCTGCAAATAAGAGGAAAGAGTTNTTTGTTCAAATAAAATAATCTATTCCTAATTTTAAACAAATGAAATTATAATAACATATAAAAGCATTGAAATGATATTTTGAATATTTACATCTAAATATTAAATATAATATCACTCTAACGGTAAGTAACCCTCAGCTAATAGTAGAGAACGAGTGAGAGTACTGAATACATACCTCAAGTATATCTCCTGCAAATAAGAGGAAAGAGTCAGGGATGAGTTTGAGGACGACCCATTTGCCATTGTGAAGAACTTGGAGGCCATTGAAGCCTTTGTTTTGTGTGAGAAGAGTGACATGGCAGGGATCAGAATGAGGAGGTAACCCCAAGACTAGCTCTGGTTGTGGGCACGGAGGATAGAAATTTCCTACCAGACTTTGACGGATTGAATTCGGTTCTAAAGTCTCTTCCATGAAACTTTCGTCCAGCCCCAGGCTTTCCCAGATTGCTTTGAGTAGTTCATTGCAGATCTCTCTGGTCTGTCGTGCATACTCTTCAGATATTGCTCTGTTTATGAGAATACAACAAGTTTTGATTTTGTTAAATCTAATGATTGCTAAGCGGATTGGGAGTTCATAGAGTTAGTCTGATGTTTTTGATGATTTTGAGTAATGGTTGGTGCAGCTTGCCAACAATATATCTGAGAAGACTGTAGCTTTGAAGAAGAGAATAAATTTGAGCTCTCCATGACAGATGGTTCTTGGGTGTGAGTTTAAAAGGGTGTTGTTAGGCAAAGTAGATGAAGATGGGAGATGGAGGTGTGGTGGTGGCAGCATCAAGAAGGGCAGTAGTAGCTAGTAATAGTGCAGGAAAGACGAGGAAAAGAGAGATTGTTTTGATACCATAAATTAATAAACATTTTTAATAGTTCCACATGATGAAAAACTTCCAGAATACATTTCCAATAGGTTGGAGGGACATGTACACATGTTTGGTAGGAAATACAAGTGTAGCCTAGCTCATGAGGATTTTCCCTGCTTGTTGCATTGAAAAAGGGATAAAACTCATTAGGAATTTCTTGCATGAGAAATGATTACGGATCACGGTTTGATTATAAATAATAGGATTGATGACGGTCCATCTTTTCTGATTGGAAGGAGTTCCCTATAATAACTCTTAAAGTTTACATAAGAGTATGCAGGTTATTCAAATTCATCTAGGTCTTAAGACACCTTAGGGATAGTTTTGTTTAGAAATAAGAGGAAAGAAAAAATAAAGTTATACCTCCATTATAAAAACATGAAAATGGAGGAATAAATTAAAGGAGGACATTTGAGTTTGACATTGTGGAGAGAGAGGGAAAGAAAAAAAAAAGTTCGTGGAATATTATATTGAAATGGTGCAAGGGGCAATGTCAAAATTATTAATTAGATCGTTCCATAAACAAGTGGGATGGCTCTCAAGCAGATATCTTTAGGGGTAGTAGATAACTTCCAATATTGATTTTATTTTTTAACGTATTACCATCATAGTGTAAACTTTTATTTTGTTTGGNATATATATATATATATATATATATATATTGCTTTCCCATAGTTAACCAAATCCAGAATACACTCATATATAGGAATGCTTATTTATCTAAACCACCAAAATGTGCCTTCTCATGGTACTCAATCTATTTTTATTTCGTTATATCTACATTGCATTCATTTTCGTTGGCGCTTTCACAGAAAAAGTTAAGGGGCTGCTTCGCTCCAAATGGGAATTAATAAATTGCAAAAATCATAAATTAGAAAATTCTTGGACGGGTAACTCATGAAATGTAATAATACCGTGTGCAGCTTTGGGTACAATACATAGCTAATTAATTGCACAAATCAAAATTACTATAATCAACAAAATAANACAATACATAGCTAATTAATTGCACAAATCAAAATTACTATAATCAACAAAATATAATCAACTTCATCCAAAAATTTTTTAGGAGAAAATTTAAGTTAAAATACCTTGATTCAAATATGGTTAGAATGTTCTTTAAAGTCACCAAATTTGCATTGAGATGAGTACAATACATAGCTAATTAATTAAATTTATTTTGCAGTTATCTCAAAGCAATTGTGATAGTTATAAAGCCCCTCCTAATCAAATTTGGCTCAAGATCTTCAAACCTTTTTTTAATTTTTTTATTCTTATGGAAAACACATTATTTCATGCTTTGTTCCACTCAAGGCTATCATGAACTTGATGACAAAAGAATGAGAACCCTTTGCGATGACTTCGATACACACCAAGACCAAAATCAGTGAACAAATGACACAAAATAAGTGGGAAAACCCAAATTAGGGCTAATTTTACTAATTTCCAAGCAAAACAATAAGATAAAAGGTTGATCTACAATTCAAGAGGTTGATCGACCCTCTACAAATCCTAGGAATTACTAGTAATAAGACTCCAGAAGAAAAAAAACCTGTCTAAAAACATAACATAAAACAAACCCTAGCAAATTATCCCTAACAATAAGTACTCCATAAGATACAATCAACATCCCCCAAAACCCCCTTACTTTCCTCTCCTCGCGTACGTGATTATTGGCTTCATGAGTCCCACACAGGGGTTGGCTGCTCGCTGGTTGGCTAGGCTGGGCAGGGCCGAACTAATCCAGGGAGGACCGGCGTATCAATACTCCACAACCAAAGAAGCACCTTGTCATCAAGGTGGAATGATGTAAATTACTTTTAGATCACTTCATAAGGTTCCCAAGTTGCTTCATAATTTAATAGATCTTTCCATTAAATCAGCACTTACTTTGCTCCACTCACTCGGCGCACCTCTTGTATCTCCAAATGTTCTAAAATCACCTCCATGTCCTCTATCAACATCAGAGGTAGTGAGAACAAGGGTGCAAGATCTCTGATAATACGCCTTAGTTGTGATACATGAAATACTAGATGCAATGATGAGAATGGTGGTAACTTCAAATAGTATGTCATTGTCCTAATGCGTGCCACAATCTCATAAATTCCAAAATAATGTGGGTAAAGCTTCTCACTTCTCCTTTCAACCAGTGTTTTCTGTCGGTAAGGTATAAGATTCAAATAAATCATGTCTCCATGCTCAAATTGTACCACCTTCCTATGTCCACCTGCCTTCCTTTTCATGATTTGTTGGGCACTCAGTAGATATCCCTCGAGTTTTGCCAATATCATATCCCTCTCATGCAAGTACTAGTAGCTGAATAGTGTAGTGCTATGCACATAGTATATCAGTTGAGGTGGATCCCGCTCATATACACTCCTGAAAGGAGTGGTCTGGTTTGCAATATGGTATGAAGTGTTGTACCAATACCTAGCCCAAGCGAGCCACTTTGCCCAAATTTTTGGCGTATCTGATACAAAAGAATGCAGGCACATCTCCACACTCATTTTGATTATCTTTGTCTGGCCATCTTTCTGCGGATGATATGGTGTGCTCCTCTTTAGGACCGTCCCTTGTAACTTGAATAGTTCCTTCCATAAATTGCTAAGGAACACCTTGGCCCTGTCTGATACAATAGATACTATAATACCATACAAACAAACCATTTCTTATATGAATACCATGACAACTGAGACAATAAGGTAAGGGTGTTTGAATGGAATGAAGTGTTTAAAATTTCTCAGACAATCCACTACCACCAATATCATAGTAAACACCTCTGATCGTGACACTACCTCTATAAAATCCATTGCCACCTCCTTCCAAATCTTCTCAAGTAAAGCTAGGGGTTGTAGTAACCCTCTAGGTGCAACGGTCAAATACTTGTGTAGTTGGCACATGTCGCATCCCGCCACCATGTCCTCTACATCTTTATGCATCCCTACCCAATACAGCCTGTCGATGGTTAACTATATGACTTTTGTTCCCCTGAATGCCCCTAATCGCGTTGCCATAAAACAAATGCAACAGTTTGAAGATATACCATAATACCCTCGGTAACACAAATCATCTCTAGTAGCGTAGTTGTTGTCCCCTCAATGCGTATCCAAGATGACTGTTCGGATCCTGTAGCAACTTTGTCCTAATCTTCCTCGGCCATTCATCCTGCTAGCTCTCCTTCCTAGGGGCTTCCCAATCTAAGACCAGGAGAACTGATAATGTAATCAGTTGAGGCTCTTTCACCTTCCTCGGTTGTGCATCTTCGGCTTTATGCTCTAATCCTGAGTGGTATTGAATCTCAAAATCATATCCAAGTAATTTGGATAGCCGCTTATGATGCTTCTCAATTACCATCCTTTGCTCCGACAAATACTTTAAGCTCTTTTAATCTGTCATGACTATAAAGTGCCTCCACAATAGATATGGACACCACTTCTGAATGACCAAGACAATAACCATCAATTCCCACTCATACACGGACTTGAGAATCTCCTTGGCCTTGAACACGTAGCTAAAATAGGTAATAGGTCGTGGGGGTCCTGCAATTGCACTGCCCCCAAACCATACCCTAATGCATCCATCTCTATCACAAATGGCCTACAAAATTTGAAAGTGTTAATACCGGAACGCTGGGCATGACTCTCTTCAGCTGTTCGAAGGCTTGCGTTGCTTATTCCCCCTATTGAAATTATCTCTCTTCAGTAGCTTTGTCAATGACCATGTTGTCGTATCATACCCTCTCATTTCAACTAAGCCTAAGAATCCACTCAAACTCTCTCAAGCTCCTCGGCAAAGGACAATCCAACATAGCTTCTATCTTAGATTGATCTGCTGCTACCGCTGTCTTAATCACTACATGCCCTACATACTCCATCTGTGACAGCGCAAAAGAAAATTTCTTCAAGTTAGAATACAACTGGTGCTCTTTCCAAGACTCCAATACCATCCTCAGGCGTCGCATATGCTCCGCCTCTATACAATTGTATAATAGGATGTCATAAAAAACCAAGACGAACTTCCTAACGTAAGGCTGAAAAATCCTATTCAGGAGAGATTGAAATGTAGCAGGAGCAGTAAGGTCGAATGACATCACGAAAAACACGTATGTCCTTCATGAGCCTCAATGCTAACTTGTGTACATCACTTGAATTCATCCAGATCTAATGTTATCCCAACTTCATATCAATTTTTGATAAGATGACTGCTCCATAAAGTTTATCCAATATCCCATCAATCATTGGGATAAGACATTTGTCACATACAGTTTCCTTGTTCAAAGTCCTGTGGTAGACGCAAAATCTCTAGCTACATTTTTTTTCTTCTCTAATAAAACTAGACGTAATAAGACACTCACACTGGGCTTGATAAACCCTTTTTTGAGCATCTCTTGGATCAATTGCTCTATCTCATCGTTATGAATTTGATGATATTGATATGGTCTGATACTAATAAGAGTAACTACTTCCTTTAACGTAACAACATGCTCAGAGTTGGCAGCCCACTAAGTGGCTGAGAGATATCATAAAACTGATGAAGAAGCTGTTAAACACACTCTAGGAACTCCACTAACTCTAGTGCTCGAGTCATCTCTATGCTCAACAGCTCCACCAAATGGTCAAACCCTACTCATCGTATTGTCATGGCCATGGTTTTGAGTGAAACCTTAGTTCTACATAAGCTAGCATCTTCTCTCAGCACCACTTTCCTCACCTTCGCCCGAATCTCAATAGTCAGGGATTTCCAATTCACCTTAGTCTCCTCAATCGTCTGTAGCAACTTCATTTCTAGAATTTAAACAATGTTTCACAAATCCAAGGGATGGAAATCATCCACCACTTGTAGTCTCTATAGTGTCAACACTAATCCCCTACAAATTCCACAACATTTCTTCACTTTTTTCCTTTCCCCATCATGACTCCAAATATTCGTGTATCTACCAGTTTCAATCTCAGTTGGTCCATGACCCGATTTAAGGTGAAATTGTGAGTGGCCACATTATCCACCAACATCACTATCGGTTGCTCCCTGATCCATCTCCTTACCTTTATGGTGTAATTTGGAGTAAATTCCACCAACTAGTTGAGAGACAACCCTGCTACATTTGATGGGTATCAAATATGCATATTATTTTTAGAGTTCTTTATATTTATTTATGAAATTTTATGCTTTTCATAATATGTGTGATTTTATATGCAGTGTACCAAAAATTAGATAATTTGGGAAGCAAATGAGATGAAACAGACTCAAATCAGGATGAACTGCGCTAAACCGGGCTGCCTGGGTGCCCCCTCATCAGTGTTGGGCACCCTTTGCCAATACCGGCTCCTAGGGTGCCTAAGCGCTAAGGGACAGATAAACAGGTGTCTAGGTACCCAGATCCCTAGAAATCCAACCCGAGAGTGCGGAAAGTAGGCTTCACGACTACAACGCTTAGGCGTCAGTGGCCAACGCCTAAGCAGCAAAGACCGGTGCCTAGGTGACAATTCATGTTGTTTGATGGTTAGGAGTAATTCACAGGTGTCAATTCATGAAATTACACCTTAAAAACACTTGGCTGACATTTGGAGAGGGAATAAATGACACTTCAAGCGAGAGGAGACTTTGGAAAGCATTGGGGAGAGATTCTCAACCTTGAGAAGTTTTGTAGTGTAGAAGAGAGACAAGTGATAAGAGATTTTTGAGAGAACAAATTGTGTAGTGTGTTGTAAACTTCATAATTTCGTGTAGAAGAAGAAAGAAGATAAGTTTGTAAATTTTTTGTATTTTTAACTAAGTTTTATCTATTAACTTCATGTTTATGATATTTCCTTTCAATAAAATCATCCAGTTGTTTGAATGAATGATCTGTGAGTAGTTGTCTCTTTTCTCCATTGGATTGGCTATGTAGGAATGATTAGTGAATATTTTATAGTGTGATTTCATGCAATTTTTCATATTGTGATGTTTTAACATTTAGAACATAATTTACTTTTGAAATAGCAAGTTAAAATGTTAAATCTCATTGTGAACTTTGAGATTCGAGAGAATTAATAGTGGAATGATTAGGTTAACACACAATAATTAAGCGAAATGGGATTAGTGCCCCCATATTAGTGCAATAATTTAGGGAGTAGTGGTATCTAGGGTTAATCACTTGATTTAGGGGACTAACCAAGTTTGATTAACCGAACTTTCTTAGTCGCCCGAGAGGGGATAAGGAAGATTGTTGCTCCCAATTGTCATCTACTAGTCGAATCACCAATTTAAACTAAATTTTTTACGGAATCAATTTACGGGAGAAAATTTCATGCATTTGAAAATTCTTAAACTCTCAACTTTGTTAGTCTAGTCGTTGAATTTCAAAAAATAGGATAAATCACTTTAAAAAAATATCAAAACCTCGAACATTTAAGCTAGGTTCAAAACAGATAGGCTGGAAGCTTTTCGATTTGGAATTTAGCTCATTCCTTGTAAGATCGATACACGGACTCTGCTTTGTATACTACTTTAATGGCGCATATAATTGCATGATTCATCGGTGCTTCACCGCATTTGGTTCATATCAACATCCAAGCGCAACTGCTCCTCTTCTTCCACTATTTCTTCCATTGATTCCTTGTTATTTGCCTCCTCCCCCCACAAATTAACAGAACATGGAGCATGTGCTCCTTGCATCGGTGTCCTGGGGCATACTTCTTATCACATTGCAAACATAATTCCTTTGCTCTTTTGTCCTACACCTCTGCCTTCGTGAGGTGCTTAAATTGATCTCGGGATAAGACCCAACATTCCTCTCCATTGGTGTCTCTTTCTAAAATGACACCATCTAGGTCTTTGGTGTCATGGTCATTGAGGAAATCTTGTAGAATCCTCCAATGATGTCACTTTTGCTAGTCTTCTTCATCTATTTTTTGTCTTACACCATCTGGCTAGCTTCATCATCTCCCTCAATCTCCGTTGTCTCGGTGGTCAGAGTGTTGCTTGTTTTTACAGGCTTTAGGCCCTTCATGAAGTTCTCCTACAATTTTACTTCAAAAATTCCCTAAACCATCTCGACAATAGCTTGAATCTCTCCCTATATTTCATGATAGTTCTCTCCTGAGTCGAGGCATGGACTTGCTTATGTTGGTCTTATTCCCAAATGGTATAAAAATGTTCCAACAGACAATCCTTAAATTCCTCCCTCAACTGGATCAGGTATCTCGCATCCCTCAACTGGAACCATGCTAGGGCTTTCCCCTCCAAACATAACCCTGCCACCGTGAACTTTCCTCCTCATTTAGTCCATTCACTGTGAAGTATCGCTCAACCCGATACACCCATCTATGTGAGTCTTCCCCCTCAAAAAATGACTTCTTCAACTTCCTAACTCAAGCATCGCCACAATAACTTCCTCTCTCTTTGGTGTTTCCCCACATGTATCTATGTAAAAACTCGCTACTTCGATCTTAGTCATACCGCATTTTAGTTTCCCTCCTTCATTCTTTGTGCTCATCCAAACCCATTGCATGACCCCTCCTCCATTATTCGGCCCCACCCCCACCATAAAAAATATTTAATCCACCCCCCTCGGAGTCTTCAGAGGGGGTTCTTGATGGTAGATGTTTTCTTCCTCAAGTTCCTCTCGTTCGATTTGTTTCCCTTTCGATTTTGCTAAGGAGTCTCCGCTCAACCTATGGTTAGGGTCTGCAAATAGAGCCACTGGCGGGATTTTGAATTGCATCTCAATAAGCCTTCACAACATCCCCATGCTCTCAAATTGGCCCTCAAATTAATTTACTATCGGAAAAAAAAAACGTTCCTTCTATATTTGAGAACTTTTCTTCCATCCCAGATTTCAGTTGCTCTACTTCACCTTCCAATCTCTCTTCTAAAGCATCAACTTTTTTTACTATCATCTCACCAAGATCATGCTCTGATATCAATTTGGTAAGCACTGGAACCAAAATCAGCCAACAAATGACACGAAATAAGTGGAAAAACCCAAATTAGGACTAATTTTACTGATTTCTAAGCAATACAACAAGATACAAGGTTGATCTATAACTTGAGAGGTAGATCGTCTCTCCACAAACCCTAGCTAATTAGCCCTAATAAACACTCCACAAGATACATTCAAACTTTTCCCCCAAAATCTCCCTTACTTTTCTTGCTTACATGATTAGCAGCATCACGGGTTCTACACAGGGGCTAGTTTGGTTGGGTCGGCAGGGCCACGCCGAACTAGAGAGGACCGAAATATCATACTTCCATTACAAAGCTAACTGAGTAAGCCAGAACCATCTATGTAGCTCCAACACCAACTCATCTATATTCAACACATCTAAATCACTCGAATTTATAGTTTTAACAGAGCCCATAATTTTTAGTTATAATTCCAATTACAACAATTTCTCTCTACATGCATGACCGCTCACACCCTCTACAACCCTTGAAATTGATGAGAGGAAATCTTTGAGATCCCTTCGCTCCACCTTCAACTTCTAGGCCAAAAATCTATTTCTATTTATTTTCTTTCTTGACATTGTCCGATAAGCTTCATTTCTTAAATTGTGTTAAATTTGTCAAAATGTTGGGTTTTTGTAAATCCAAGATTTAATTGTACTCATTCTTAAATCCTTGCCTTTTTGGAATGGGTATAAATTCCTTCTCATTCTTAAGTCTTTGTGATCATAAAAGAGGCCAAAATCCTCTCCTTGAATAGCTCAACAACCTTGGTTGTGAAAGATGAATTATATATAACCCTATTAACAGCTTCAAAAATATTGTGAGGTGGTAGCTCATAAATAAATTTACTACGTGAATTAAAGGGACTAAAGTTATGTCAGATTCAGAAGTGGACAAATTATTTTAAAACCCAAAAGTTCAAGTTTATGGGGAGAATCAACCCTTTAGTTTTCCTACACTTCAACTAACTAGTCCAAGATAAATATAACACTTAACATGTATTAGCAATTGCTCCCTCATATGAGATCTCTCCATAGCATTCGTCAATTTGTCTTTATTAGATGCTTTTCAATATCAAACATCAAGCATTATGATCTCACTCAACCAAATGGTGGCAACATGAAAATTGTATGTTCTGAATTTTCATGCACAGTGGAAGGACAACAAGGCTCATGAGTGCCACAAATTTCACGAACAACTTAATCTCAAGTAAACAACTAGCCCTAATATCACTTGTTATGAAATGAACCTAATGGGGAATAAAACCGGGCTAGATATGTTGTGAAAAATGACAGTAATAAAGCGAAAAAACAGAACGAGAAATTTGCAAAACAGAAAACACAGCAGAACACACAGATTTACATAGTTCGGCAAATTGTCTACATCCACGGAGTTGCTGAGGATTTTATTACTTTGAGGATTACACCCATCGATCACCTCGATAATTACAAGAAAGGGTCTCTCCCTCTTCTTCCTCCTCTCCCTCAACCTCCACTTCCCTCCTTTACCCGTGAGCCACCGAAGAAGAACGAACCGCAGGGAAGAGGGAAGTCCTCACCGCAAGCAACAGCTCCCTCTTCCTCTGTCTTCACCGCAAGCAAATCGCATAAGAAACAAAGGGAGAACTTGGAAACTTGCAATTCAATTATTACTTGTGTGAACCAATGCCTTGAAGAATAGCAGAGGGGAGAGCAACAACAATTTAATCAAATTTCTTCTGCAAGCATTTAATGGTGGCGAGACCCTCCATCACACCAAAAAATGAATTTATCAATTTTTTATTCACCACTAAAGGCAGCTGCCTTATTAGCTAAAGGACGGAAGCGGGAATAGAGAAAGGCAATAAAGAATAATCAAAGGAGAAATAATCAAAATGGGATAATTAAAAGCCCTATAATTAACTTCCATAGATGTCGAGACTATCAAATCAAAATAGTGGATCGGGCTCCACAATACTTAACAATTCTTCCGCTTTGAGACCGAAACACTGACTGCACCATCCACTAGCTGCATCGCCCATTTTTCCAAAAGTGATATCCTTCACCTCTGCAACTCAAAGCTTCAGTTTTCATGCTAGAAGACCAACTGAAGTTGAGCACAATCTCATTTTCTCAAAAGTAACATCTTTAGTCAATATATCAGCGTCAACATAGCTTTGTAACTCCAAAATTTTTCTTGGGTTATTCATGTTTCTGCTTACAACTCTCACTGCATGGGCAATGTCTGTCTCTGCTCAGAGCCCATTTCAACAAATCCAACAATGTACCTCTTACTGTCATCATGCTCAGTCTTCACCTGGTACACCCACTTGTGCAATACTTTCTTCCCTTGTGAAAGTTTTATCACCTCCCAAGTTTGACTCTCGGGCAGGGAATTCATCTCCTATTCAGGGTCAGTTTCCACTTCATTGAATTTTCATCTTGAAAGATTTTTTTATAGCTCTGCGGTTCTTCACCGTCTGTCAGCAGGATGTAGTTTAGGGCCTGTGAGTAATAATGTGGAGAACGTCTGTTCCTGACTAACCTGCGAACTGTAATTGTAGGGGTAAATGGCTCAAAAATTGACTGTGGAACAATAGGAATGGGTGTCTCGGACCCACTCACCTCATTACTTCTATCACTACTCTGCACTATAACATCTGCAGATCATCAAACCTTATCTTTCTGGTCATCAATGAATATGACGCAGTAATGAGAGCCTCCAAGAGATGTCACTGGAGAAGGTCTCTACACGTTTGTGTACAAGATACAGTTTTCCCGTCTTTGACACTCTGCCACTTTTCAGGAAACTGACATTTTTCTGTTTCCCTATACTGCAACTCTCACACATGCTGAGATAAACTGACTTCATCTCTGGTAGCTTGCCTATAGACTGAAGTTCTTTCAGACTCTTCTGACTCATGTGGCCAAGCATGCAGTGCCACATTTTCGATGTGCTCCCTACAACTGTAGTATCAACACTATTAATTAAACATGTAACATATACAATGTATCAATTTTCTTACCCCGAGCTAGTATTAGTGCTCATTTAGTGACCTTCCAAGTGCTATCTGAGAATATTATTGAATGTCATCCTTCATCGAGCTGTCGAAAAAAAAATAGATTCTTCTTCAGCTCAGGAATGTGTCTGATCTTTTTCAAGGTTCATTTGTTCTTATTAGAGAGTATAATTTAAACATCTATCATCCTCATCACGTTCAGAGCTTTTCCATCAGTAATATATACCTTCCTAAAATTACCTGCAATATAATTTCGCATTAACTCCCGGTGAGAAGATGTATGGAAGGAAACACATGAATTCAATATCCAGTCATCAACAGAACTGTGAACTGCCAGCAATAGTGCATCTTGTACTTCTTTAGTTACAGCATTAGCATTAGCATTCCCTGCCTTTTTGGAATTTTTGAAGTTCTTCTTTATATGGTCAGTTTTGCCGCAATTCCAACAGGTTGTCTGCTGATCAGACTTTGTCTTGTTCTTGCCTCTATACTTTGATTTTGATATTTCTCAGTTTGAGTTCATGTCCTAAGATCTCCCTCTAGAATCAACATTCAGTGACGAATTCGAACCCGAGATCTCGCCATAATCTTTCCTGCGTACCTCCTCAGCTAAAATCAAATCACAAATATCATCACATTTCAGTTTAGATTTACCTACAGAATTGTTAATTGTCATCCTCATGGCTTCCCAATTATTTGACAATGAAGTCAACGATATCAGCGGACGTATCTCATCGTCAAAATTAATTTCAACGGACGACAATTAATTTGTGATGATATTGAAATCATTTAGATGTTGAGCAATTGACACACCTTCCGCTATCTTCAAGTTGAATAATTTTTTCATCACGTGCATTTTGTTATTCGTCGATGGCTTTTCATACATAACTGATAAATCTGTCATGGGATTTGCAGTAATCATTTCTTTGATGATGTTGTAGGCAACAAATCTTGACAGGATTAATCGAACAATCCTCAGAACCTGTCGATCCAAAAGATTTCAATCAGTTTCATCCATCTTCTCCAGTCGTTTTCTCAGTAACGGGAGATGAAATTTTTTCTTATAGAGATAGTCATCTATCTGGNACTAATCCCCTGCAAATTACCCAACATTTCTTCACTTTTTTCCTTTCCCCATCATGACTCCAAATATTCGTGTATCTACAAGTTTCAATCTCAGTTGGTCCATGACCCGATTTGAGGTGAAATTGTGAGTGGACACACTATCCACCAACATCACTATCAGTTGCTCCCTGATCCATCCCCTCACCTTTATGGTGTAATTTGGAGTAGATTCCACCAGCTAGTTGAGAGACACCACTACTACATTTGATGTGTATCAAATATGCGTATTATTTTGAGAGTTCTTTATATTTATTTATGTAATTTTATGCTTTTCATAATATTTGTGATTTCATATGCACTGTATCAAAAATTAGATAATTTGCAAAGCAAATAAGTTGAAACAAACTCAAATTAAGATGAATTGCGTTGAATCGGGCTGCCTGGGTGCCCCCTCATCAGTCCTGGGCACCCTTTGCCAGTACCGGCTCCTAGGGTGCCTAAGCGTTAGGGGATAGATAGACATGCGCCTAGGTGCCCAGATCCCTAGAAATCCAGCCCGAGAGTGTGGAAAGTAGGCTTCATGACTACAACGCTTAGGCGTCAGTAGCCAACAAAGACAAGTGCCTAGGTGCCAAAAACCAATGCCTAGGTGCCAAGTCATGCGGTTTGATGGTTAGGAGTGGTTCATAGGTGTCAATTCAAGAAATTACACCTTAAAAATCCTTGGCTGACATTTGGAGAGGGAATAAATGACACTTTAAACGAGAGGAGACTTTGGAAAGCATTGGGGAGAGATTCTCAATTTTGAGAAGTTCTGTAGTGTAGAAGAAAGCAAGTGATAAGATATTTCTGTGAGAACAAATTGTTGCAGAAGATTGAGAATTCAACTGATATGATGACCAAGCCAGTTACTATCAACAAGTTCTTGCATTGCTTGGATTTTTGAATGTTTGCAGTAGCTAGAGAAGCATGGTGGCCCAACCCACAATGGTGCAGGTATACCTCCCAGGTATCTTTTCTCCTATGGGATTGGATATTCGCCAAGGTGGAGATTTGTTATGGTATGACTCATATACCATATCGGGACAGACGTTGGATCGAAGCGGAAGCGGAGCGAAGAATCTGTCCAAATTGGGAAGTTACGTGGGTTGGGGTGCGGGGGCAAAGCCCCGCGGTTGGGATGGTATGGCTCATATACCATATCGGGACAGACGCTAGATTGAAGCGGAGCAGAGCGGAGCGGAAGAATCTGTCCAAATTGGGAAGTTACGTGAGTTGGGGTGCGGGGGCAAAGCCCCGCGGTATGGTATAGTACATATTGTGCCTAGGTTACTCCTGGGGTTATAAATAGGTCTGTTAGTAACCCCAGGAGGTATCCCTGAATTCTGTAATCTCTTTTCTAAATATTGAAAGGAAATCGCCGCTCTGCTCCCGAGGACGTAGGCATCTTTGCCGAAGCTCGTTAAATCTCTGTGTTCTTCTGGATTTGTGTCGATTACTATTTTTCTTCGCCCTTATTTTCTCAACACTTATTCACCGCCAAAGGCAGCTGCCTTATTAGCTAAAGGATGAAGCCAGGAATAGAGAAAGGCAGCACAGAATAATCAAAGGAGAAATAATTAAAATGTGTCAATTAAAAGCCCTTTAATTAACTTCCATATATGTGGAGAATGTCAAACCAAAATAGTGGACCGGGCTCCACAATACTTAACAAGATATTGTATTAAAGAAATTTATTTTCAATTTGAAAATTTAAGATTATGAATAAGGACAAACCACTTGAACTGACCACTTTATAAAATTCAATACTCGTTCTCCGTAACAAAAACGGGCAGATTTCTCCTTTTGTTTGAAAAGAAAAGCCATATGATGCAGATTATGGCAACAGATTCTTATGATGACAACACCCTAGAGGTGGTTATTAGCACCCAAGTCGCTCATAACACCCACAAATTCGAGTTATAATTGGTCAATAATTAGAAGTTTGATTAATTAATCAAGTTTCGGTCCAAACTCGAACTTAATTCTACAAATTTAAATTCGCTCGGGAGCCTGCTTGTTTAATATTAAAGAGAATATGACTGTAATTCATGAAATTATTGTAATTAAAAAAAATCAACAATTAGAATAGAAATAATAAAAAATCACTTAATTTAAGCATACAAAATATATTGTTTAAATTTAACTCCAAAATTTTAATATATTTAAGAATATTTTATAATAATATTTTTTAACTCGAGCTAGTTTGTGAACTAATTAGTCCGAGTAGAGGCTGACTCATGTTTGGCTCATTAGCTCATCAAGCCAAATTCACGAACCATTTATGGAGCAATGCTTGACCCAGTTCACGGGAAAATATTTGCGTACATAAGACGTACGCAGCGCTGTGTACCTCCAGGGGTTATTCAAGGGGTACAGGGGGGTTATATCGAGGTTTTACCCCTCTGTAACCCCCATGTAACCTCTTTGTAAACTACATGTAACCTACAAATGAGTTCCGCACTTCTGTAGTTTCATAGTTACAAATAAGTTACACGGAGGTTACAAAAGAGTTACACGGAGGTTACATGTGGGTATAACCCGGATATAATCCCCCTGTACCCCTTGAATAACCTCTGACGTACGCAGCGCTGTGTACGTCTTATGTACGCAAATATTTTCTCAGTTCACGAGCCAGATTGCCTCAGTTACACCCCTAATTAGGTTGAAGAAAATATGATGCCATAGAATTAATTTAAAAGCATAACCAAGGTAGAGTGGAGCTTTCCTCATGATCCATTACAATTAAATTTAACAAGAAAAAATTAAAAAAAAAAAACAATAAACAAGCACATAAAATAAATAAATTTATTAAGAAAATGCAAATATAAAGAACCTGAAATCTTGAGGTTTGTCTGGGTAGTTGAACTCCGGATAGACAAAAACCCTAAGAAAATCCCTCCAAAATCGCACATCCTTCCCCATCAAATTAGTGCTCGTCCCATGGCAGACCGGCGCAAACATATCTTTTGCCGTGTAAACTTTCTTCTCCTCCTCCGTTAGGTTGAAAAAATCGGAGAACGCTCCTACCATCGCCGTCGTTAAGCTCTCTGAGACACCATGATTTACAACCTGGAACAGTTCAGTTTTTCATTAATTCACTTGATTTCCTTACCTTATAAGATGCATTTTAGCCGATCGAACACTCACAGTGAAGCAGCCCCATTCTTCACAAGCCCGCCCAATATCAAGGATGACCCTCGACCGTTCATCGGGAGTTCCATTTCTTAGGGGAGAAATATCAATGGTTGGGATCTCTTCCTTGAGGACGGTTTCGGTTTCAGCAACGGCCGGGCTGTAGTTGAAGTAAATAGATGGCAAAGAGATGTTGTGGTCGGCGAGTTCTTTGACAGTGGGGTTAACAAGAGGATCGTCTGGTTCAGCTGATGCTAACATGGTTTCTGATTAAGCAGGAGCAACGAAGGTATGGTGACGGGGATATTTTTTAGGCTTTTAGGAGTATTTAAATGCAGGTGGCATTTACATTCTTACCAGTCAATTTTTAAGTATTTGCGTAGGCAATTCCTAAATTTTAGGTCTTACATTCTTGAAAATTTGCATGCATACCTCACAATTCATATGTATTTACATATCTAACACTTAAATCATCATTTTTACACATATGACACCATATTTATGAATGAAAAGATGGATTTCATCTTTTTAAATTAAAACTATGATATTTTTTGATGTGATATGAAAGATTTTAGTTTTATTAAAAATCAAAGTTTAGGTGTTACACAGTTAGACATACAAAGGAAGTGGGTGGTATGTATGTAATGCCTCTTATATTAATACCACAAAAATAATATCATTATTTTAGGTTTAATTTGGGATCACTTTTAATTTTTCTCGATTTTTTATTTTAATTTTGTTTTATTTACGTTTTGAAATGAATGACTGTAGTAGTTAAAAACGAAAAATAAAATTATATAAAAATTATACTAACTAAATATATTTTCAAACATAAAATAGAAAACAAAAATATAATTGATGTTAAGAGATAATCATAGGATTTGTTTGAGATCGATTTTATTTTTTATTTTATTTTTAAAAATATATTTGTTTAGTTAGTTTCTTACATGTATTAATTTTATGTTTCTAAAATCAAATCAATATGTTTTTGAAAGCACTAAAAATAATTTTTANTGTCTCCATGCTCAAATTGTATCACCTTCCTATGTCCACCTGCCTTCCTTTTCATGATTTGTTGGGCTCTCATTAGATATCCCTCGAGTTTTGTCAATATCATGTGCGAGTACTAGTAGCTGGATAGTGGTGCAGTGTTATGCACGTAATATATCGTGGATCCCACTCATATACAATCCCGAAAGGAGTGTTCTGGTTTGCAGTATGGTATGAATTTTTGTACCAATACCCAACCCAAGCAAGCCACTTTGCCCAAATTTTCAGTGTATCTGATATAAAAGAATGCAAGCACATCTCCACACTCATTTTGATTTTCTTTGTCTGGCCATCTTTCTGGGGATGATATGGTGTGCTCCTCTTTAGGACCGTCCCTTGCAACTTGAATAGTTCCTTCCATAAATGGCTAAGGAACACCTTGGCCCTGTCTGATACAATAGATCCTAGAATACCATACAAACAAACCATTTCTTATATGAATACCATGACAACTGAGACAATAAGGTAAGGGTGTCCGAATGGAATGAAGTGTTTAAAATTTCTCAGACAATCCACTACCACCAATATCATAGCAAACACCTCTGATCATGACACTGCCTCTATAAAATCCATTGCAACCTCCTTCCAAATCTTCTCAAGTAAAGCTAGGGGTTTTAGTAACCCTCTAGGAGCAACGGTCAAATACTTGTGTGGTTGGCACATGTCGCATCCCTCCACCATGTCCTCTACATCTTTATGCATCCCTACCCAATACAGCTTGTTGACGGTTGACTATATGACTTTTGTTCCCCTGAATGTCCCTAATCGCGTTGCCATAAAACAAATGCAACAGTTCGAAGATATACCCTAATACCCTCAGTAACACAAATCATCTCTAGTAGAGTAGTTGTTGTCCCCTCAATGTGTATCCAAGATGACTGTTCGGATCCTATAGCAACTTTGTCCTAATCTTCCTCGGCCAATCATCCTGCTAGCTCTCCTTCCTTGGGGCTTCCCAATCTAAGACCAGGAGTACTGATAATGTAATCAGTTAAGGCTCTTTCACCTTCCTCGATTGTGCATCTTCGGCTTTATTCTCTAATCCTGGGTGGTATTGAATCTCAATCATATCCAAGTAATTTGGATAGCCACTTATGATGCTTCTCAATCACCATCCTTTGCTCCGAAAAATACTTTAAGCTCCTTTAATCTGTCACGACTAAAAAGTGCCTCCCCAATAGATAGGGATATCACTTCTGAATGACCAAGACAATAACCATCAATTTCCCCTCTTAAACGGACTTGAGAATCGCCTTGGCCTTGAACATGTAGCTAAAATAGGTAATAGGTAGCGAGTTCTGCAAGTACATTGCCCCCAATTCATACCCTAATGCATCCATCTCTACCACAAATGGCTTACAAAATTTTGGAAGTGTTAATACCGGAACGCGGGTCATGGCTCTCTTCAGCCGTTTGAAGGCTTGCGTTGCTTATCCCCCCTACTTGAAATTATCTCTCTTCAGTAGCTTTGTCAATGACCATGTTATCGATCATACCCTCTCATGCCAATTAAACCTAAGAATCCACTCAAACTCTCTCAAGCTCCTCGACAAAGGCCAATCCAACATAGCTTCTATCTTGGATTGATTTGGTGCTACTGCTGCCTTAATCACTACATTGCCACGGACAAAAAGTCTCACATCGGCTAGGTGTAGGGCCGAAAAGTAGTATTTAAGTCCTGGGCTGCCCACCATCTCCAAATAGCTCTTTTCGAAGGTGACAAGTGGTATCAGAGCAGATTACTGTTTGACAGGTGTGTTGACTCTCCATGGTCTAGTGGGGCCCTCGATGGAGTTGATCCGTGACGAGGGCGTCACGTGATTGGGTGGAGGAGAATGTTACGGACAAAAAGTCTCACATCGGCTAGGTGTAGGGCCGAAAAGCAGTATTGATGTCTTAGGCTGCCCAACACCCCTAAAAGCTCTTTTGGAGGTGACAAAATGCCCTACATACTCCATCTGTGACAGCGCAAATGAAAATTTCTTCAAGTTAGGATACAACTGGTGCTTTCTCCAAGACTCCAATACTATCCTCAGACGTCGCATATGCTCCGCCTTTATACAATTGTATAACAGGATGTCATAAAAAACCAAGATGAACTTCCTAACGTAAGGCTGAAAAATCCTATCCAGGAAAGATTGAAATGTAGAAAGAGTAGTAAGGTCGAATGACATCACGAAAAACTCGTATGTCCTTTATGAGCCTCAATGCTAACTTGTGTACATCACTTGAATTCATTCAGATCTAATGTTATCCCAACTTCATATCAATTTTTGATAAGATGACTGCTCCATAAAGGTTATCCAATATCCCATCAATCACCGGGATAAGAAACTTGTCACATACAGTTTCCTTGTTCAAAGCCCTGTGGTAGACGTAAAATCTCTAGCTACATCTTTTTTCTTCTCTAATAAAACTGGGCGTAATAAGATGCTCACATTGGGCTTGATAAACCCTTCTTTGAGCAACTCTTGGATCAATTTCTCTATCTCATCGTTATGAATTTGATGATATTGATATGGTCTGACACCAATAAGAGGAACTACTTCCTTTAACATAACAACATGCTCAGTGTTGGCAGCCCACTAAGCGGCTGAGAGATCATAAAACTGATGTAGAAGCTATTGAACATACTCTAGGAACTCCACTAACTCTAGTGCTCGGGTCTCTATACTCTACAGCTCCACCAAATGGCCCAACCCTACTCTTTGTATCGTCATGGCCATGGTTTTGAGTGAGACATTAGTTCTACATAAGCTAGCATCTTCTCTCAGCACCACCTTCCTCCCCTTCGCCCAAATCTCCATATTCAGAGATTTTCAATTCACCTTAGTCTCCCCAATCGTTTGTAGCAACTTCATTCCTAGAATTTAAACAATGTTTCACAAATCCAAGAGATGGAAATCATCCACCACCTATAGGCCCTATAGTGTCAACACTAATCCCCTGCAAATTACCCAACATTTCTTCACTTTTTTCCTTTCCCCATCATGACTCCAAATATTCGTGCATCTACAAGTTTCAATCTCAGTTGGTCCATGACCCGATTTGAGGTGAAATTGTGAGTGGTCACACTATCCACCAACATCACTATCAGTTGCTCCCTGATCCATCCCCTCACCTTTATGGTGTAATTTGGAGTAGATTCCACCAGCTAGTTGAGAGACACCCCTGCTACATTTGATGCGTATCAAATATGCGTATTATTTTTAGAGTTCTTTATATTTATTTATGTAATTTTATGCTTTTCATAATATTTGTGATTTCATATGCACTGTACCGAAAATTAGATAATTTGGGAAGCAAATGAGTGAAACAGACTCAAATTAGGATGAACTGCGCTGAATCGGGCTGCCTGGGTGCCCCCTCATCAATCCTGGGCACCCTTTGCCAGTACTGGCTCCTAGGGTGCCTAAGCGTTAGGGGACAGATAGACATGCGCCTAGGTGCCTAGATCCCTAGAAATCCAGCCCGAGAGTGTGGAAAGTAGGCTTCATGACTACAACGCTTAGGCGTCAGTAGCCAACGCCTAGGCGGCAAAGACCAGTGCCAAGGTGCCAAAAACCAATGCCTGGTGACAAGTCATGCGGTTTGATGGTTAGGAGTGGTTCATAAGTGTCAATTCACGAAATTACACCTTAAAAACACTTAGCTGACATTTGGAGAGGGAATAAATGGCACTTTAAGCGAGAGGAGACTTTGGAAAGCATTGGGGAGAGATTCTCAACCTTGAGAAGTTTTGTAGTGTAGAAGAGAGCAAGTGATATGAGATTTCTGAGAGAACAAATTGTGTAGTCGTGTTGTTAACTTCATAATTTCGTGTAGAAAAAAAAAAAGATAAGTTTGTAATTTTTTTGTATTTTTAACTGAGTTTTATCTGCTAACTTCGTGTTTATGATATTTCCTTTCAATAAAATCATCAAGTTGTTTGAATGAATGATTTGTGAGTAGTTGTCTCTTTTTTCCATTGGATTGGCTTTGTAGGAATGATTAGTGACTATTTTATGGTGTGATTTCATGTAATTTTTCATATTGTGATGTTATAACATTTAGAACATAATTTACTTTTGAAATTGCAAGTTAAAATGTTAAAACTCATTGTAAACTTTGAGATTCAAGAGAATTATTAGTGGAATGATTAGGTTAACACACAGTAATTAAACGAAATGGGATTAGTGCCCCATATTAGTGCAATCATTTAGAGAGTAGTGGAATCTATTAATCACTTGATTTAGGGGACTAAACAAGTTTGATTGGCAAACTTTCTTAGTCGCCTGAGAGGGGATAAGGAAGATTGTTGCTCCCAATTGTCATCTACTAATCGAATCACCAATTTAAACTAAAATTTCGACGGAAACAATTTACGGGAGAAGTTTTCGTGCATTTGAAAACTCTTAAACTCTCTAACTTTGTTAGTTTAGAATCGTTGAATTTCAAAAAATAGGATTAGTCACTTGAAGAAAAAATATTAAAACCTCGAACATTTAAGCTAGGTTCAAAACAGATAGGCTGGAAGCTTTTCGATTTGGAATTTAGCTCATTCCCTGTGAGATCGATACATGGATTCTGTTTTGTATACTACTTTAACGGCGCATATAATTGCATGATTCGTCGGTGCTTCACCGCATTTGGTTCATATCAACATCCAATCGCAACTGCTCCTCTTCTTTCACGGTTTCTTCCATTGACTCCTTGTTATTTGCCTCCTCCCCCTCACAAATTAAAAGAACATGGAGCATGCGCTCCTTGCATCGGTGTCCTGGGGCATACTTCTCATCACATTGAAAACATAATTCCTTTGCTCTTTTGTCCTACACCTCTGCCTTCGTGAGGTGCATAAAATTGATCTTGGGATAGGACCCAACGTTACTCTCCATTGGTGCCTCTTTCTAAAATAACACCATCTAGGCCTTTGGTGTCATGGTCATTGAGGAAATCTTGCAGAATCCTCTAATTATGTCACTTTTGCTAGTCATTGGGACACTTACTGCACCATCCACTAGCTGCATCGCTCATTTCTCTAAAAGTGATATCTTTCACCTCTGCAACTCAAAGTTTTGGTTTTCATACTAGAAGACCAACTGAAGTTGAGCACAATCTCATTTTCTCAAAAGTAACATCTTTAGTCAATATATCAGCGTCAACAAAGCTTTGTAACTCCAAGTTTTTTCTTGGGTTATTCATGTTTCTGCTTACAACTCTCACTGCATGGGCAATATCTGCATCTGCTGAGAGTCCTTTTCAACAAATCTAACTTTGTACCTCTTACTGTCATCATGTTTAGTCTCACCCGGTACACCCACTTGTGCAATACTTTCTTCCCTGATGGAAGTTCTGTCAGCTCCCAATTTTGATTCTCTGGCAGGGAATCCATCTCCTCTTTCAGGTTCAGCTTCCACTTCATCGAATTTTCATCTTGTACGATTTTTTCATAGCTCTGTGGTTCTCCACCGTCTGTCGGCAGGATGTAGTTGAGGGTTGGTGAGTAATGTAGTGGAGAACGTCTGTTCTTGACTGACCTGCAAACTGTAGTTATAGGGGTAGAAGGCTCTGAAACCGACTGTGGAACAATAGGAATGAGTCTCTCGGACACACTCTCCTCATTACTTTCATCACTATGGCGCAATAACGAGTCTCCAAGAGATGTCACTGGAGAAGGTCCCCACACGTCTGTGTGTACAAAATCCAGTTTTCTTGTCTTTGGCACTCTGCCACTTTTCAGGAAACAGACATTTTTCTGTTTCTCTATAATGCAACTCTCACACATGCTGAGATCAACTGACTTCATCTCTGGTAGCATGGCTCTGGACTGAATTTCTTTCAGACCATTTCTGACTCATGTGGCCAAGCATGCAATACCGCATGTCCGATGTACTCCCCACAACTGTAGTATCAACACTGCTAATTAAACCAGTAATCGTATATAATGTATCAAATTTCTTACCCCGAGTCAGTACTAGTGCTCATTTAGTGACCTTCCAAGTGCTATCTGAGAATACTATTGAATGACCTCCTTCATCGAGCTGCCCAACAAAAATTAGATTCTTCTTCAGCTCAGGAATGTGTCTGATCTTTTTCAAGATCCATTTGTTTTTATTAGAGAGTATAATTTAAACATCTCTCATCCTCATCACGTTTAGAGCTTCTCAATCAGTCAGATATACCTTTCTAAAATTATCTGCAATATAATTTCTCATTAACTCCCGGTAGGAAGATGTATGAAAGGAAGCCCCTGAATCCAATATCCAGTCATCAACAGAATTAAGAATTACTAGCAATAATGCATCATATACTTCTTTAGTAATAACATTAGCGTTAGCATTCACTGTCTTCTTAGAATTTTTGAAATCTTCTTTATATGGTCAGCTTTGCCGCAATTTCAGCAGGTTATTTGCTGACTAGGCTTTGTCTTGTTCTTGTCTCTATGCTTTGATTTTGATATTTCTTTATTTGAGTTCATGTCTTAAGATCTCCTTCTGGAATCAACATTCAGTGATAAAATTCAAACCCTAGATCTCACCAGAATCTTTTATGCGCACCTCCTAAGCTAAAATAAAATCATGAATATCATTATATTTCAGTTTAGATTTACCATTAGAATTGTTAACTGTCATCCTCATGGCTTCCCAGTTATTTGACAATGAAGCCAACAATATCAGCGCACGTATGTCATCGTGAAAATTAATTTCAACAGAAGACAATTAATTTGTGATGGTATTGAAATCATTCAGATGTTGAGCAATTGACACACCTTCCACCTTCTTCAAGTTGAATAACTTTTTCATCATGTGCATCTTGATATTCGTCGATGGTTTTTCATACATAACTGATAAAACTGTCATGGGATTTGCAGTAATCATTTCCTTGATAACGTTGTGGACAACGGATCTTGACATGGTTAATCGAACAATTCCCAGAACATGTCGATCCAATAGATTCCAATCAGCTTCACCCATCTTCTCCGGTCGTTTTCCCAATAACGGAAAATGAAATTTCTTCCCAGAAGAATTCCTCTATCTGAATACTCCAGTAACCAAAATCTCTGTCATTAAATTTCTCGATCTCTGATACCATCACTTCGTCTCCAACCATCTTTCTTCTCAGATTCGAACCAAAGCTCTAATATCAGTCGTTGTGAAAAACGATGGTAATAAAACGAAAAAATATAACGAGAAATTCTCAAAATAGAAAATACAGTTGAACGCACAGATTTAAGTAGTTCGACAAATTGTCTATACCCACGGAGTTGTTGAGAATTTTATTACATTGAGGATTACCTCCATCGATCACATCGACGATTACAAGGCTCTCTCTCTCTTCTTCATTCTTTCCCCAACCTCCTCTATCCTCCTTTACCCGTGAGCCACCGAAGAAGAATGAACCACGGGGAAGAGGGAAGTCCTCACCACAAGCAACAACTCTCTCTTTCTTTGTCTGCATTGCAAGCAAATCGCAGAAGAGACGGAGGGAGAACTTAGAACCTTGCAATCCAATTATTCCTGGCTTGATCCAATGCCTTGAAGAATAGCGAAGGGGAAAACAACCACTATTTAATGCAAATTCTTCTGCAAGCATTTAATGGTGGTGGGACCCACCATCACACCAAAAAAGGAATTTATCAATTCCTTATTCACCGCCAAAGGCAGCTGCCTTATTAGCTAAAGGATGAAGGCAGGAATAGAGAAAGGCGGCACAGAATAATCAAAGGAGAAATAATTTAAATGCGTTAATTAAAAGTCCTTTAATTAAATTCCATATATGTCGAGAATGTCAAACCAAAATAGTGGACTAGGCTCCACAATACTTAACAAGATATACCATTAATGAAATTTATTTTCAATTTGAAAATTTAAGATTATGAATAAGGACAAACCACTTGAACTGACCACTTTATAAAATTCAATACTCGTTCTCCGTAACAAAAAGGGGCAGATTTCTCCGTTTGTTTGAAAAGAGAAGCCATATGATGCAGATTATGGCAACAAATTCTTATGATGACAACACCCTAGAGGTGGTTATTAGCACCCAAGTCGCTCATAACACCCACAAATTCGAGTTATAATTGGTCAATAATTAGAAGTTTGATTAATTAATCAAGTTTCGGTCCAAACTCGAACTTAATTCTACAAATTTAAATTCACTCTGGAGTCTGCTTGTTTAATATTAAAGAGAGAATATGAATGTAATTCATGAAATTATTGTAATTAAAAAAAAATCAACAATTAGAATAGAAATAATAAAAAATCACTTAATTTAAGCATACAGAATANCGGCATTGATTATGGCTTCCCCACCGGAAGATTCTGCAATGGCCTCACCGTCACCGACTATGGAGGTTGTGAAAAATGACGGTAATAAAGCGAAAAAATCGAACAAGAAATTCTCAAAATAAAAAACACAGCGGAACACACAGATTTATGTAGTTCGACAAATTGTCTATGCCCACGGAGTTACTGAGGATTTTATTACATTGAAGATTATACCCGTCGATCACATCGACGATTACAAGAATGGTTCTCTCTCTCTTCTTCCTCCTCTCCCCAACCTCCTCTCTCCTCCTTTACCCGTGAGCCACCGAAGAAGAACGAACCGCAGGGAAGTCCTCACCACAAGCAACAACTCCCTCTTGCTTTGTTGCATCGCAAGCAAATAGCAGAAGAGACGGAGGGAGAACTTGGAACCTTGCAATCCAATTATTCCTTGCGTGAGCCAACGCCTTGAAGAATAATGGAGGGGAAACCAACCACTATTTAATGCAAATTCTTCTGCAAGCATTTAATGGTGGTGGCACCCACCATCACACCAAAAAAAGAATTTATCAATTCCTTATTCACCGCCAAAGACAGCTGCCTTATTAGCTAAAGGATGAAGGCGGGAATAGAGAAAGGCGACAGAGAATAATCAAAGGAGAAATAATTAAAAGGTGTTAATTAAAAGCCCTTTAATTAACTTCCATATATGTCGAGAATGTCAAACCAAAATAGTGGACCGGGCTCCACAATACTTAACAAGATATACCATTAATGAAATTTATTTTCAATTTAAAAGTTTAAGATTATGAATAAGAACAAACCACTTGAACTGACCACTTTATAAAATTAAATACTCGTTCTCCGTAACAAAAAGGGGCAGATTTCTCCATGGTTTGAAAAGAGAAGTCATATGATGCAGATTATGGAAACATATTCTTATGATGACAACACCCTAGAGGTGGTTATTCGCACCCAAGTCGCTCATAAAACCCACAAATTCGAGTTATAATTGGTAAATAATTAGAAGTTTGATTAATTAATCAAGTTTCGGTCCAAACTCGAACTTAATTCTACAAATTTAAATTCGCTCGGGGGCCTGTTTGTTTAATATTAAAGAGAGAATATGACTTTAATTCATGAAATTATTGTAATTAAAAAAAACAACAATTAGAAAAGAAATAATAAAAAATCACTTAATTTAAGCATACAAAATATATTGTTTAAATTTAACTCTAAAATTTTAATATATTTAAGAATATTTTATATTAATATTTTTTAACTCGAGCTAGTTTATGAACTAATTAGTCCGAGTAGAGGCTGACTCAAGTTTGGCTCATTAGCTCATCAAGCCAAATTCACCAACCATTTATGGAGCAATGCTTGACCCAGTTCACGAGCCTGATTGGCTCAGTTACACCCCTAATTAGGTTGAAGAAAATATGATGCCATAGAATTAATTTAAAAGCATAACCAAGGTAGAGTGGAGCTTTCCTCATGATCCATTACAATTAAATTTAACAAGAAAAAAATAAAAAAAGAAAACAATAAACAAGCACATAAAATAAATAAATGTATTAAGAAAATGCAAATATAAAGAACCTGAAATCTTGAGGTTTGTCTGGGTAGTTGAACTCCGGATAGACAAAAACCCTAAGAAAATCCCTCCAAAATCGCACATCCTTCCCCATCAAATGAGTGCTCGTCCCATGGCAGACCGGCTCAAACATATCTTTTTTCGTGTAAACTTTCTTCTCTTCCTCCGTTAAATTGAAGAAATCGGAGAACGCTCCTACCATCGCCGTCGTTAAGCTCTCTGAGACACCATGATTCACAACCTGGAACAGTTCAGTTTTTCATTAATTCACTTGATTTCCTTACCTTATAAGATGCATTTGAGCCGATCGAACACTCACAGTGAAGCAGCCCCATTCTTCACAGGCCCGCCCAATGTCAAGGATGACCCTCGACCGTTCATCGGGAGTTCCATTTCTTAGGGGAGAAATATCAATGGTTGGGATCTCTTCCTTGACGACGGTTTCGGTTTCAGCAACGGCGGGGCTGTAGTTGAAGTAAATAGAGGGCAAAGAGATCTTGTGGTCGGCGAGTTCTTTGACGGTGGAGTTAAGAAGAGGCTCGCCTGGTTCAGTAGATGCTAACATCGTTTCTGATTAAGCAGGAACAACGAAGGTATGGTGAAGGGTATAGTTTTTAGCCTTTTAGGAGTATTTAAATGCAGGGGCATTTACATTCTTACCCGCCAATTTTTATGTATTTGCATAGCTAATACCTAAATTTTACGTCTGACATTCTTGAAGATTCGCATACATACCTCTAAATTTATATGTATTTACATATCTAACACGTAAAATTCCATTTTTACACATATGACACTCTATTTATGAATGAATTATTTATTTTTTGAAAATTAAAATTATGATAATTTTTTATGTGATATGAAAGATTTTGGTGTTATTAAAAATTAAAGTTTAGGTGTTACGCAGTTAGATATACAAAGGAAGTGGGCGGTATGTATGTAATGCCCCTTACATTAATATCACAAAAATAATATCATTATTTTATATTCAATTTGGGATCACTTTTAATTTTTCTCTATTTTTTATTTTAATTTTGTTTTATTTGCTTTTTGAAATAAATGACTGTAGTAGCTAAAAATGAAAAATAAAATTATATAAAAATTATACTAACTAAATATATTTTCAAACATAAAATAGAAAACAAAAACATAATTGATGTTAAGAGATAATCATAGGATTTGTTTGAGATCGATTTTATTTTTTATTTTATTTTTAAAAATATGTTTGTTTAGTTAGTTTTTTACATGTATTGATTTTATGTTTCTAAAATCAAACTAATATGTTTTTGAAAGCACTAAAAATAATTTTTTTGGTGTTTTGAATGTTTTTAAAAAATAATTATATCTTAATCATCAAATATATTTTATTTCAAATCAAAACATAAATAAAAAATAAAGAAATAGAAAACAAAATTCCAAATGACCCTTCAATTATTAAAAGGTATAAGACAGCTTTTCATNCTTTATTTTTGTGGAAGAGAGTGATGGATATATATGAGGCTTGAGATAAGTTCTCGAGATTGTGTATTGAACAACCACTGGTAAGTCAGAAAAAATGTTAAGTAGATTTCTCAGATTATAGTGATTTTAGGGAGAGAGACAGAGTGAGAGCAAGTGAGAGAGGAGTCAAAAATAGTTTTGAAATTTTTAAAGTTGTGTGGGTTCCAATACTTGTCCTTTAGGATAGTCAATAGAGACGTTTTATAGCTAGATCATAGGCTCTAGAGAGAGATAAAGACAAACCTCATAAAAATGAGATCTACAATGGTCTGCACTACTGGAGGATGAGATGTGATTCTCAGCCGACGAAATTTTAGCGTCATCCCAGACTGAAATTAAAATGAGTCATGACAAGGACATTTTACAAACATTCAGAGGAAGTAGAGGTGATTCTCAGCCGACGGGATTCAAGCGTCACCCCAGGTTGGAACCGAAACGAGTCACGGCACGGACATGGTTCACACCACCATAGGATGAGAAAGATGATTATTAGCAGATAGGATTCGAGTATCATCCTAGTCTGGAACCAAAAAAGTCATGTGGGGACATGGTTCGCACAGCTAGAGGACGAGAGGTGATTCTCAGCCGACATGATTTAAGCATCATCCCAGGTCGAAATTGAAAAAGTCATTGCGGGGACATGGTCCGCATCGCCAGAGGATGAGAGGTGATTCTCAACTGATTGCATTTAAGCATCATCCTGGGCCATAATAAAAGCAAGTCCTGCAGGGGACATGGTTCAGACCGCCTGAGGATGAGAAAGGTGATTCTTAGTTGATGGGATTTGAGCATCTTCCCGGGTCGAAATCGAAAAGAGTCATGACAGAACATGGTATGCGCCACCAGAGGAAGAGAAATGATTCCTATTTGACGTGATTCGAGCATCATGCCGGGGGCCAGAATCAAAATTTCATGGAGGGGAAATTGTTTGCACGATTAGAAGACGGAAATGTGATTATCAACCGATGGGATTTATGTGTCATCTTGGGCTGAAACCGAAAATTCATAGTGGAGACATGGTCCGCACGACCATACACAATGAGTCTTGTCAAGGACATGGTCCGCACAACCAAACATAACGATTCATGGCAGAGACTTGTTTTGCAAGGCTAGACATTGTACCATAAAAGGTAACTCTAACGCTCTTAGAAAGTGCAACATCAATGAGGATGGAAACCCTTGAAAGTACAAACGGACCATAAGAGGGGCTAGAAAGCACAAAAGCGTGTGTAGCACATTGTCATCTGGTACTGGCCTCCTTCTCGAAAGAAGAGTAGTACCGATATGATCTGCTAAAACAAAAGAAGTGCCACATGCACAACTCTTCAGGGCATGTAGCCAACGCCTAACGAGGACGTGGTCCGCACAGCCAGACACCATGTCATAAAGGAACTCTAGCGCTCCTAGATAGTTCAACATTTGCGAGACTGAAAATCCTTGAAGGAACGAAAGGACGACTTGAGAGGTTAGAAATTATAGAAGAGTGTATTAATGCATTGCCATCAGGTACTGGCCTCCTCCTTTCCTCGAGGGAAGAGTAGTTCTGATACGAGCAGCTAGCACGAAAGAGGTTATATCCCATCACTATCTAGTGCTGGCCTCTTCCTCGAGGGAATAGTATCACAAATACAAGTTGCTACAACAAAAGAAGCATCACATGCACAACTCTTTTTTTAGATGATGGCATATGACAGATGCCTCTTAGGGTATATAATTACTTAAGGTAATCTCAAGTAGGTACTTGAAGGAACCAAAAGCAATGGTCTTCTCTTGTGCACCAAAAACATTGGCATAAAGGAAACGATATTCCCCAATGTACTTTGATCGTGATCAACACTCGACTGACTATTTCTATCAATAAAAAAGAAACATCGATCAAGCTCAAAAAAAGGTTAAAGAATCAATCAAAAGAGTACAACAACACGAGTGTGTATCATAAAGCAGTGACTAAAGTGTTGAGGGTACAAGAAAAGAACATAATAGCATCAAGTTGCTAACCATAACAATTGATGCATAAATCTGAAGTCCATGGTCCTAAAAAGGACACAACAAGTGACAATACGACAAAGAGGTTGCTAGGTCACTAAAACGTAAGCAGAACCTCTAAAATGGAGAGAGTGCACTACTCCCAACAGGTCTAAAAAGAATGTTCAATTCATAATATAAAATCTCCATCCAATGCAAATCACAATAAAACCAACAACATCCAACATCCTAAATAATAATATCCAAATGATCGAATAAATAGATAACAACAACACCAGCCACTTACAATAAAAAATCTACAACTACTTAAACTAGGAAAGAAGAGAAGAAGACAACCCACTTCAATGATTCAACAACCAATAATTAAAACCGAAGAAATAGTATTTGAAATCTAGAAGCTCGTTTAACCCAATAACTTAACAAAGAGACTCCATATAAGCTTACAAGAGAATGAAAAAAAAACCCCCCAAAAACTTCTTTAAACGATTGCATTTTAAGATTCCATCTTGGTTCAAAATAGTAATTAACAGAACAAAGGTAAGAAAATCCTCAAATGAGTGGTTAAATCTCCAAGTAAATATTGGATACATCTTAGATCACAACACAAAAAAAAAAGTTAAGAGCATAAGTGAACTATTTTAACTGATTAGTACAAATCTGAAAAAGAAAATAAAACAAAGTGGTGAAAAGAAAAACAAAAAAAAACAAAAAAAATGAAAGATCAAAGAAAATTAGAATTTATAAAATCTCTAATACTATTTTTAACAGGATTCTTGAACTTCCATGTTCTACTTTTAAATTTAATCAGTCAATGAATATTTTTAATAATAATTTCGAGAAGAGAATGAAGACTATTAAATATCACATTATTCCTTTCCAGTCAAATTTAAAAGGCAATAGATTGAATGACAATTATAAAGAACCCTTCAATAGATTTGTAGCTAAAATTGTTAGCGTGATAAATAGTTTGGAATATATTATTAACACCTAAAAAGAAATCTCCATTAGAAATGCATACCCTTGGAAGATTAAGAGAGAAGAAAAATTCAATATACAAGTGATTATGAGACTCAAAACTATTAAGCACACAAGTAAGTTTAACATGAATGCCTCTAGCATTAAGCACTTCAATAGTCTCAAGGACCACATGAATGATCCACAAAGTATAAAAATCATGCTTAATAGAATAACCTTTAAATCAAACTAGCATATTCCAATCTTTGACAGACAAATTATCATAAGTGAAATGATAAGTAACTTTATGATAAAAGTAGTATAAACCTCTCCAAAGACAGCTAATATTGTTATCCACAATAAGAATACTATGAATTAAGTTAATACACTTCATTTGAATTTTTCAGGTATGAGTAAAGCACCAATCACCATTAAACAAAATAACTTTTAGTCTAATATATTTTGAAAATGAAACCAATTAAAAATAGGATTCCATAAAATTTCAAACAGATAAATAAGAAGAATGAAATTGCTATTACACTTCAATTCGAATGAGATGCCTCCTCTAATATTGAAAGCCGCCTTAATAATGTCTTTCCGAAAGAAAGAAACATGAGAATGAGAATTGAATCAAATTGAGCCATAGTGAGAAATGCGCCAATTGGCTAAAAAAATTAGAATTGAAATCTCTCCAAATACTTTCAGCCTTACACATGAGATTAAGGTTATCTAAAGAGGGAATACAATGACACCCACAAACATTAGGTGAAGTAACTATATTTCAAGAAATAATATTCAATTTTTACTTGTACTATTATGAAACAAAAAATTGCTAATCATATATGAAATTATCTTCTTAAGATTTTTTGGCAACGAAATAGAAATGAACAAAAATAAAGATAACTCCAAAATGTATAAGTTTGAATCTACAATAAAAGATAAAATAGCTTGCTTCCCGCCAACTACCAATTATTAAGTTCATCAATGAGATTATGACAATCAACAAAATTAATATTGGAATGTTTAACAGTAATGCGAAGGTGAGTCCAAGGCAAGGCCTTCATATTAAACCCACTATTAACACATAAGCATTGTTTCAAAGAAGGCTCGACAAATTTAAAAAAGTAGCGGGTTTAAGGAAATTAATGGTCAGTTAGAAACTTGACTAAAGATATTTAAAGCATTGATCATATTATTTATATGAGCAGTATCAACTTTACCAAACATCAAAAAGATCATCGACATAAATTAATTGAGAAATGTAAAGCTTTTTGTTAAATAATATGCCTACGAAGTGCATCCAACAGAGAAGAGAAAATATTCATCACAATAGTAAACAAACAAGGAGAAATACCACAACCTNTTATAACCAAATGACCTAGAAAACTTGAACTCTGCTACAACGAGGAGCTTAGAGCTTACATGGTGGGCAACCTGGTCATCTTCAACAGCAAAAGGAATACATCCCTTCCTTAGCTTTAAACAACAAAGCCATAAGAATTCGAGGTTGTTTGCCTAGTACAACGTANCCTAAGCAGTGGGGCTAAGCTCTCAATTGGCCAGCTAAGCTCCCCATTGGCCAATTTCTATAAAATCCACGCCCACGGCCATGAATAGGGTGTGGTAAAAAAATTTCACCAAGGCCTTCCAAACCTCTCTAAGAGCTTCTCTAAGAGTCCCTCAGTGCATTTCAATCCATTTCCCCCTCTCAATTCCACTACAGAAAGCTAATTTTGAGCTCAAATTCTTGCCCGAAACCATGACAAAATCCAATATCAACTTATACATCACCAAACCTTCAATAGATTAGCTCTACACCTTCACAAGAGTGAAAGAAGCCAAAGCCCCATCAAATCCCCCTTCCACAGAGCCTCTACCATAGCTCTAGACCAACACCCAAAATCAGCTGTGGTCGAAATCATACATAGACCTTACACCAGAGCCAGAGGCTTCATCCCTAATNAGCCATAACTTCTTTTTTATTTTAAAATATATTATTTAAATCATTTAATATATATTTGACACATGTTTTTTTTTTTTTAATTTTTTCTTATTTATTTTAATAATGCTAACATTTTCTTTCTTTCGATTCTAATCAAGCAATCTATGATATACGAACTCCTTTATTTTTTAATTAAATATGAGATTTAAGATCAGATGTTATAATGATATGTATGATATATATTCATAACGTATATTTTGAATAATAAACATGTATCTCATTGGCATCATATCATATCATCTCCCAGTCCTTGTACTTAAATCGACGTGAATAGATGCCCTAAAGTGTCGGAAGCCTTCACTTTCACAGAAATGTACTGCAAAATTTCTGGACGCGAGAGCACGTGATAAAAAATCTGTTGGTTGCATTTTCTCCGGCGGCTCTGACTTCGGTGATATTAATGGCTGTCGTCTTTTAGAAAATTCAGTGAGGGACCGTGAGATGGAAATCGGATGCCAACATCACTGACGGCGGTGAAGCTAAGCAACGGCCGTCCAGTGGCATTAATAGCAGCGATCAAATGATGGTGATCCAACGGCGTATGCTTCGGTCGGCTGATAGTTGTCCGTATGGCATACGAGTGATGGTGGTTGACTTGTTAGACGGCATTTGTGGTTGGACGATGTCGAGGGTTGCGACTAAGGCAATTGTGGTCTAGTGGCAACTAGTGGCAGCTAAATGATGGTTATCCCATGACATCGACGTCTGTGGGATGATGTTTGTTTATTGTCTGACAAGTGATGGCGGTTGAATGGTGTCGATGATTGGACAACAATGATCCAAAGGTGGTGGTTAAATAATGTAGGCTTGACGGTGGCAGTGGCATCAGTCGAGTGGCAGTGGTTTGAAGATGCCGATTTGGTGATGAATGTTTANAGTTTATGAACTAATTAGTCCGAGTAGAGGCTGACTCAAGTTTGGCTCATTAGCTCATCAAGCCAAATTCACGAACCATTTATGGAGCAATGCTTGACCCAGTTCACGGGAAAATATTTGCGTACATAAGACGTACGCAGCGCTGTGTACCTCCAGGGGTTATTCAAGGGGTACAGGGGGGTTATATCGAGGTTTTACCCNAAATGACATTTACCTTATTCTTGGGAATAATCAAGACATCAATATTCACTGAGCATCATGATATTCATAAATGGACTCAAGGCTTTTACCAGACATAAAGAAGGTTGCATGGACCTGCTCCCTACTCTTAATCTGGTGAATACTTTAGGGATCTACTAGACATTAAGAAGGTTGCTAAGCAACATAATAAAGTTTAAATGGACTCAAGGCTTTTACCAGACATTAAGAAGGTTGCATAGAAAGCAACATAATAAAGTTTAAATGGACTCAAGGCTTTTACCAGACATTAAGAAGGTTGCATGAACCTGCTCCCTACTCTTAAACTGANATTCACAACCTGGAACAGTTCAGTTTTTCATTAATTCACTTGATTTCCTTACCTTATAAGATGCATTTGAGCTGATCGAACACTCACAGTGAAGCAGCCCCATTCTTCACAGGCCCGCCCAATATCAAGGATGACCCTCGACCTNGGCCCGCCCAATGTCAAGGATGACCCTCGACCGTTCATCGGGAGTTCCATTTCTTAGGGGAGAAATATCAATGGTTGGGATCTCTTCCTTGACGACGGTTTCGGTTTCAGCAACGGCGGGGCTGTAGTTGAAGTAAATAGAGGGCAAAGAGATGTTGTGGTCGGCGAGTTCTTTGACGGTGGAGTTAAGAAGAGGCTCGCCTGGTTCAGCGGATGCTAACATCGTTTCTGATTAAGCAGGAACAACGAAGGTATGGTGAAAGGTATAGTTTTTAGACTTTTAGGAGTATTTAAATGCAGGGGCATTTACATTCTTACCCGCCAATTTTTATGTATTTGCATAACTAATACCTAAATTTTAGGTCTCACATTATAGGTATTTACATATCTAACACGTAAACTTCCATATTTACACATATGACACTCTATTTATGAATGAAAAGATGTATTTCATTTTTTGAAAATTAAATTATGATATTTTTTGATGTGATATGAAAGAATTTGGTGTATTAAAAATCAAAGTTTAAGTGTTAGCCAGGTAGATATACAAAGGAAGTGGGCGGTATGTATGTAATGCCCCTTACATTAATACCACAAAAATAATACCATTATTTTAGATTAAATTTGGGATCACTTTTAATTTTTCTCTATTTTTTATTTTAATTTTGTTTTATTTGGGTTTTGAAATGAATGACTATAGTAATTAAAAACGAAAAATAAAATTATATGAAAATTATAGTAACTAAATATATTTTCAAACATAAAATAGAAAACAAAAACATAATTGATGTTAAGAGATAATCATAGGATTTGTTTGAGATCGATTTTATTTTTTATTTTTTATTTTATTTTTAAAAATGTATTTGTTTAGTTAGTTTTTTACATGTATTAATTTTATGTTTCTAAAATCAAATTAATATGTTTTTTGAAAGCACTAAAAATAATTTTTAGGTGTTTTGAATGTTTTTGAAAAATAAGTATATCTTAATCATCAAATATATTTTATTTCAAATCAAAACATAAATAAAAAATAAAAAAATAGAAAACAAAATTTCAAATGACCCCTTAATTAATAAAAAGTTAAATACAACTTTTCGTGCATATATAAGGTGGTATATATATATGTAAAAATGGATATTTAGATGTTAAATTCAGTTGTATATTTGCAAATCTTCCTTAAATATGTATGTCATAATATTTATCTAACATTTAAATTTTAATATATGTTTATGATATATATATATATATATATCTCTCTCATATAC
>JXCR01087439.1:3762-48714 GCA_002079205.1 Phalaenopsis hybrid cultivar | reverse complement strand
TTATTTTAAGCAACCCTCAATTTGCTTAAAATATTTAATTAGGAGAATATAAAGATCAAAATCATTTGATTTTTTNTGCATAGAATTTATCATCAAATTTATGAAATCAAATCAAAGGCATGAATACAAGGGTTCTACATATTTACAATTTTATAACTTTAAGTGCCTAAACTTTGCCTTCGATTCGACTTATCCTTTTGGGGCGGCGGTGCAGTGGCGTTTTCAAAATGCACCGTAGTCTTATCTGGTTGGCTAAACTGCGTTTTGGCAGCTTTTAAAAAAAAATTGTGTTTTTAGACCGTTGAAATTAACNTCTACATATTTACAATTTTATAACTTTAAGTGCCTAAACTTTGCCTTCGATTCGACTTATCCTTTTGGGGCGACGGTGCAGTGGCGTTTTCAAAATGCACCGTAGTCTTATATGTATGGCTAAACTGCGTTTTGGCAGCTTTTCAAAAAAATTGTGTTTTCATACCTTTGAAATTAATATTTTCACATCGGACCTGACTACGTGCGGTGATAGCTTTCTAGCTGCAATTTGTCTTTTTCAAAACAAAAAAAATTGTAATAGCCACCACAGTTTTTTGAACTACTGATTATTTTTTAACAGCTTCATAATTGTTTTTTAATAAGTTGTAGCTGCGACAACTAAAGCCACAAGGAGGATGAATACAATGAATTTATGATTTTTAGATTTACTAAATCCTAACAATGCTAAATCCTGCGTGCAGCCAACCACCCCTCGGAGAAATTTAAGCATTTTAAAAGCTCTATCTTTTGGGACAAATAAAAGATGCCATATTCAAAGAATTTATTCTTACATGCAATCTTACTTTTTGGGGTATTTGGAAGCAACTAACATTTAATTCAAGTAATATTTATTTATTTTTTAAATTTGGATAATTTATTAAATTTTCTGTGACTTAAGTTTTGAAATCTGCATTATATGATGTGATCGAGTTAAATTCAATTAAATTCTTATAAGCCGTTAGGCTACTTGTTTCAAAATTTAATGATTTATTTGACCGGATCATCTTATTATAATTATTTTGCTTGTGTCAAATTGATACTAATTACTTGGTAATTTATTAAGCTAAATAAATAATAAATTATATTTAAATAATTTATTCAAAAAATAAAAAAATTAATTAACTTGAGATAAAAATATTTAATTAGGCAATATTAATTATTAATTAAAATATATTAATCAAATTTATTTGATCAAATATTAATTTTTTTCTTAGTAATACTTTTTATGGAGTACACTTAAGTTAATTAAATTATGAGTAGTTAATTAAACATGATAAAACTATTTCACAAACAATATTAATTTGCTTGAATTAGTATCTTTTTAGTCAACTTTATCAACTATTAAGATAAATTTTTGTTTTTATTTACATATTTTATTTTTAATTGACATTAAATATAAGGATAAAAAATGAAAATGAATGAAAGATAGCATAGTTCAACCATAAACATAGATCTAGACATAAAACAATCACAAGTAGACGAAAAATTATTTCATACGGATCAGACACTGCATCTCTGCGTGCGGTCTGATCCGGACCGTAAATCAGGTGATTTACTTCTGATGTATTTCGGTGGGCTCCACCTAAAATTTTTTATTTTTTATTTTTTAAAACGGAAATAATCCTGACCGTAGATCACCGTGATCTACGGCCAAGATCGGACACCGCATACAGAGATGCATGCGGTGTCCGTATGCAATAATNACACCGCACGCAGCTTGCGTGAGGTGTCCGATCCGGACCGTAAATCAGGTGATTTACGGTCCTGATGTATTTCGGTGGGCTCCACCTAAAATTTATTATTATTTTTTAAAAAAAACGAAAATAATCCTGACCGTAGATCACCGTGATCTACGGCCAGGATAATTTCTCCAAGTAGACAACTACATCTAAAGATTGTTTTCAAAATTTACATCTCAGTGTAGCCTCCCTAAATATTTCTTAGTCTACACATCCAAAAATTTTATTTTTAGTTCCAACATTGTCATAGTCATCTTCATCTAAAATAAAATATATAAACAATTTATCATGTTACCGAAATCATATATTTAAATATCATTAAAACTTTGTTGTGAATTTCACCATTACATGTTATGTTAGGCGCTTGAGTTGTTGAAGTTACACTATCTACATAGATTATTTTCTTTGAACCATCATAAACAAGTTCAGGTGTTGGTTCAATATCAACTATCCAAAAGTTTATCATCTCAATGCTTATGTAGTATAATGGATCTTTTTTTTTCTTAGGTATAACTTACAAAAATAAAAATGATTTTATTTTGAATATTTGATCATACATAATCATCATAGCTAGTAAGTTGAAGTAATAAAATACATAAGAAAAATATACCAATATCTCAAATTAAGTTTTATCAAACATACACAATCTCATTTAATTGTTGATACTCCATATGATTTATTTTCTTTTCTTAAATTTAAGGCATTAGAATCAAATATCTTTTAACATTCATCTAAATATAATCAATTATTCATTAATTTAAAAAACATGAAAATACATCATAATTATAATAAAATAGATAATAAGAAAATAGCATATTGCATTCCTTTATACATATTGAGAGCAATCAACAATCCACAATTTTCAAAATTCTTCAAAAAAAAATCTTACTTAATTCATTGCAACTTTAGGTTTTCTTTTTTAAAGTTTTTCCCACACACACATCCTGAGCATAAATAAGGCCTTAAACCTAGGATCTTTTGGTTGGAAGACAAAATTGTAAACCATTAGGCTAAGAAAGTCAGTGCAAGTTTAGGTTTACTACACGATGTTATGGTGAAGAAGCCGTATGGAGCATGAAAGATGTGCGTCGACTATACTGATCTTAACAATGCTTATCCAAAAGAATTTTTTTATCTTCTCGCATAGATCAATTGGTTAATGTTACATCTGATCTTCAAATGCCCAGCTTCATGGATATTTATTTTGGTTATCACCAGATAAAGATAGAAAATGTTTATAAGAAAGCTACTTCATTTCAGACAGATAAAGGTCTATACTGCTATTTACTGATGTCATTCGACCTAAAAAACATCGGAGCAATGTATTATTGTTTCATGAACAAGGTTTTTTAAAACCAAATCGGGCATACAATGGAGGTATATATCCATGACATGTTAGTCAAGAGTTCGGAAATCTCTCAAAATATTCCTTAGAAAATAATTTCAACTTTTACGGGAGTATAACACATGTCAAACTCATCCAAATGTACCCTTAGAGTCATGTTAGACAAGTTTCTCGGATTTATGATCACGCACCGTGAAATCGAGTCGAGACAAATCCTGAGAAAATTAAAACACTTAAGAGGCATGATACCTCCTAAAAATATAAAAAATGTGCAAATATTAGATGGAATAATAGATGCACTATCTCGCTTTCTACCAAAATCAGGAGACATATATCTCTCATTCTTCAAGATATTGAGGGGAGTTTGAAATACAAATTTTTAGTGGACAGACGAGTGTCAATTTGCTTTTGATCAGCTCAAAACATACTTGATTCGCCATCTTTGTTGTCAAAACAAGTGCAAGGCGAGATGTTGTATCACTATCTTGCGGTGTCTTTGTATGCAATTGGTTTAGTCATGATCAGGGAGGAGCAAAAAACTTTAACGACGATGTAGTAATAGTTTCTGACATAAAAAGCCTCTATTTGTTGACTGATAAGATGACCCTACCACTAATATTCTTGGCGTGAAAATTATCTCCATATTTTCGAGCCCATACTATTGGTGTTTACACAAATCTCCCTCAGGGGACTATTTACAAAAACTGGAGGCATCAAAGAGGCAAACGAAGTGGTCCAAAGAATGAAAGTTAGATCTCCACTTCTTGTCGAAGCCTGATATCAAATCACAAGCTCGTTGACTTTTATAGTGGAATGTACAATTCCTACCCCAATTTAGCCAGTCATTCCCCTTTTAAGTCTTCCTTGTGGACATTATATGTTGATGGAGCTTCTATGAATTTTGGAGCTGAAGTCGGAGTTCTGTTGATTTCTCTTAAACAAGATGTCTTATAGTCAAAATAAGTCTCGCCTTGGATTTTGAGGTTGGTGACATAATCATTTATACTGGTTCCCAGCTTATAGCCTATAAGGTGGAGGGGAACTTCAATGTTCATAATCACAGCTGGAATAATATATGGCTATGGTGAAATTGCTCCTTGCTCACTTTTAAATGCACCAGATAATTCACACATCTTGGGAGAAAAATTGTCAAGTACATGCCATTTCTATGTTTGTCGCTTCAATAATTTGACATTTTTATAAAAAAGAGATGTATTGAAAATAGACATTTTTCTAATGTTCCTGACCCTTAAGAGATACAATCTATCGAGAAAATGAATGAAGCTTTATAGATAGATCCTATCATCTCCTTCCTTCACAATGGGGCTCTTCTTGAAAACACAAATGAAGTCCTCTGAGTGAGAGGGCAAGCGACAAATTTTATCATCATAAATGATGAACTTTATGAGGGGGCTTTCACTAGGGCATACCTTAAATGCCTTATTCAATTGATGCTGACTACGCATTGTGAGAAGTTCACATTGGGATATATGGTGAGTACTTAGGAGGAAGGTCCCTCATTCTTAAGATAACAAGACAAGGGTATTAATGGATAACGATGAAGCCAGATGCATTGAACTTAACCAAGAAACACAAAAATTGACAATTTCATTCTAGTTTTGGACACACATCGTTGAACTTAAATCCCTCTAGAATCCTCGACCATTCGTCCAATGGGAGATATATATCATGAGACATTTTTTCTATGGCCACAAGGCAACAAAATTTGTGATTTTGGTTTTTGGTTACTTCACTAAATTGGCAGTGGCAGAGCCCCTGAGCAAAATTACAAAAGCAAATGCCAAGANAGGTTTTTTAAAACCTCATCGGGCATACCATGGAGGTATATATCCATGACATGTTAGTCAAGAGTTTGGAAACCTCTTAAAATATTCCTGACTTAGAAAAATAATTTCATCTTTTACGGGAGTAAAACACAGGTCAAACTCATCCAAATGTACCTTTAGAGTCATGTTAGACAAGTTTCTCGGATTTATGATCACGCACCATGAAATCGAGTCGAGACAAATCCTAAGAAAATTAAAACACTTAAGAGGCATGATACCTCCTAAAAATATAAAAAATGTGCAAATATTAGATGGAATAATAGATGCACTATCTCGCTTTCTAGCAAAATCAGGAGACATATATCTCTCATTCTTCAAGATATTGATGGGAGTTTGAAATACAAATTTTTAGTGGACAAACGAGTGTCAATTTGCTTTTGATTAGCTCAAAACATACTTGATTCGCCATCTTTGTTGTCAAAACAAGTGCACGGCGAGATGTTGTATCACTATCATGCGGTGTCTTTGTATGCAATGGGTTTAGTCATGATCAGGGAGGAGCAAAAAACTTTAACGACGGTGTACTAATAATTTCTGACATAAAAAGCCTCTATCTGTTGATTGATAAGATGACCCTACCACTAATATTCTTGGCGTGAAAATTATCTCCATATTTTCGAGCCCATACTATTGGTGTTTACACAAATCTCCCTCAGGGGACTATTTACAAAAACTGGAGGCATCAAAGAGGCAAACAAAGTGGTCCAAAGAATGAGAGTTAGATCTCCGCTTCTTTCAAAAGCCTGATATCAAATCACAAGCTCGTTGACTTTTATGGTGGAATGTACAATTCCTACCCCAATTTAGCCAGTCATTTCCCTTTTAAGTCTTTCTTGTGGACATTATATGTTGATGGAGCTTCTAAGAATTTTGGAGCTGGAGTCGGAGTTCTGTTGATTTCTCTTAAACAAGATGTCTTATAGTCAAAATAAGTCTCGCCTTGGATTTTGAGGTTGGTGACATAATCATTTATACTGTTCCCAGCTTATAGCCTCTTAGGTGGAGGGGAACTTCAATGTTCATAATCACAGCTGGAATAATATATGGCTCTGGTGAAATTGCTCCTTGCTCACTTTTAAATGCACCAGATAATTCACACATCTTGGGAGAAAAATTTTCAAGTACATGCCATTTCTATGTTTGCCGCTTCAATAATTTGACATTTTTATAAAAAAAGAGATGTATTGAAAATAGACATTTTTCTAATATTCCTGACCCTTAGGAGATACAATCTATCGAGAAAACGAATGAAGCTTTATAGATAGATCCTATCATCTCTTTCCTTCACAATGGGGCTCTTCCTGAAAACATAAATGAAGTCCTCTGAGTGAGAGGGCAAGCGACAAATTTTATCATCATAAATGATGAACTTTATGAGGAGGCTTTCACTAGGGCATACCTTAAATGCCTTATTCAATTGATGTTGACTACGCATTGTGAGAAGTTCACATTGGGATATATGGTGAGTACTTGGGAGGAAGGTCCCTCATTCTTAAGATAATGAGACAAGGGTATTAATGGATAACGATGAAGCCAGATGCATTGAAATAACCAAGAAACACAAAAATTGACAATTTCATTCTATTTTTGGACACACATCGTTGAACTTAAATCCCTCTAGAATCCTCGACCATTCGTCCAATGGGAGATATATATCATGAGACTTTTTTTCTATGGCCACAGGGCAACAAAATTTGTGATTTTGGTTTTTGGTTACTTCACTAAATTGGCAGTGGCAGAGCCCACGAGCAAAATTACAAAAGCAAATGCCAAGCAGTTTGCCTTGAAGAGCATAATTTATTATTTTGGTATTCCTGTAAAAATTATTAATGAAAACGAAACTCAATTCACTCGAAATGACTTTACACTTTTCTGTAAAGATCTTTACATCCAACTCCTACACATGGTTGTAGCTCGTCCCCAGACGGATGATCAAACTGAGGTCACCAACCATATCATACTCAAGGGGATAAAAGCTTGCTCAGAAAGGATGGAGGGGCTAAAGAACTCCCAAATATTCTTTGAGANTGTAGCTCGTCCCCAGACGGATGATCAAACTGAGGTCACCAACCATATCATACTCAAGGGGATAAAAGCTTGGTCAGAAAGGCTGGAGGGGCTAAAGAACTCCTAAATATTCTTTAAGCTTATCACACCACTTCTTGTAGACCAACCAGGGAAATGCCAAACAATCTTAGTTTCAGCATGAAAATAGTTATCCTAGTTGATATTGGATTCTCAAACTTTTAGGTTCAAGATTTTAATTCTAATGTAAACGATGAGAAACTCCAAGAGAATTTAGATATTATTCTAGAAATCTATGAATTGGTCGNGAAAATAGTTATCCTAGTTGATATTGGATTCTCAAACTTTCAGGTTCAAGATTTTAATCCTAATGTAAACGATGAGAAACTCCAACAGAATTTAGATATTATTCTAGAAATCTATGAATTGGTCATTCTCAAAGCTGCTTCGTACAACCAAAAAGCAGCTCGTTATTTTAACAGAAGAATGAAATATTGACCAAACTCCATTGGTGACTTGGTCTTTCTTGTGAAGTCTTGAGGCCGCCAGAGAAAGACCCTCAACTCAACAAACATTCACCCTTTTGGGAGAGGTTGTATGTGGTCACATCAAACCAAAAANCTGCTTCGTACAACCAAAAAGCAGCTCGTTATTTTAACAGAAGAATGAAATATTGACCAAACTCCATTGGTGGCTTGGTCTTTCTTGTGAAGTCTTGAGGCCGCCAGAGAAAGACCCTCAACTCAACTAACATTCACCCTTTCGGGAGAGGTTTTATGTGGTCACATCAAACCAAAAGCATTCAATCTAAAGGACATGTATGGGAGGACACTTCCTCGAACTTGGAACGTGAAGAATCTCACATATATTATCAGTGATCAACACATTCGTGATACTTTAGCTACTATTTTGTCTTTATTGGTGTTCAACCACCACTTCATATCTGTGCTGGATTTTTCATGTTTATTTTAATTTTCTCTCAAAGTTTGATGTAATTTAGATTGCTTAAGTAATAGAGTTGTATTTTCTCTTGTACATACAAAACTTTGTTTGAATAAAGTTATGATTACATTCTCAAAAAAATTCAGGGTCGCTTTGTAGGTTCATTTGAACGACGCCCTCACTANATTTTCTCTCAAAGTTTGATGTAATTTAGATTGCTTAAGTAATAGAGTTGTATTTTCTCTTGTACATACAAAGCTTTGTTTGAATAAAGTTATGATTACATTCTAAAAAAAATTCAGGGTCGCTTTGTAGGTTCATTTGAACGACGCCCTCACTGGGCGGTAATAAATTAAAAAAAGATGACAAAAAAATGTCAAATATTATTTTTGAATATGGTTACAATCATATTTCCAAAAATAGTATGTTCAATCTCAACCTACGCCCCAAACTAGAAACACAACATTTTTTGTACCTCATTTTGGGTTTAATCAGTCCCGGTACAACTCGNTTATTTTTGAATATGGTTACAATCATATTTCCAAAAATAGTATGTTCAATCTCAACCTACGCCCCAAACTAGTAACACAACATTTTTTTGTACCTCATTTTTTGTTTAATCAGTCCCGATACAACTCAATTTGATCTAGATCATTACAGACTACGGTGGTCAAGCAAATGCTTTCACTAAACATCTTAGTATTTGTCAAAAATCATTGGTGGAATTCCTTTGGTGTCTTCTATTACAGGTTAAGGGTTGAGCAATTGTTCTAATTAAAATTGGTTAGGTCATGCATCCTTAGCAAGGAAGTTTTTGTCCATCTTTGGTGAAAAAAACCTAGGACAGGTCAATATTGTTCGAGTAACTCAAAAAAAATTTTGGTAATAAAGTGNAACTCAATTTGATCTAGATCATTACAGACTACGGTGGTCAAGCAAATGCTTTCACTAAACATCTTAGTATTTATCAAAAATCATTGGTGGAATTCCTTTGGTCTCTTCTATTACAGGTTACAGGTTGAGCAGTTGTTCTAATTAAAATTGGTTAGGTCATGCATCCTTAGCAAGGAAGTTTTTGTCCATCTTTGGTGAAAAAAACCTAGGACGGGTCAATATTGTTTGAGTAACTCAAAAAAAAATTTGGTAATAAAGTAAGCACAAAAAATAAAGTGACATTTATCAAGTGTAATATGAATTCAAAGGTATGCACAATCATAATGTAAGCATACGAAGAGCTGTAAAAACAAACACATTGACAAAATGTGTAAAAATTACATCAAGCAAAGAAAAAGGTAAAAGTACCAACACACTGTCACGAAGTGCGAAGGAAAAGCTACCAATACAAACATACAGATACAAAGTAAAAATCCACTACAATATTCTCCTCAANAGCACAAAAAATAAAGTGACATTTATCAAGTGTAATATGAATTCAAAGGTATGCACAATCATAATGTAAGCAAACGAAGAGCTGTAAAAACAAACACATTGACAAAATGCGTAAAAATTGCATCAAGCAAAGAAAAAGGTAAAAGTAACGACACACTGTCATGAAGTGCGAAGGAAAAGCTACAAATACAAACATACAAATACGAAGTAAAAATCCACTACAATATTCTCCTCATCAGGGATACGCTTTGGCAAGCCACTCTCCACTTTTTCATCTTTTGAGCAAGAGAGGGATCTTCACATACATACATACATATATAAATATATATAAATATTTATATATGTATGTATGTATGTGAAAATCCCTCTCTTGTGTGTGTGTGTATTAAAAAATATTAAAACTCATCTATTACTATCTCGGTCGAAAGCTCTAACAAGCACGCGCGCCTCCTTTCTCCTCTTCCTCTGCACGCCAGACTCGACTCATACCCACACACATTATCCTTCTCATTTTCTTTCTCTACATGCGAGCACACTAAGTCTCTTCTCCTCTACTAGGGATAGAGATCTTCTTACCTTGCTCNAAGCCACTCTCCACTTTTTCATCTTTTGAGCAAGAGAGGGATCTTCACATACATACATACATATATAAATATTTATATATATTTATATATATTTATATATGTATGTATGTATGTGAAAATCCCTCTCTTGTGTGTGTGTGTGTGTGTGTATGTATGTATATATATATATATATATAGATAAAATAAATTAATTAAAAAATATTAAAACTCATCTATTACTATCTCGATCGAAAGCTCTAACAAGCACGCGCGCCTCCTTTCTCCTCTTCCTCTGCACGCCAGACTCGACTCATACCCACACACAGTATTCTTCTCATTTTCTTTCTCTACATGCGAGCACACTAAGTCTCTTCTCCTCTACTAGGGCTAGAGATCTTCTTACCTTGCTCGCACTTAATATTGCCTCCTCCTTCTCCTTCCTTCAATAAGGACACTGCGTCGGCTCCTCTTTCGGCTACACAAATGTTGAAATCTCCCATGGATGCATTTGATGATTGGCTTCTTCTTCTTCTTCTTCTTCTTCTTTTGTCTTCTTCCTTCTCTCGATCACTCTAATCTCTCCCTCGCTCTTCGTTGGTTTGAAAAGGACACACACAACTCTTAAGCCCAACCACTAATGTTGTTTAACCCACACTATAGATTCAGTTAATATTATTTATTCATTCATTTATTTATTTAAAAGTTCAGTTATTATAAATATGCTCAAATTTTGATACATTTATCCTACTTGTGCATTTTGTTAGAAACGGTGGAGTACGGTCCACTATGCTTGGACAGTTACTTTGTTTTGGAGAGTCACACCTCTTCACAAATAACTACTCTCATCTTTCTCTTTTGTGAAGTGAAACATCTCTTCGCTCCCTCATGTTCGTGATAAAAGCTTCGGATGACTCTCTTTGGGTTTAATAGTCACACTTTGAGTTCTTCTTCGGTTTCCTCGAGATAGATGAAGGTTTCTTCGGGGCAAAGGAAGAGAAGTGCAAGGAGGAGCAGTTCCTTACGGCAGAAGGAAGAAGNGCTCGCACTTAATATTGCCTCCTCCTTCTCCTTCCTTCAATTAGGACACTGCGTCGCCTCCTCTTTCGGCTACGCAAATGTTGAAATCTCCCATGGAAGCAATTGATGACTGGCTTCTTCTTCTTCTTCTTCTTCTTCTTCTTCTTTTGTCTTCTTCCTTCTCTCGATCACTCTAATCTCTCCCTCGCTCTTCGTTGGTTTGAAAAGGACACACACAACTCTTAAGCCCAACCACTAATGTTGTTTAACCCACACTATAGATACAGTTAATATTATTTATTTATTCATTTATTTATTTAAAAGTTCAGTTATTATAGATATGCTCAAATTTTGATACATTTATTCTACTTGTGCATTTTGTTAGAAACAGTGGAGTCCGATCGGACTCCACTATGCTTGGACAATTACTTTGCTTTGGAGAGTCACACCTCTTCACAAATAACTACTCTCACCTTCCTCTTTTGTGAAGTGAAACATCTCTTCGCTCCCTCATGTTCGTGATAAAAGCTTCAGATGACTCTCCTTGGGTTTAGTAGTCACACTTTGAGTTCTTCTTCGGTTTCCTCGAGATAGATGAAGGTTTACTCGGGGCAGAGGAAGAGAAGTGCAAGGAGGAACAATTCCTTACGGCAGAAGGAAGAAAAAGGAAGAAGAAGGAGATTGTTATCCCTAGGCTTCTTCTTGGTGGCTTGTGGCAGAAGAGAAATTGAGTCTATTTCTCTTGTAAGTTTGTCTTCTTCGGTGTATTTTGGTATGAAATTTTCTTCAGCGTATCTCGGTATATAGAGAGAAGAACAGAGAGAGAAGAAGAGAAAGAGCAACGAATAGTGAAAGATTCCTCTTGTAAGTCGAGGTGATCGACTGGTGTAAATTCCTCAAGTAGTAAAATCCTCTGTAACTCCGTGGACGTAGGCAATTTGCCGAACCACGTAAATCTGTGTGTTCCGCTGTGTTGTTCTTTTCTGGTGTGATTTTTCTCGTTCTATTTTTCACTCCGTCGATCGTTCTCATGTTTGAATTATATATATACCACATCAACTAGTATATCTATAGATCTCGCAACAACAACACATTTGATGCACATTTAGTATAAGGAACCTGAAATGCAACTTTTACTTATAGGAAGACGTTGCTCATGAGACTAATACAGGAAAAATATACAAGGCTAATCACCAAGACAAGTTTGGAGACCTGTTCTTGTTGTGAGACCAGGATTCCAGGTAAAATAAGTGTACTCTTATTGATATTATCTACATTTGGATTGTGCATTTTTTGTTATAAATTTTCTTCTCGTTACTATCTAATCAGAATATAAACTCAGTGAAGGGGCAGAAAGAGTACTTGGTTTACTGCATGAAAAATTCCATTATAATTTTTCTTCTTCTTACACCTCTCTGCTGCTGTAATGATTCATTAGTTAATTTTCTACATAAAATTATCGGCTATCAAAGTGAAGCTGTGAAATTGATCGATTATTAACTTCTCCTCTGCTTTTCTTCCTCCTACTACTACTTGCTTCTCAGCTTGAGTTTAATAATTAACAGAAACAAGCCACACTCTCCAAACAAAGAGAATAAAGACATAGAAATTCAAAGACATGTTTTCTAATGAAAGAGGAAAAAAACCAAAGAAACTTGTGAATTTGACGACTACATTACCAATCTTTTGCTGAAGTATTAATATTACAATGTTGATCAAATTGCAACTTGATGAGTGATGGAATGGTCATAAATTCGGTTAAAGAACAGCCTTTTCGCATGAACTGCTACAAAAAATTGAACCAAAAACGAAAGAGGTAATATGAACAGTACTATATATCAAGCTTTGTGATTGGGCCAACTGTATCAAAATAATTGTAGTGTGACGTTGTTCCAAATAATCACTAGAAAACATCATTATTCATAATCAGAGAAACAGCAGAGAATACCAATCCTGTATCAAAGTGGAAGAACAGAGCTGCTCCGAGCCCGCCCACATCTCGAGAAGAAGAGCATTCTCCCACTCCCAGAAGTAGATCCTCCTTCAATTTCTGCTAAACACTTTTGCAGGCAATCCCCTTTAGGACTGCAACCCTGTTTACCCTTCTTCTCATTACCATTTTCCTCATCGGAACAATAGCATTCCTGCTCCTTCTTCTCGTCCTGACAGATCTCTTCTTTGTCTAAACTGAGAAATAAGTCACGTCCCGGCAGCGAATGAAATGAGTTCGACTGACACAGCCGCTGCAGCCTATTTCCAGGCAAATGACTCCCATCCCGAAGGATGGAATTCTCGGGGCCGTCCAGAGAGGAATCAGCAACATTATCAACTCCTATCTCTCTTCCCCTATTATCTTCCGAGCTCCCTGAAACCCTTCGATCGCTAATCAGAGCATTACCATCTGGATGCATGGAGGCCAAAACCTCACTTCCCGAATCGGAGGAGACGATGATGTGTGCGCGGCAGAGAGGACAACTGATATGGGCCCGCAGCCACGTATCGATGCAGGGGACGTGGAAGGCGTGACCGCATGCTGGAAGAAGGCGAACGAGCTCGCCGTCGCGAAACTCGCCAAGACACACGGAGCAATCGGCGGTGCTGCCGACGCCATTGATGTACGGCTTCACCGAAATGGAGTTGATGGTGGACTCATCGAGTCCGACGGTTCGAATGCGCCAAAAGGGGTAATCTGCCTCGATACCGTCCTGCTCTGAGGGTAGGTTGGCCGCGGTGGCAACGTTGCCGGAGCGGCGCCGGCGAGCGAGGACCGTGTAGTAGGTGAGGACGAGGAAGAGCACTGCGGCGACCACGCAGACAGCGGCGATGAAGGTGTTGGCGAAGATATGGTGGCTGAAGGAGGTCGGCTGGGAAGGAGGTTGGAACGACGAGGAGCAGTTGTAGTTGCAATCGTTACCGTTGATTGTGTTAATTGAGAGCATCCAACGGCGGAAAGCCATTGGGGAAGGTGCTCGGGGACGGCTTGCTTAGAGTGCAGAAGCTGATACTTTTTTAACAAAGGGATAAGCGTGGCGATCGCTCTCGGCATTCGGCTTTGCATTAACGTTACGAGACATGTGGCACAGCTTTATGACGTGGCAGCGAATAGTTGGTAATGGGTTTGTGGGCAGGTGTGAAGCCAATGGCCCCGCACTGCCGTGCCGTGGAGAATGAGTGACCTGCAGGCTCCTGGTAGAAAAATTATATAAAGATGTGCCGTGGGTGAAATTTGATAATATTAATTTTGTGTGTATGTAAAGCTAATTTTGGTGAAAAAAAAATCGTAATTATTATGAAATTTTGTGTTAACATTCATATGCATTAAATTTAAATTATAATTGATGGGTGCAAGTGAATTTGTGGTGGTGATGCTAATTGCTATACAATAGAAATGATGGGGATGAACATTAGAAGATATTTTTACGTTTACGTGAAAAACTCGAAAAAGGAAAAATCTCGTGGGTTGGCTCAGTTAAAGTGATCCAGTATAAATTGGTTACTACATATATAGCTCGTTATCTCACAGGTGGGAAAATGTTACACAGTCTCCCGAGCTACAACATCGGGGCAAATATGAATTTGTCGTATCATAAATGAGAGTAATAGTCAAAGTTTTAATGCACCGTCTTCGGGGGTCTGACGACATCCATGATGATGTGTCATTTTTGTAATTTGTTTTGTACGGTGCTTCGTTACAAGAAGTGGCGGTGATCCATGGTAATCATTAGCTGCTGACGAGTGGTGGTTGATGATGATTGAAAGCTGAAGGAGTAGAAGGCGTTTGTCGGATCGTCGGTGCAGAAGTGTTACTAAACATTAGCTTCTTCTCTAAGTTTCAGTTCCATTCAAGTTTCAACTCCAAGTCCCCGGGGGGACTCTATTTATCGAGACTCATCCACAATTATAGAATGAATTTGAATCACTTTGGTCGGATCACCCAGAGATATTTACTTGATCAAACGATATTTGATAGACATTTGAGTATCTTAACTAAGTCATAATTGAGGGATCTTGGGCTCATTAGATTTGTCATGCATAGTTGCTCAATTCAACTATAAGCTTTCCATATTCGACATACGTCTGAGCTTCCAAATATGCCCTGAAAAGTTTCAAAAAGTAATTTAATAGCTTAACTGAGGTTTCATTTGGTTTGAACTTGACCAATTTTTGTGCAGATGTTCGTATCATCCAGCCGGTCAGTTTGATTTTAAGTTTATTGCAATCAGTGTTCTGAGAGACTTTTAATTGAAGATTGCATGTTTCATACTTAAAAGATCATTTTGAGATCTATGTCATGTTTTAAAATTCGGGCTAGATGATGGATTTGTGAATAACTATCAGTAATGATTGACTTAGATTAATTAAATATATTATTCACTGAATGAAATATTTGAAGCAACTTTCTCATTACATTTCTTTTTAGAAAATCATCATTGTCTCATTTGGCATGATTGTTTTCTTCTCTCTTTTTTTATAAAAAAAATGCGATAAATCATTTTTGACCTAATAAAATGTAATATATACATAATACGAGTAGGGTATAAGGGAATTATTCGTTAAATTTTTATCACCAAATCAAACTTACCAGCTGAAAATGGTTGAATCGAGCCCCCCAGCCAAAGTAACTGAATTAAGCCAATATGCAGAAGTGGTCATATCACATTCTTATCTTCTTCAAAAGGGCAGTCCAACTCATCCTTGCAAGGACGACTATCAGAAGAAGTCATCATTACTAATAAGGACATCCTTCAATCCTTGATTAAAAATGTTACATGACACTTGTAACTCATTCCTTTTTACCTAAGGATCGGCGATAATCACTTCATGAGCAATATTTGACATCGGCCGACAACACTTGGTATGTACACCACAATTTTTTCATCAAGACTCTGGTTGTATCACATTCTCATCTTCTTCAAAAGGGCGGTCTAACTCATTTATGTAATGACGACTATCAGAAGAAGTTGTCATTATTAAAAAGGACATCCTTCAATCCCTTATTAAAGATGTTACTGACATTTGTAACTCATTCCTTTTACCTAAGGATTGGGGGCAATATCTGACATTGGCCGGCAACACCTGGCATGTACGCCACAATCTTTCATATAGACACTATAAAAATACGACACTAGAAATAAATTAAACTATAGGTGAATTGTCAAACCAATTTTAAATATTATTTTATTTTATGTTGACCGGTAAGATCTCAAATTCTTGACTTAGATCATAGTTTCTTTGAAGGATATTTAGATTATAATTTTCTTTTTTAAATGAACTATGATTATTCCTAATTGAAGTTTTAATATTTAGTTACAACATCAATAACATTCATATATGCTTGTTTTCTTTATTCAACATTTACTATAAGCATTTTCTATGCACTAATAAAATTATTTATTTGATAATATTCTTTGTCACCATGAGATATAATTAAAAATAATCGTGCATTTTTCCTTGAAATCTCAAACCCATATAATCAAATTAAATTATGATCAAAGCATCAAATAATTATAAATTTGATTTAACCAATATTATTTATATGGATTTTCATAGTTTTATAAAATATACTAGTTAGTAACAACTAACCTTCAATTACAACCTAGTGACTCTCATTCAAAGCTAATAGTTGGCTGTTTCAAAATCCACACAATTAGCTCACTTTCTATTGAAATCTAATGTCTCTCCATTGAAACTTTGATACAACCACCCTTATGCTGCATATGATTCCTTCAAAAGTACTCCTACCATAATATCACCCGTGCTTTATTATTGCCACCACCAAGTTTGTATTATAATTTCGCTTGTAACATAATTATCTCTTCTAAGACCAATGTCTTATCCTCGCCATTTTATAGTTGTCACCATCTTCACACCAACATTATGACCTTTCTTTTGCCACAACCATCTCCTTTAAGAATTATATCACAACTTTATTTGCACCATTTTCATCTTCATTAAGATTCACAACATAACCTTGCTTACTCCATAGTATCTCTTTCAAGGTTTATATTATAATTTCTTATATATGTAACGTTTTCCACCACTAAACATGAATCATAGCCGTCTTTTTAGCAGTCACGCGTACCCTCACATACATTGTAGTCATCACTTCCACTAGTTTTGCACGTGCAAGCTTATTTTGATTTACAACTATCTCCTTCAATACCTATTCTATAATCCCATTTGCAATCCATTTGTCTNAAACGATCTGTGTTTGCTTGTGTTCTTTTTCGTCTCATTTCTATGCCAGGAAGTATATATCTCACAACAATACCCCATAGGGTTTTTTTTTCTTTTTTAGTATTTGGACGTTATCATGTGTATATATATTTTATTTTTAGATTATAAATTTTGTTCGATGTGCATTTTTATAGATTTTGAGTACTATTTGTTAAAATTTATTTCTTTTTATTTCTATAGATGTTTATGTAATATATTATCTGTTGTGTTGGTAAATAGTAAATATTTATGATTTTTTTTTTGTGCAGGTTGAAAAAAGTTGATCGTTCTTTTATATATTTTTTAAAATTTGCTACATGTTTGCATCAAAGTAGTGTCAGAAATTCCTGACACTAATACCTTTGAAACATTCCGACGCTAATCACCTCTCTGGCAGATACTGTGGACAAAAATGACAACGCAAGTTTGCATCCACAAACGATGGACGCAAATGTCGTAGTTAATGTTTACATCAGCATGAGTCACATCAAAATGGCTAAGTTCGGCAATGTTGGATGGAAATATAGATGTAATTGGTTTGCACCAACCACGATTATCGCTAGTTGTATTTGTGATGACCATTTTTTGCATGGACCAATTGTCGACGCAAATCGGTCACTGATATTGTTTTACATCATTATTTTGTTAGATTGACGTCGAATGTAATTTGACAAAATCCTATTGTGCATACTGAAGTTAGTTTTCATGAGTTCTCCTATGAGGGAGATATAAAGGACTGTAATGAGGTTTGAATGTGATGTAATCTGTACATTATCGTTATTGTTTCATCGTGAATTTATTGGAGTGGTGTGGCTCCATAATTTTTTTCCTTTCTCTAATTTTTTCACTTTAAGGGTCTGTTTGGGGCTGCTTGTGTGTTTCAGGATAAGCTGCTTATCCTGAAACGCGGCCTGCGGGCTGGCTGCAGAGGTCGACCCGCGGCCTGCGTTTAGTGTAAAAACTCAAACGCAGTTTCGGATAAGCTGGCGAAACGTGCGAACCAAACGGTACGACAGCGCCGCCCGCACTTATAAACAGACCCTAAATCTTGATGTTCCCTGTATTTTTTTTGTGTTATATCACTTTTTGTGCTTCTTTTCTATGTTTTGTTTCAGATCTCTCTAATCGGTTCCACATTTTTTGCTCACAACAGTTTAGGTGTTAAAATGCAAATACATGAGAATTGAGTGGTATGCATGTAAAATTTTCAAATAATTAGAACAACTAATCACCAAAAAGACCTAAGAGGGCTTTTAATTAATGAAATTTATTTTTGGATTTTGTTGTAATATTCTCTCTCTTTTTTAATGGGATGTAACATTAAGTAAAAATCATTTTTAATGGAAAAAGACTTTCCTCTGCTCAATTGACACTCTCCCCGACGTCAAATTCTCTGATGTTTCATTAGCTATGGTGCATTCTTAGCCATGAAGAAAAGCATAGAAATCTTCAAGAAGTAGAGGTTGTAAGTTTGTGCGAATTACAGTCTCGAACCCTTGATAACTGGTGGTAGCCGTTCAACGTGTAAAGTATGATGTCTTCAGTGTCCACTTTATTTTCTGCTGCAGCAATATTTTCTACAAGATTTTCAACTATGGTGAGATATTTTGTCATATTGTTTGATCCTATAGTTATATTATGGAATTGAATAACTCTAGATTGATTCTATGCCTGAAATCTTCTTTCTAGGTTTGCCAGATTTCAACTCTAGTGTCGAGATATAAAATATATGACAAGATGGCTGGGGAAATGGTAGAAATCATTGTTGCAGTGTTTTCTATCATTATATAATCTTGATTTTCTACTACTTGGCCGTGAGCATCAAGAGCATGCTTTGGTGGATGGAGAATTTGATTGTCAAGAAAGGTAACCAAACCATTTGCCGCAAGTAGTTTTGATATCTAAGTTTTCCCTAGAATGTAATTATCTTGAGTTAAACATGTCCCAGCTACATTTCTTATCCGGGACATCAAGGATTTTAGTGTAGAAGGAATACTTATCTTATTGAATTTGTTGTAAGCCGTTAGAGTGTGTTGCAATCTCAGAAAACAAAAAGCAAGGTAATTTTTCAGCTTTTCCAACCATAATACTTGGAGAAAATTTCCAAGCATACCACAAAATTCTTTTATATTTACATATCTAGCACCTAAAGTTCAATTTTAACCATTTATTTAACATTTCTTCTTTTGCAACATAACAAATTGTATACATTTCAAAAGGTTGCGAANTTTATATTTACATATCTAGCACCTAAAGTTCAATTTTAACCATTTATTTAACATTTCTTCTTTTGCAACATATACATTTCAAAAAGTTGTGAGTTTGTTCCTGTGCAAACGTGTTCATCTTAAATTTAAATAATTCAATGGATTAAATGAAATTAAAATTAAGATCAATTCCATCAAGTATAATATAATAATATGATTAATCAAATTTAAAATCTAATTAGTTTTACCATGCTAATTTAATAAATTGGTTGAATAAGCTGGAGTTGATTAAATTTGCAAACATAGAAAATACATATCTAATCAAAGAGTGTTCAAGCTGTTATCAATAAGCTTATTTTTTTAATAATAAGAAAAAGATATAGTTCAAACATAAGACTTTAAAATAACAAATTAAATTATTACATTAAATATTTTAAAAACAATTAAACTTAATTTGTTTAAGAGATTAGCACTATAATGACGTTAATTTTAAAGAACCAAAAGGTGATCATATGATGAGGTTAATCTTAAATAAAATGTGAGATATATTAACTGTTTCCGCTCTTTCGTAGAATTTACTAAAACCTGATGAATTTTCTCCTCCATTTCTTTCTAGTTTTATCTTAAATCCCAGATTTGCTAAAGCCTGGCGTTGGCAAGATTTAGTAAATTTGAATTCATAAGATTTATTAAATCTATTAAATTCTTTACCAATAGGCCCTAAAAGCCCCACGAATAGCTCTTCATCTATTGAAGAGAGTAATAAAGAACGCATAAATACTATAAATTCATACTCTCACCTCTCATGCTATTCAAGAATATCAAATAATTGATGTCTATTATAAGTATTATGACATTCATCATGCCAAATCAGTTTTTTTTGTAGGATTTTAAAAAACATTGTCTTCTCTTTAATAGTCTCAATAAAACAAAAAAAAGAAAAAAGAAAATCACATCTCAACATTGNATATGATTAATCAAATTTAAAATCTAATTAGTTTTACCATGCTAATTTAATAAATTGGTTGAATAAGCTGGAATTGATTAAATTTGCAAACATACAAAATATATATCTATTCAAAGAGTGTTCAAGCTGTTATCAATGAGCTTATTTTTTAATAATAAGAAAAAGATATAATTCAAACATAAAACTTTAAAATAACAAATTAAATTATTACATTAAATATTTTAAAATCAATTAAACTTAATTTATTTAAGAGATTAGCACTATAATGACGTTAATTTTAAAGAACCAAAAGGTGGTCATAAGATGAGGTTAATCTTAAATAAAATGTGAGATATATTAATTGTTTCTGCTCTTTCGTAGAATTTACTAAAATCTGATGAATTTTTTCCTCCATTTCTGTCTAGTTTTATCTTAAATCCCAGATTTGCTAAAGCCTGGCGTTGGCAAGATTTAGTAAATTTACTAAATCTGTTAAATTCGTTACCAATAAGCCCTGAAAGCCCCACGAATAGCTCTTCATATATTGAAGACAGTAATAAAGAATGCATAAATAGTATAAATTCATACTCTCACCTCTCATGCTATTCAAGAATGTCAAATAATTGAAGTCTATTATAAGTATTATGACATTCATCATGCCAAATCAGTTTTTTTTGTAGGATTTTTGAAAACATTGTCTTCTCTTTAATAGTCTCAATAAAACAAAAAAAAAAGAAAATCACATCTCATGGCTCTTAGAATATTGTTTACATATTAACATTTCATAAAATAATGAGTACCAATGCACAATGAACTTGAGATGTCCAAAACATTTAGAATAATAGGCATAATAAAAGAAACATATTTGGATGATTGAAACTTGTCTTTATGCAACTAGAGATGGGATGAACATGCCATGTTCGTTTGCCCCTCCATTGTTGCACAAGAAAAAGGCCTCCTTGCACATGTGAGTGAACAGCTTTTTTTTCCAAGCTGATTCAACTTATCATCGTTTGCTCATGATTCAACTGATTCACGCATTCATGAAAACAATATGCATTTTCTCTACTAGTTGCCATGCCATTTTGAGCTCATTATTTTATGGATAATTAAGTTGATGGTGCGTTTAGGGCGGCGTTGTGGTGACGGTGTGGTGCCGCACCGTGCTTTTTTCTATTTGATGAAATTGTGTTTTGTCTGTCTTCTCAAAAAGTTACAGTTGAAAGTTGTGTTTCCTCAGTAGACCTTACTATCTATTATGATTGTTAGAATATCGCACTCAAACATTAAAAAAAAAAGTAATTGTTGNATGACTCCCATCCCGAAGGATGGAATTCTCGGGGCCGTCCAGAGAGGAATCAGCAACATTATCAACTCCTATTTCTCTTCCCCTATTATCTTCCGAGCTCCCCGAAACCCTTCGATCGCTAATCAGAGCATTACCATCTGGATACATGGAGGCCAAAACCTCACTTCCCGAATCGGAGGAGACGATGACGTGTGCGCGGCAGAGAGGACAACTGATATGGGCCCGCAGCCACGTATCGATGCAGGGAACGTGGAAGGCGTGACCGCATGCTGGAAGAAGGCGAACGAGCTCGCCGTCGCGAAACTCGGNCCCTAGGCTTCTTCTTGGTGGCTTGTGGCAGAAGAGAAATTGAATTTATTTCTCTTGTAAGTTTGTCTTCTTTGGTGTATTTTGGTATAGAGTTTTCTTCGGCGTATCTCGGTATATAAAGAGAAGAACAGAGAGAGAAAAAGAGAGAGAGCAACGAATAGTGAGAGATTCCTCTTGTAAGTCGAGGTGATCAACTGGTGTAAATTCCTCAAGTAGTAAAATCCTCTGTAACTCCGTGGACGTAGGCAATTTGCCGAACCACGTAAATCTGTGTGTTCCGCTGTGTTGTTCTTTTCTGGTGTGATTTTTTTCNGCTCCCTGAAACCCTTCGATCGCTAATCAGAGCATTACCATCTGGATGCATGGAGGCCAAAACCTCACTTCCCGAATCGGAGGAGACGATGATGTGTGCGCGGCAGAGAGGACAACTGATATGGGCCCGCAGCCACGTATCGATGCAGGGGACGTGGAAGGCGTGACCGCATGCTGGAAGAAGGCGAACGAGCTCGCCGTCGCGAAACTCGCCAAGACACACGGAGCAATCGGCGGTGCTGCCGACGCCATTGATGTACGGCTTCACCGAAATGGAGTTGATGGTGGACTCATCGAGTCCGACGGTTCGAATGCGCCAAAAGGGGTAATCTGCCTCGATACCGTCCTGCTCTGAGGGTAGGTTGGCCGCGGTGGCAACGTTGCCGGAGCGGCGCCGGCGAGCGAGGACCGTGTAGTAGGTGAGGACGAGGAAGAGCACTGCGGCGACCACGCAGACAGCGGCGATGAAGGTGTTGGCGAAGATATGGTGGCTGAAGGAGGTCGGCTGGGAAGGAGATTGGAACGAGGAGGAGCAGTTGTAGTTGCAATCGTTACCGTTGATTGTGTTAATTGAGAGCATCCAACGGCGTAAAGCCATTGGGGAAGGTGGTTCGGGGACGGCTTTGCTTAGAGTGCAGAAGCTGATACTTTTTTAACAAAGGGATAAGCGTGGCGGTCGCTCTCGGCATCCGGCTTTGCATTAACGTTGCGAGACATGTGGCACAGCTTTATGACATGGCAGCGAATAGTTGGTGGTGGGTTTGTGGGCAGGTGTGAAGCCAATGGCCCCGCAGTGCCGTGCCGTGGAGAACGAGTGACCTGCAGGCTCCTGGTAGAAAAATTATGTAAAGATGTGCCGTGGGTGAAATTTGATAATATTAATTTTGTCTGTATGTAAAGCTACTTTTGGTGAAAAAAAAAAATCGTAATTATAATGAAATTTTGTGTTAACATTCATATGCACTAAATTTAAATTATAAAGTGAATTTGTGGTGGTGATGCTATACAATAGAAATGATGGGTAGGAAGATTAGAAGATATTTTTAAGTTTACATGAAAAACCCGAAAAAGAAAAAATCTCGTGGGTTGGCTCACTTAAAGTAATCCACTATAAATTGGCTACTACATATATAGCTCGTTATCTCACTGGAAAATGTTACACAGTCTCCCGAGCTACAACACCGGGGCAAAGATGAATTTGTCGTATCATAAATCAGATTAATAGTCAAACTTTTAATGCACCGTCTTCGGGGGTCTGACGACATCCATGATGATGTGTCGTTTTTGTAGGTTGTTTTGTACGTTGTTTAGTTACAAGAAGTGGCGATGATCCATAGTAATCATTAGCTGCTGACGAATGGTGGCTGATGATGATTGAAAGCTGCAGGAGTTGAAGGCGTTCGTTGGATCATCGGTGCAGAAGTGATACTAAACATTAGCTTCTTCTCTAAGATTCAATTCCATTCAAGTTTCAACTCCAAGTCCTCTCTTAAAATGGGGGTGGGACTCTATTTATCCAGACTCATCCACAATTAAAGAATGAATTTGAATCACTTTGGTCGGATTACCTAGAGATATTTCCTTGATCAAACGATATTTGATAGACATTTGAGTATCTTAACTAGGTCATAATTAAGGGATCTTGGGCTCATTAGATTTGTCATGCATAGCTGCTTGACTCAACTATAAACTTTCCAGATTTGACATACGTTTGAGCTTCTAATTATGCCCTGAAAAGTTTCAAAAAGTTATTTAATAGCTTAATTGAGGTTTCATTTGGTTTGAACTCGACCAATTTTTGTACAGTTGTTCGTATCATCGAGCCGGTCAATTTGATTTTAAGTTTATTGAAATCGGTGTTCTGAGTGACTTTTAATTGAATCTTGCATATTTCATACTTAAAAGATTATTTTGAGATCTATGTCATGTTTTAAAATTCGGGCTAGATGATGGATTTGTGAATAATGTATCAGTAATGATTGACTTAAATTAATTAAATATATTATTCAGTGAATGAAATATTTGAAGCAACTTTCTCATTACATTTCTTTTCATAAAATCATCATTGTGTCTCATTTGTCATGACTGATTTTTTCTCTCTTTTTTTTTTAAAAAAATGTGATAAATCATTTTTTTATAATCAAACCTACTAAAATGTAATATATACATAATATAAGCAGGGTATAAGGGAATTATTCGTTAATTTTTTTATCACCGAATCAAACTTACCTGCCGAAAATGGCTGAATCGAGCCCACTAGCCCAAGTGACTGAATTGAGCCAATATGCATAAGTGGTCATATCACGTTCTTATCTTCTTCAAAAGGGCAGTCCAACTCATCCTTTCAAGGACGACTATTAGAAGAAGTCATCATTACTAATAAGGACATCCTTCAATCCTTGATTAAAAATGTTACATGACACTTGTAACTCATTCCTTTTACCTAAGGATCAATGATAATCACTTCATGAGCAATATTTGACATCAGCCGACAACACTTGATATGTACACCACAAATTTTTCATCAAGACGCTGGTTGAATCGCGTTCTCATCGTCTTCAAAAGGGTGGTCTAACTCATCTATGCAATGACGACTATTAAAAGAAGTCGCCATTATTAAAAAGGACATCCTTCAATCCTTTATTAAAGATGCTACATGACATTTGTAACTCATTCCTTTTACCTAAGGATTAGGGGCAATATCTGGCGTTGGCCGGCAACACCTGACATATACGCCACAATCTTTCATATAGACACTATAAAAATATGACACTGTAAATAAACTAAACTATAGGTGAATTATCAGACCAATTTCAAATATTATTTTATTTTATGTTGACTTGTAAGATCTCAAATCCTTGACTTAGATCATAGTTTCTTTGAAGGATATTTAGATTATAATTTTCTTTTTTAAATGAGCTATGATTATTCCTAATTGAAGTTTTAATATTTAGTTACAACATCAATAATATTCATATATGCTAGTTTTCTTTATTCAACATTTACTATAAGCATTTTCTATGCACTAATAAAATTATTTATTTGATAATATTCTTTGTCACCATGAGATATAATTAAAAATAATCGTGTATTTTTCTTTGAAATCTCAAACCCATAGAATCAAATTAAATTGTGATCAATGCATCAAATAATTATAAATTTGATTTAACCAATATTATTTATATGGATTCTCATAGTTATATAAAATATACTAGTTAGTAACAACTAACCTTCAATTACAATCTAGTGAGTCTCATTCAAAGCTAATAGTTGGTTGTTTCAAAATCCACACAATTACCGCACTTTCTATTGCNGACTGCAACCCTGTTTACCCTTCTTCTCATTACCATTTTCCTCATCGGAACAATAGCATTCCTGCTCCTTCTCGTCCTGACAGATCTCTTCTTTGTCTAAACTGAGAAATAAGTCGCGTCCCGGCAGCGAATGAAATGAGTTCGACTGACACAGCCGCTGCAGCCTATTTCCAGGCAAATGACTCCCATCCCGAAGGATGGAATTCTCGGGGCCGTCCAGAGAGGAATCAGCAACATTATCAACTCCTATCTCTCTTCCCCTATTATCTTCCGAGCTCCCTGAAACCCTTCGATCGCTAATCAGAGCATTACCATCTGGATGCATGGAGGCCAAAACCTCACTTCCCGAATCGGAGGAGACGATGATGTGTGCGCGGCAGAGAGGACAACTGATATGGGCCCGCAGCCACGTATCGATGCAGGGGACGTGGAAGGCGTGACCGCATGCTGGAAGAAGGCGAACGAGCTCGCCGTCGCGAAACTCGCCAAGACACACGGAGCAATCGGCGGTGCTGCCGACGCCATTGATGTACGGCTTCACCGAAATGGAGTTGATGGTGGACTCATCGAGTCCGACGGTTCGAATGCGCCAAAAGGGGTAATCTGCCTCGATACCGTCCTGCTCTGAGGGGAGGTTGGCTGCGGTGGCAACGTTGCCGGAGCGGCGCCGGCGAGCGAGGACCGTGTAGTAGGTGAGGACGAGGAAGAGCACTGCGGCGACCACGCAGACAGCGGCGATGATGGTGTTGGCGAAGATATGGTGGCTGAAGGAGGTCGGCTGGGAAGGAGGTTGGGATGAGGAGGAGCAGTTGTGGATGCATTCGTTACCGTTGATTGTGTTAATTGAGAGCATCCAACGGCGGAGAGCCATTGGGGAAGGTGCTTCCGGGACGGCTTTGCGTAGAATGCAGAAGCTGATACTTTTTTAACAAAGGGATAAGAGTGGCGGTCGCTCTCGGCATTCTGCTTTGCATTAACGTTGCGAGACATGTGGCACAGCTTTATGACGTGGCAGGGAATAGTTGGTGGTGGGTTTGTGGGCAGGTGTGAAGCCAATGGCCCCGCACTGCCGTGCCGTGGAGAATGAGTGACCTGCAGGCTCCTGGTAGAAAAATTATGTAAAGATGTGCCGTGGGTGAAATTTGATAATTTTAATTTTGTGTGTATGTAAAGCTAATTTTGGTGAAAAAAATAGTAATTATTATGAAATTTTGTGTTAATATTCATATGCATTAAATTTTATTTATAATTGATGTGTGAGTGAATATGTGGTGTTGATGCTATGCAATAGAAATGATGGGTAGGAACATTAGAAGATATTTTTACGTTTACGTGAAAAACCCGAAAAAGAAAAGATCTCGTGGGTTGGCTCAGTTAAAGTGATCCACTCTAAATTGGTTACTACATATATAGCTCGTTATCTCACAGGTGGGAAAATGTTACACAGTCTCCCGAGCTACAACACCGGGGCAAAGATGAATTTGTCGTATCATAAATGAGAGTAATAGTCAAAGTTTTAATGCACCTTCTTCGGGGGTCTGACGACATCCATGATGATGTGTCGCTTTTGTAAGTTATTTTGTACGGTGCTTCGTTACAAGAAGTGGCGGTGATTCATGATAATCATTAGCTGCTGACTAATGGTGGTTGATGATGGTTGAAAGCTGCAGGAGTAGAAGACGTTTGTCGGATCGTCGGTGCAGAAGTGATACTAAACATTAGCTTCTTCTCTAAGATTCAATTCCATTCAAGTTTCAACTCCAAGTCCCCTCTTAAAATGGGGGTGGGACTCTATTTATTGAGACTCATCGACAATAAAAGAATGAATTTGAATCACTTTGGTCGGATTACCTAGAGATATTTCCTTGATCAAACGATATTTGATAGACATTTGAGTATCTTAACTAGGTCATAATTAAGGGATCTTAGGGTCATTAGATTTGTCATGCATAGCTGCTCGATTCAACTATAAGCTTTCCAGATTCGACATACGTTTGAGCTTCCAAATATGCCCTGAAAAGTTTCAAAATATAATTTAATAGCTTAATTGAGGTTTCATTTGGTTTGAACTCGACCAATTTTTGTACAGTTGTTCATATCATCGAACCGATCAATTTGATTTTAAGTTTATTGAAATCGGTGTTCTGAGTGACTTTTAATTGAAGCTTGCATGTTTCATACTTAAAAGATCATTTTGAGATCTATGTCATGTTTTAAAATTCAGGATGATGGATTTGTGAATAACGTATCAGTAATGATTGACTTAAATTAATTAAATATATTATTCAGTGAATGAAATATTTGAAGCAACTTTCTCATTACATTTCTTTTTAGAAAATCATCATTGTGTCTCATTTGGCATGACTACTTTCTTCTCTTTTTTTTTTTAAATGTGATAAATCATTTTTTTATAATCAGACCTACTAAAATGTAATATATACATAATACATGTAGGGTATAAGAGAATTATTCATTATTTTTTTATCACCGAATCGAACTTACCTGCCGAAAATGGTTGAATCGAGCCCACCAGTCAAAGTGACTGAATTGAGCCAATATGCAGAAGTGGTCATATCACGTTCTTATCTTCTTCAAAAGGGCAGTCCAACTCATCCTTGCAAGGACAACTATGAGAAGAAGTCATCATTACTAATAAGGACATCCTTCAATCCTTGATTAAAAATGTTACATGACACTTGTAACTCATTCCTTTTACCTAAGGATCAGTGATAATCACTTCATGAGCAATATTTGACATCGGCCGACAACACTTGATATGTACACCACAAATTTTTCATCAAGACACTGGTTGTATCGCGTTCTCATCTTCTTCAAAAGGGCGGTCTAACTCATCTATGCAATGACGACTATCGAAAGAAGTTGTCATTATTAAAAAGGACATCCTTCAATCCTTTATTAAAGATGTTACATGACATTTGTAACTCATTCCTTTTACCTAAGGATTAGGGGCAATATCTGGCATTGGCCGACAACACCTGACATGTATGCCACTATCTTTCATATAGACACTATAAAAATACGACACTGGAAATAAACTAAACTATAGGTGAATTGTCAGACCAATTTTAAATATTATTTTATTTTATGTTGACCTGTAAGATCTCAAATCCTTGACTTAGATCATAGTTTCTTTGAAGGATATTTAGATTATAATTTTCTTTTTTAAATGAGCTATGATTGTTCTTGATTGAAGTTTTAATATTTAGTTACAACATCAATAATATTCATATATGCTTGTTTTCTTTATTCAACATTTATTATAAGCATTTTCTATGCACTAATAAAATTATTTATTTGATAATATTCTTTGTCACCATGAGATATAATTAAAAATAATCCTGTATTTTTCTCTGAAATCTCAAACCCATAGAATCAAATTAAATTATGATAAATGCATCAAATAATTATAAATTTGATTTAACCAATATTATTTATATGGATTTTCTTAGTTTTATAAAATATACTAGTTAGTAACAACTAACCTTCAATTACAATATAGTGACTCTCATTTAAATCTAATAGTTGGTTGTTTCAAAATGCACACAATTACCTCACTTTCTATTGCATTCTAATGTGTCTCCATTGAAACTTTGATACAACCACACTTACGTTGCATATGATTCCTTCAAAAGTGCCCCTACCATAATATCACCCGTGCTTTATTATTGCCACCACCAAGTTTGTATTATAATTTTGCTTGTAACATAATTATCTCTTTTAAGACCAATGTCTTATCCTTGCCATTTTATAGTTATCACCATCTTCACGCCAACATTATGACCTTTCTTTTGCCACAACCATCTTCTTTAAGAATTATATCACAACTTTATTTGCACCATTTTCATCTTCATTAAGATCCACAACATAACCTTGCTTACTCCATAATATCTCTTTCAAGGTTTATATTATAATTTCTTATATATGTAACGTTTTCCACCACTAAACATGAATCATAGCCGTCTTTTTAGCAGTCACGCGTACCCTCACATACATTGTAGTCATCACTTCCACTAGTTTTGCACGTGCGAGCTTATTTTGATTTACAACTATCTCCTTCAATACCTATTCTATAACCCCATTTGCAATCCATTTGTCTTCTTGAAGATATGATCTATAATATCTATTATGCTGCAATTGTCTTCTGCGAGATATGACCTGAATGTCCTCTCATGCAAAACAGTATAGTCTCTTATATTATAGCCATTGCCACCACAAATCTGCACTACAACAGCACTTGAATTACAAACATCCCTCTCAAGACATTCAGAACAATTGCAAGTTGTAGACCATATCAATCAATGGAAGAACTACGTCTTATCTCTGTAACAGCTCTTAGCCATCACTTATTTTAACCATCGTTATTCATGTTTACTTCACATGTTACCTTCCATGCCATTATTATGATGATTGGCAGACATTTCCTCGGAATAAGCCATATAGAATCGGCATAAAATAACAATCTCTATAAATGAATATCAAACTTGAAGAAAATTTACATGGATGCCACATAATTCTTATATGTTTATATATTTAACACCCAAAATTTGATATTTACACTTATAATATTTTGGTGTCATAAATATATTTTAATTTAAAAAAAAGATCATATTTTTTATGTGATGTCAATGATTTGTGTGATATGCATGTAAATATGGATGATTACATGTTTGATATGTAAATTCATAAGAATTGTGTGGTATGCATGTAATTGTTATATAATGAATAACTTAGACTCCCTTTGTAGGGGAAAATATTTGCGTACATAAAGCGTATGCAACGATGCCTACGTCCAGGGTTTATTCAAGGGGTACAGGATGGTTATATCAGTGTTATACCTCTCTATAACCCCCATGTAACCTCTTTGTAAACTACCTGTAACCTACAAATGAGTTCCGCACTTCTATAGTTTCATGGGTACAACTAAGTTACATGGATGTTACAAGGGAACTACACGGAGGTTACAGATGGGTATAACCCAAATATAACCCCCCTGTACCCCCTGAATAACCTCTGACGTACGCAGCGTTGCGTACATCTTATGTACGCAAATATTTTCCAAAGGAGCTTCTCTTAGTAGAATTTTTTGCGTTTTTCCTAAGAAACGTTCAGAGATGTTTCCAAATGAATATTTTCCTAGTGCAATGTTTATTGCATTTGAACGGAGCAAGATAGTCATTCTCAGATGAAGCCTTAAAATTTCGTTCTAACCTTAGCAGCATAAATGAACTTAGGGGTGTAGATGAGTTGAGTCGAGCTCGGGCAAACCCCGACTTAAACTTGAGCTTGATTTATTTTATAGAACTCGAACTTAAGTTTACAAGTTCGAGCTGGCTCACGAGCTAGTTTATTTAACATAAAAGAGAGAAAATAGTATTAATTCAATGTAGTGTTATAATAAAATGACAAATAGAATGAGCAATTAGGAGAAAAGAACTACGAAATCATTTAGTATAAATTGCAAAATACTATTTTAAAAAATTCTTAATACTTTTAAATATAAAATATTCAAATTAAATATTTGGAGTACATTTTATATTCATATTTTTTTAAACAAACCGGCTAATATGCCAATGAGTCAAATCAGGACTAGCTTGAGCTTGACTTGTTAGCTCATCAAGCTCAGTTCATGAGCTGCTTATAGAGCCAGGCTCGAGCCTGCTCAGGAGATTACTTTGACTCACTTACACCCCAAAACCGGCCTAGGCAACTCGGTACTGAGAAAACCGATCCGGATTACGAGACTAAACAAGGTTTACATTAGCAAAACCGCTCTCTATCACAAAATCTGCAGTTTATGGGATATGGCTATTTCGAGCTGCACCCATGGCGCTTCCTCTCGTCCGTCATCTCCCACTCTCTGCTCCAACACTCCTCTTTCTTCCGTCGTCAAAATCCTATCAACTGAATCCCCTCTTCACTTCCTCCTCCTCCTCCTCCTCCTCTTCATTGCTCCCCTTCTTTCACCAACGAAATAAAGCAACCCTCATCCAGCGGCAATGCACTCCTCTCGCTTCTTCTCCGGTCGGAAGCTCGGCCGCGTTGGTATCTGAACAAGAATCAGAGGAATCCGAATATAGACCTGCAGCGCCTAGGAGGAGGCTAATTGCGCAGAACATACCCTGGACCTGCACCGCCGAGGAGATCAAGAGCCTCTTTGAAAGGCACGGGACTGTGGTAGATGTTGAGGTATGCTTCTCGCTTTCTCCTCCTTTCCGTAAATTGGATTGATGAATTTCTTGCTATTGGCTGCTCTATTTAGCTGGCTGTTTTGGATTCTTTAGTTTTTTGTTTCTTCAGGCAAATAGATGCGTTTGATTTATTAGCCTGCTTCCTAAACGTTTTAGGGCTTTCTATCGGCACATTTCTCGGTTTAGGCAATTGTTTATTTTTCTCTATATTTCTGCCAACGTGCCAAACTACTTTGACGATTCCAAGCTTGATTCTTGCAATATGTTTCTTTCGCTTAAGAACTTATAAAATTAGATATTGTCCAAATATTATGAAACTCCTTAAGGATGACAGTTAGGAGTACTATCACGACCTGAAAAGAAGAGAATTGCAATACAATTTGCAATCCAAAAGGCTACTAAAATTATCATCGTTGGAAGACCTTGAGGAGAGTGGCCCTGAAATTGAAGAGAAGATCTCTGTAATCAGATTGTTTCAGACATCATGAATTGCTTTATAAAGCTATAAGAAAAATGGTGATAAAAGAAAGGAAGAAAATAGCAACTTTATTAATTCCTAAAAAATACCGAGTATAGGATACCAATAAATATACAGTGGACATAAAACAAAGGCAACAAGGTGAAGCCAGGGACTGAGCCTACTAATGAGCGTAGGACTGTATTGGTGTGCTGTGAATGGAAAATGACAGGTGAACCTAATATCTTATTCTAACTTTGATGCTGCCAGCTCGCAATGAACACTAGATATTTTGATACTCATCCTGGATAAAAATGAAGATAGATGTGTTGATTTGATGGGTTTAATGAACATGTCTGCAAGTTGGAGTGATGATTAAATATTTAAAACCAGGTAAGTAGGTTGAACCTGAACTTTTAAATCTCGAGGTGCATTTTGGCATAATTGTGGAATTTCATTAGAAACTCCAAAGTTAAGCGCTCTTGTCCTGAAACACTTTTAGAATGGGCAACCTCTTGGGATGTTACACCAATGGAGCAAAACCGTGAGGCTACTAGGCCAAAGCGAACAATACCTTAATGGGAGAGAGTTTGGGCTATTACAAATGATATCAGAGCATTACACTAGCAGGAAGATAGGAAACTAAGTGTCATACCTGTCAAAGTTTTGAGAAAAATATGTTGAATTCTGAATAGTTTCGATGTTTTTTCCCTTTGCTTTCATTACATTAAATAATAATCCTACAATCTATTTTAGGTACAAAATATTCTGTATAATTTATTTTAGGTAACTTAATAATACATATTCATAATCTAAATATTCAGCTAAAAGGGAAATAAATCATAATAAAGATATTGGAAATATTTTAAATAAGGAAACTCCTAATTATAGAAAACTCTTAATTTAGCTGCCTAATTTTCGTCCTTCCTAATTGACACCCCATCAAATTGATGCTGACTGATCATGAATCATCAATTTACCAACAAGAAACTGATAACACTGCCGGGACAAAAAAATCCTCAAGTCGTGAGTGTCGAAGCCGAGAATGTCGAAGTCTCTGAGACAGCTCCTAAACCATAACATGATTTGACCGAAGAAAAGTAAGAAATCCATTATCATTGTCGTCCAAAAATTCGAATCGTAGCCACAAGAAGGATCCGCTTCCAGTTACACGATCTAAATGCTGTCGATCATAGCCCACAAATATGATCCAGTTACACGATTTAGATGTTATTGATCCTAGCCAATAAGTAGGATCCGCCTCCCGATCCAAATGCTACTGATCATAGCCCACAAGTAGGATCTGCATCCTGTTATACGTTCTAAATGCTATTGATTCTTACTGCGGCGACGATGACGATTTGTACCATGATCTTCACGCCAAAAGTGCTGAAGTCAAGATGGCTAAGCCGTGGGTCTTGGAAGAAGTGTCGAAGCCTTCAATTCTTGAGTGCGACAATGAAGCTGGAGGCAAAGCGAACGAAGCTGAAGCAAAAGTGCAGAAGATCAAAAGTTGATGCAAAAGAGATCACTCCTAAGAGAAAAAAAAAGCAAAAGCTCCCCTTTTTTTAACTAGTGGGAAATGCTTCAGATTTCATGGAAAGAATCCTCGTTTCCACAGATCGGTAGCAGAGTAGAAATATATGAGAAGGAGAAGAAAGCCGGGAAAAAAAAGCTACAAAATAGCGCGACATTACAAGTTGAAGGAAACAACTTTCCTATAAACGTCAACAGAAAGGCTCAACCATCGATTGCTTCCGCTACAAATACACTGAATACTAGAATTTTTTTTTTGTTCTCGCCTCCAAACGTGAGTAAACCAACCAAAAAGATCAAATCTTGAAAGCAAAACTCAAAGCTTTTGAAGGGAAAATAGATCGGATGACTAGAAGGCTGAGTGCGCCGTGCGAATCTTACTAGAATTTGCAAACTCAAAATAGAGAAACTTGAGGAGGCAAGGAGGAAACAGAAAACCTAAACCACTATCCAGCGAAGCAGACGAAGCCGAAGATTTAGGGTTTGCCAAAGTTTAAACGAAGGAGAGGCTTTGTCAAAATTGGTCGTGTCAAACAGGAAGATGAAGTAGAACGAAGATGAAGCAGACAAAGAAATAATGAGATGAAGAGCAGACGAGCGAGAATCAAGGCAAAGAAAGAGTTTCTCCCTCCCCACATGAAGGACGACGGGAAGGGAGTCTTGACGATCCTCCAATAATTATCGACGGTTAGGGCAAAATTTTGGCTCTAATACCATGTCAAAGTTTTGAGAAAAATATGTTGAATTCTGAATAGTCTCGATGCCTTTTCCCTTTGCTTTCATTCCATTATATAATATTCTTACAATCTATTTTGTACAAAATAAAGTGTATATAATCTATTTTAGGTAACTTAATAATACATATTCCTAATCTAAATATTCAGCTAAAAGGAAAATAAATCATAATAAAGATATTGGAAATAATTTAAATAAGGAAGCTCTTAATTATAAAAAACCCCTAATTTAGCTGCCTAATTTTCGTCCTTCTTGATTGACAATGTCAAAAAAGTGCTATGTCATGGGAACCACCTTTTGAATTTATGGGTGCACCACTAGAATCTTATTTACTTGTTGGATGATTATGGGTATAGATCACTAATGAGGACATCAGGTGCTTAAGTGGGGGAGATTGTGAAGCTCCTTAGGTAGATTGAAGGCAAACTCTTAAACGTCGAAACACCTTTTGGTATAACAGTGATATTTTATCAGAAACTCCAAAGTTAAGTGTGCTTGTTTTGGAGCACTCTTAGGTCGGGCGTCCTCCAGGGAAGTTACACCAACGGGGCAAAACTGTTAGGCCATTAGGCCAAAATGGACAATACTTTGATGGGAGAGAGTTTTAGTTGTCACATAATAGTCATGAGTCTAATGAATTCATCTTTCACTTTGTTTCAGACAAAATGACAATCAATTTCAATGTGTTTGGTACACTCATTGAAGTTGGGATTGGTGGCGATGTGAACTACATGTTTGTCACTAAAAGGAGTGTGATAGAAGTTAGTGGTATATAAAAGCGTTGAAATTTAGAATAATCTAGAATAAAGCGGAATTTCATTGATATGAAATGAGGCATAAATAACTCTTACATGACTCCTAGAATCGGAAGACAATAAAAAAGAATTAATATGAAAAGAAAGATGTATCGTCTAATATCTCCAATTAATCAATTTATATTACTTATTTTGGAGATAAATGAAACAATATAAAATAGGAAAGGAAATCCAATCGAAGGAAATAAAACTAAAATAGGAAAGAAAATAAAATTATATTAGGAAATAAATTTAAGTCATAATTTCTAATATGAATAAATTATTTCATAATATAATTTCTGACATTCTTCCTTAAGTTGAAACATGGATGAAAAATCATGTTCAACTTGGATTTGAAAATATCAAACAATGGGCTAGGAATAAACTATGAGGTAAAAATTGAAGTCTTCATCCCGTACTGCATTTGTCTTTGACTGCGGTTCCTGCAGTTTCTATAGGTGGGCAGAAAACTTCTATAGATAATGCTGCAATGGAGTTTCTAGGGATACAGATAACTGCAATTGTCTTTGACTGCAGTTTTTGCAGTGTTTGTAGGTAGGTGAAAGACTCCTACAAATAATGTTGCAGAGTGGTTTGCAGAGAAGTAGATAACTAAAGTTGTGTTGCAGTTTTTGTACATAGGTATAAGGTTCTTACAAGTAATGCTGCAAGGTAATTTGTAGGGAAGTAGACAACCTGCAGGAAAATCTCATTTCTAGTTGACTCTGGTTGTCTTTGACTGTAGTTTCTGCAATGTCTGTAGGTAGGCATAAGACTCTTACAGGAAATGCTGCAGAGTAGTTGCAGAGAAGTAGACAACCAATAGGAAAAAAATTGTAGGGTATGGCCTGCAGAAAAAGGAAAAGCTCTAGGGGAGGATCTGCTGCAGTAAAGATTCTGAAGGAAAGCTTCGGAGGAAGGACCTGCTATAGGAAAAATTTCGGAAGAGGCTGATGCATCAATGTCATCATCATGAATTCATGATGCATCTAATCATGAAACAACTAAAGCATATGTTTGTTGCATATTAAATTTCTTAAGTCTTTCTTTCGATTCGACATGAAAGCGCTGCAAGATCAGAAAAAAAAACATTTCACTATAAAGAAGGAAACCAAGGGCAGCACGAAAAGAGGCACCTGCACTAAATAAACCATTGCATTGATTGCATAGAAATTTGGTCTGAGACTTTCACTGGACACTCCCCCTACTCGATAATATATCCACCCAACGCTCTCACTACACCATCTGAGATCCACTGATAAGCCATCATACCCAGAGCTCCCAGCATCGCAAGCCAAGGCGGTAAGAGCGAGAGCAGCGAGGGAAGAGACGAGTTGATCATAATGGAAGCCAAAGCGGTAATGTTAAGCAAGTCAATTAGGAAAACAAACTGTTGGAAACCAGGAAGCTGCAGGGAACAGGCGCCAAAAAACAACTGTAAAGACCCGCAGGGAAGACGGCGGGACAACTACACATCCATGGAAAGTTGCATAGCACTCGTCGGGAGGTCTCTGAAATTCTAGAGTTCATCCTCCCTCAAATATTCAAAATAGTTGTGAGAATCTTAAGAAACCAAGCTCGATCAACAAAAAACGTAAATTATCGCAAAACAATTATTCAAATAAATCCACGGAAAATCGCAGAGAGATAACTAGTGCAACAAAAAAAACCTCCCAAAATGAATATTATAGCATAATATTGCAAGATACCAACCGAGATCTGTCGATAGGAGCAATCGAGGGAGAGGCGAGGGAGAAGTGATCTTGGGCAACAACGGTCTAGCGAGGGAGGAGACAGACAAAAGGGCACAGGAGGAAAAAATCCCTCAAACGCGGATTGAAGATGCGGGCCGCGGGGTTGATCCCGCGGCCGCGTCTATTAAAAGATGCCAAATGCCGTTTCCGGATACACGATGCGAACACAAGGAATAAACAGTGGAGTAGCGTTTTGAAAACACCAAACACGCTTATAAGAGGTGCCAAACAGAGTCTAAATTACACAGGGAGCTTGACATGATGTGGAATTTACATACATACCACCCAATTCCTATATATTTACATATCTAACACCTAAACTTCAAATTTTACATAAATACCTTAACTATTCATAAAAAAATGTATTTTACTTTTTGAAAATTATAATAGTGATACTTTAGATATGATATGAAAATTTGTGTCGTATAATTGTAAAAAGTGGAGTTTATATGTTAGTTGTGTATATACATCAGAATTGTGTGGTATGTATGTAAATGCCCCTATATTTAAAAAAGAAAAATTCATTTTTGTATACACCTAATGTATATTTGTATTTTTTTTGTATTTATTTATTAATTATTTCGCATACATTTATTGAAGTATTATCTATATTTGTATTATTAAAATATACCAAATAGATTGAAATACTTGTAATATTATTTAATTTATCAAAGATAATAAAATTCATGTTTTAATTTTGAATTATGTGCTATTTATTTAATTAATTAATTTTTATAATAAGTCCCCCCCTCAAAAAAGAGTCTGACCGAACTGTAAGGAGATTTCTGATATATAATTTCTATAAGAGCTTGAAAAAATATCATATGATATAAATTTAGATAGTTGTTATTTGTTTCTATGACTATGTAATGATGTGTCAAGTTCATGAGGATTGATTTCCTTATTAAAAAGCAAATTGCAATGATGTTCGGTGAGATAGGAAGGAATCCAAACAGTGCAAGTTGATTGACAAATGTTAAAATTATCCACGTGAGGTGTAGGATCAACTAAGATAATAGCGTTTAGTGATGTAAAGTTGGAATATGTTTATTCTCTTATAACATTCTATTTCATGCGAATTGTTAAAATCATTGAAAAATTGGGCAATACCAATTTTGCAAATGTGTCTATGGTATCTTCATTTTTAGTCATGGTATCTTTATTTTTTATGAAATATTACATCTCGAGTGATAAGTAATTGTTTATTCTTAATATCTTAAACTTTATACCCTTCAATGCTAGGAGGTAACTTAAAAAAGACTCCGATGTAAGCTTGTGGGTGGAATTTATTTCAATGCATTGGTGATGCGGAGGAGGCCATACACCCAAAAACTCTGACATGATTGTAATCTATGTCTTTTATTTTCATATAAAAGCTCATTTGGACTTTTGCAGTTTGAAATTAGTGACCTCGTTCCATTAATAAGATAAGTTGTCATTAAAACACGCTCATTCCAAAATCATACGGGAACACATTACTGAAACTATAATGCAAGAGCCAGATGTAGTAGGTGTTGATGTTTCTTTCCACAACAGAGTTTTGTTTAGAACAATTAACACAAGAGTATTAATGAATTATCTCTAATTTTCCAAATAGTTTAGAAAATTCAAGCTGTTTTGCATTGTCAGACCTAAGTGTTTTACCTTACTTCTGAATTGTGTGTTCACTATATTAATAAATTTTTGTAAGATGCGTGAAACATAAAGTTTGTGCTTAAGGAGGTACACCCACGTGAATCACTTATTATCATCTACTAAGGTAAAAAAATAGCAATGTATGGTGTGCCNTGTTTCTTTCCACAACAGAGTTTTGTTTAGAACAATTAACACAAGAGTATTAATGAATTATCTCTAATTTTCAAAATAGTTTAGAAAATTCAAGCTGTTTTGCATTGTCAGACCTAAGTGTTTTACCTTGCTTTTGAATTGTGTGTTCACTATATTAATAAATTTTTGTAAGATGCGTGAAACATAAAGTTTGTGCTTAAGGAGGTACACCCACGTGAATCACTTATTATCATCTACTAAGGTAAAAAAATAGCAATGTATGGTGTGCCCCTGGGTCTGATAAGAGCCCCATATGTCACAATATACCTTATCAACAGCTTTACTAGCCATTCTATTATGAAATGGAAAATGTAATCTATGTTGCTTGGCTAAAGGAAATATGTAGCAATGGTCAATTTTTACTTAAATTAGATAGTTTACAATTTGATTGTTTTTTGTGATGATGTAATTTCTTATTCAACAGATGTCCAGAACTATAGTACCACATATTGAAAGAAATATGAGCAGAGAAAAAAAATTGTACTAGACTTGCTTAAATTAAGAATATATAGGTCTTGGTATTTGTTACCCTTGCCAATCATCTTTCCTTGTTTGGTTTTCTGAATCACAAATGAATTACCAAAGACTATGACCATGTGGTTACTAAAAGTGAACTCATCGAGACAAAATAAAATAGAAGTCTGGAATAAATGGTGAATTATGCAGAGGTAGATGACGGCTTAATTCAATAATTTCAAAAAAAAAACTAGAACGTGCTTCTTATTAGACAATGTTACAATTTTATTATTGGGAATTAATTGTGTGAACATTTTGGCATGAGAGCAAATATATTGCAATGCACTAGAATCAATTATCCAATGTTTAATGGATGCTAACCAGGAAATGTCAAGACATATGCCTATTGGATTGTGGGCTTTCTTTGGTGAAGAGGGTTGATTACTATAACACGGACCATTAATGTTGCTGTGGACCTCATTTGAGTTGCATGTTGTAGGCGGGGTATTGTGCAAACATTGTTAGCAATTGTTGGATTTGATGCTTATCCAAATTGTTAGCAGTTAAGTTGGTTTTAAGAGATTCATGCGCAGCGACTGTGTTGATGGAATATTTTGCAGTGATGTTTTATGTTGCCTTAATTCTTTGATTTTTTATGTCTAGGAAGATATCCATGAGGTCTATAACAATATTCTTTGATATATCTGTAGTATTTACAATGAGTGCAATATGAGTCGTCTTTTTTATGTTTTCGTTCATTTGAATGTTGAAAGAATCAATATGATGTTTATGGCGTCGAAAGCTACTCCATTGATTCGGTTGTACTTGGGCAATTATGTTCCAACACTTCATTATTTTTTTTCGTGGGAAACTAGGGAAAATACCTTGCAACATAGGGTATCAGTTCTATAAGTAAGATCTAATTGCGAATTTGAACAAAGGATTTATTGAGTCCCGTGAGAAGAGCAATCACATATTTCATTTGGTAATGTGCATTAAGTGGTTTAACTCCATCGCAGTTGTAGTTGCTGTAAGTGCATATGGGATGGTAATATTTCAATTCCTACCAGNAAGATATCCATGAGGTCTATAACAATATTCTTTGATATATCTGTAGTATTTACAATGAGTGCAATATGAGTCGTCTTTTTTATGTTTTCGTTCATTTGAATGTTGAAAGAATCAATATGATGTTTATGGCGTCGAAAGCTACTCCATTGATTCGGTTGTACTTGGGCAATTATGTTCCAACACTTCATTATTTTTTTTCGTGGGAAACTAGGGAAAATACCTTGCAACATAGGGTATCAGTTCTATAAGTAAGATCTAATTGCGAATTTGAACAAAGGATTTATTGAGTCCCGTGAGAAGAGCAATCACATATTTCATTTGGTAATGTGCATTAAGTGGTTTAACTCCATCGCAGTTGTAGTTGCTGTAAGTGCATATGGGATGGTAATATTTCAATTCCTACCAGAGGGTATTCAATTTGGTGTAATAAAGAGCTGCCAGAAGCTAATTATGTCTCATATTCATCAACTTATGTCCCAATTGTAAGATCTTGGGATCATTATTTTGTTGAAAACGAACCTTAAGATCAGCCCAAATCTATTGTGCCATTTTTGAATGGAGGACGCTGGTGGAGATTTCCTTGGATACCAAATAAATTATACATGCAGTCATGATATGTTTATTGCGCAAGAATTGAAGGGTTTGGAATTATTACCGTCAAGGCGAGCAACGAAACCGTCTTTGAATCCGTCCTTTTGGCTGAAAGAGTGATAAGCATCTTGCGTCACCTGGAGATGGGAGCTTGGCCAAGGCTATTGAAGTGATGAATGTATTACGGGTTAAGGGGATCTTCTATTTCCATCCATTTGATGGAAGAGGGGCTGTGCGATGACCCCATGGAAAAGACAGGCTTGGCAAATCAGAAATAAGAGCTGCGGAAGGCTTGCTCTTACCCATATCTGAGGAATCGAGGAAAAAAACAATAATTTATTAATTCCCGAAAATAGTAATTACGTGATACCATTATATAGACAATGAAACAAAGGTAAGTGGGTGAAGCATGGGATTGAGCCAACTAATGAGTCTAGGACTGTAGCAGTGTGTGGTAAATGAAAAATTCAGTAAAGAATAATCTCTTATTATAAATTTGATGAAACCTTATCTTTTCAAGATAACTAATATTGTGATAAATGCCCTTGCCATCCTTTGAAGGAAACTAAGAGTTTTTTTTTTTTGTATGTAAAATAAAGCAAAATTGACAAGTTTCAATGGTATTGGTAGATACCTCAAGTGCTGGAGTCAGAAGTCTAGCGATTTCATTCGTTTTAGGCAAATGCAGGAGTCAGAAGTCTAGAAATTTCATTCATTTTAGGCAAATCGAATTTTGAGCAAGTGAAATTGAAAATATATTCAGTTCATAGAAAATGTGTTGAAGTTCTGTTTTCCTTGAGAAGCTCACGTCATGAAGAGAATGTATATGCACATGCTTCTTCAAAATTTATCCACGTGATCTTGAAGCTCAGTTTATTGCAGCCGCCTTTAAAGTAGGATGTTTTCTACAGGGGAGTTATTGCTACTTGACCAGAATTTCGCTTACTTTTTTGAACTGCCAACAGGAACAAGTCTAGTTTTTATATTAGCTTGTTACATGTCTTTGGTTATGCTTCCGCAGGTGATGTTTATGTAATTAAAATTTATTTTTCCAGCTCTCAATGTATGATAATAGCAGAAACAGGGGCTTGGCATTTATCACCATGGCTTCAGAGGAAGAGGCTCTTTTGGCTCTCAATAATCTGAATTCTTATGTGAGTTTTTTTTCAAGTCAGGCTTTGAACGATTTTTTATTGATGTAATATGAATTCTTATTCAAATTTTTTTTTGAGCCTGTGCATTTTAATAATTCTCCAATGAAAAAAAAAGCTGAATTATGTTCCCCTTTATACAAAATACTTGCTATCATAATTGGGAAAAGGAACCTTGTTATGAAATTAAATCTGCTTTCTCTATCCCTCCTGAATTTTTTCATGATAACTCGGTGTCTAGGACTTGAATGGTCGAGTAATAAAGGTGGGGTCTGCAAGGTCTTTGAAGAAAAATCCAGGTCTGGAAACAATAGCTCCATCAACATTTAATGTATTTGTTGGGAACTTGGCTTGGAGGGTAAGGTCTCGAGATCTAAGAGAGCTTTTTGGCAACGTTGGGAAACTGGTATCTGCTGAAGTCATTTTCCAAAGCAATCCGAGGAGATCAGCCGGTTATGGATTTGTCTCTTATGCCACAAAAGAAGAGGCAGAGGCAGCAATAGCTGCTCATAATGAGAAGGTAAACAAGTAGTTTTGCTTTCTATTCATATGCATGCAAATGTTTTTATTATTTAAATTTTTTGCATATGCTTGGACTAAGTTTTTTGCTTTTATTCTTACTTTTTCAGAGATTAATGGGAAGGAAGATACGCTTGGTTCTTGGAAAGCCACAAGCCTACAAATCTGAAGAACAATCTTCTGGTGATATTCTATCTTTTGAGACGTCAAGGGAATCAAGTCCTCAAGGAGAAATTCCATTCCAAACTGATGATCGTCTTGATTTAGCACAGTAAGAAATTTGTTTTGCTGTGAGAAACAAGTAATTTATTTTTAATGATAAATAATGAGTTTAATCATTTAGGATTTTTTTTGTTAATTAATGTGAGAGAATTTGGAAAAAAATATGATAAAGGGCGCTTGACTGATTCCTCTTAAGAGTCTAAGCGTGTGCCAGATGCTGTTATTATTAATTAATTAATACAATTCATTCTAAAAAAATGAGACATTTAACACGTGTAAAATTAATGGTCAATTATGCAAGGTATACTAATAAATCTACATGACGATTTTAATGCATAACCTGTTGTGAAAAGTTATCACATTATACAATATTCATTCTTGATGCAAATATCATATAGAGCTCCTAACACAGATTTTTTTCCACAGTATTGGATAATTATATATGGACTTTTCATATGCAAGCAATGGAAATCAAGATTTATTTTTTGTTATTTCTCTCTACCCTGTTCTTGTTTGGTATCTATTTGTGCATAAATGTGAATATATTGAAGTTATAATGCTTCGTAATGGAGGTTAACAGGCATGCAAACCTCCAGTAATTTGATGGGGGCTAAATCTCAAAATAATCCCTTTAACTATCTGTATGTTGTCAATTCAGCCTAGAATATCACATTTCTCTAATTTAGTTCATTAATTTTACAAAATTAATCCAAAATGATATCTCATGGATTGAATTGGGGATTAGTTTTTGTATCATCAAGAGATTAAATTGGCATTAATTTTGTATGACATTTTTACATTTAAGAATCATTTTGTATGCTTTGAGGACTTAATTGGAGAAATGTGATAAATGATCACATGGGACTATTCGGGGTATTATTTTTAGATAACCCAATAAATGGGATAGGATATTGATCAATTGATATCAAATTACACATTTTCCCATTTTCTTTGGTAACTGAATCTTATTCCTCTCCCAATGATGCATCCTATAATTATTCTGTTTCCTTTATCAAGTGTTACACACTAAACAACAGATTGCAGCCTAACAATTTCGATAATGTCTTGGATGCAAACATTTGTCTCTGGCATTTGAATACATATGTCGGGAGATTTTTTAAATACGGTATGGCAATTGTATTTTTGAATCAAGTGAGCGTGATGATAAGGGCAACCTCCAATGTATGCTAAAGCTTCTCAGAAACCTTCAAATTTTACCTTGCAGCATATAACAAGCAATCTACAACCATAATAACGCATTGCAGAAATTCTTAATTTAAGTGGCTTAGTACTTGCCCTAAGTTTAACTGCATAAATTTTTTCGCAAATTATAAAAAAATTCAAGTTCATAAACTTTTCTACTTCCGCTCCCTTTTTTGTATTTTCTCCAATAGAAATTATCCGAGGTAAAATTTTATTAACACCTGCACTATGAACAATCGCAAATCTCCTGTGCTTGCATCAGGTCATAATTTACGTCTTTCATCTCATTTTTGAAGATTTTTAATAACCACACAATCTGATCCCACTGCGGATGTGAAGTATCATCAGCGAAGAAAGTGTTCTTATCCCCATTCACCACCACAAAGCTCCACCCAGGCGCCTTCTTCAACCCCAATGTCCTCATTCTTCTCAGCGTCTCCCCAACGCCATCCCAACAATTCATTGCAGCATAGCTATGTGCCAACTGCACATAACTTCCAGCAGATTCAGGCTTCAACTTAATCNAACCACACAATCTGATCCCACTGCGGATGTGAAGTATCATCAGCGAAGAAAGTGTTCTTATCCCCATTCACCTCCACAAAGCTCCACCCAGGCGCCTTCTTCAAACCCAATGTCCTCATTCTTCTCAGCATCTTCCCAACGCCATCCCAACAATTCATTGCAGCATAGCTATGTGCCAACTGCACATAACTCCCAGCAGACTCAGGCTTCAACTTTATCATCTCCTCCACAACCTCTTCTGCTACAGCAACATCACCACTTTCCCTGCAAGCACCCAATATGATTCCCAAAACATCAGCGTTAGCCATGGGAGACCTCCCCTGAAAGAATCTGAATGCTTCTTCTACATTTCCAGCTCTACAAAGGAGATCTACAATGCATGCGCAATG
>JXCR01087433.1:0-24877 GCA_002079205.1 Phalaenopsis hybrid cultivar | reverse complement strand
TTTAGTCAGAACCAATACTTAGACGCTTGTTGTTGTGCCATTTGAGTTACTTAAAAAGAAATAAAATACAAAAAATAATGCGAGTCATAAGTGATATTGATCATAGCAATTACTTAAAAAAATATTTAATCAACTCATTAAACCTTTAACTCATAAAAATTCAGTAATTAAAATAATTAATTTAATCATTCAACTATTAATTAAAGCAATAAACCCTAACATAATCCCAATTAACACTAGTTTGGTCCACTTTTAATCCATAGTTGGAAAGGAAGTGAGAGAAATATGCTAATGTGTATAAATTTGTGTGAATAATGTGCATTTGGAGGCCAGTGATATAATCAACTAAGAATTTCATTACTATTCTAATGGAGATGGAAATGTTCTTCTTCCTAGATCATCTACGAGGGGGAAATTTTTTCAACATGAGTAATATTCTTATTTGGATTATTAGGGGAATTTCTGATCCTAATTCCCTTAATAGATTATTGCAACTAGTAAGGAACAATAATTTATGGTGCTTTGCTATATTGGAGCCTTTGATGGTGGTAACTGATAAGAGCATGGTGAAACTATGTAGAAAGTTTGAATGTAATGTTAATATCTCCAGCAATATCTAGTATTTTCAAATAAAGGAGATTAATATGGAGGTTTAGAGAAATGAACAACAATTTATGCATGTTTATTTTTAAAAATATGTACTAAAGGAATGTTCTAGTTTGGTATATGCTAGCACCATCTACTCTGCAAGATTGGAGCTTTAGAAGCAACTAAAGGGACTGAGCTACAAGATGAATGGTTGTTGGCTAGTTGGTGGCGACTTCAATATGATCACTTGTAATTTTGAAAAACGGGGAGGAAAGTCTCTTAATTATAGACTTATGTTAGACTCCAATAACACCTTATTGGAGTCCAATTTTGTTTTGTTTAGGATACATTGGTCCTAGCTTCACATGAAAGAGAGGAAGGGTCTTGAAAGGTTAGACCAGATTCTGGTTAACCAAGAATGGTTGAATAATTTTACCATGTCCAAGGTGCACCATTTACCTAGAGTATGTTCTGATCATAGTTATTTGTTGCTATCAATCTCATTCACTGACAAACCAAAGGTGCAACATTTTAGATACTTGAACACATCGTCTAATCATCATGGTCTTCTAAAATGTGTTTGTGATATTTAGAAGATTGATGAGGTAGAAAATTCTTGGTACGTCTTGTGAAAACTACACAAAATGTAGCTAAAGCACTTAGTTGTTGGAAATGGAATGAATTTTGTAATGTAAATTACAAGGTTAGAGAATAAATAGAGGTGGTGAGTGATCAAATTTATGCAATTTTAATTAAGGTGCATAAGAATCTAATACAGGCAATCAAATGAGAAGAGGACTGACACGTCTAATAGTTACTTACTTTTTTATATATTTTTATGCTCAATTTTAATGATTTTTAATGATATTACACTTTAAAAGAATGTATTTTGCTTATTTTTTGGTTTCAGGTACAAGAAATTAACTTTTAATGAAAATGAAGCAAAAATGGTTCAAGTTGGAGTAAAATGAGCAAGAAAGAAAATTCTGACTTTGGCACTTTTCGATATGCCTTTCTATGTTTGATCTAATTTACATTTCTCACATGTTTTGAATGAAATTACACTTTAAAGAAAGTTTGTTTTCATACTTATTTTGTAGGTATATCTGTTAGAAGCGAAACACAACTGAAATGGGGCGAAACGGAGCCAAATGGAGCAAAATGATGGAGTTGCTGCAGAGTGGCGCATGATGCGCCAAAATGTAAAGAATTGGTGCATGATGCTCCATGGACGTCTTTTTGCGGATTTAGGCGGTTCGGAATGAATTTTGCGCAAATTTTCAAAGGGACACTTGTTCTAAATACCCCTTGAAGTGATTTAATGTATCTAGGCACTTTGGAATGTTCTTTTATGAAGGGATATATCTCTTAGATCAATGGGCATGTCTTTTGAATTCAAAAGATTTAACTTTTTGATAGAATTTTAGAGGAAATTTTGAATTTGTTTTGGAGGGAGGTAGCCTTTTATAAAAGAGAGGGAAATCTAATGCTTAAAAAAGAGAGTTTAGTGGGGGCGTGAGTGTGGTGTGTGTGTGTGTGTGTGTGGCGTGAGAGAGAGAGTCAAGGGATTATAGATTTTCTTCAAGGATTGTAAAAGGAGAGAGAATGTGAGAGATTTCTTCTTCATTACACTTCTAAGAGAGAATTGAGAGTGTTTTTAAAGAGAGAAAAACATGAAGAGAATATCTAGTAATTTGCTTGGGAATGATTATGAGATAAGTTGTGTTTTTTATTTCTTTTGTATTATAAACTTATTTTTATATATGAAATCCGTGTTTTGTCGTATTCTTCTCATAAATTCTGAGTAGTATTCTTTATCCTTCTCTCTACTTTGAGATATGGTTTTATGAAGAATTGATTTTGTTTTATACGATTTTAAATGTTAAAAATTTGTGATGATTCAAACTCTAATCTTCATTTACTTTGGTATGGCCAATTGAAATGTTAAAATGCCTTGACAAACATATGCTCCCAAAGGGCTATGATTTCTACAACATAGGGAGAATCACATTTGATTTCAAGAGAGTATTTCATCCATAGAATTGGGTGCAAATAAATACGGAAATATACTTTGTTGGATGCAGAGTTGGTGATTTTAAGGTGACATATTAGAATCCCCAATTTGGTCCAGTTGATTAGAAATTGATGCGAGATTGTTAGCTGTCAGGTGAGGGAGTAGTGAGAGCTTTGGAGTGGCAGTCGTTATCCTTCCAGCNTTTAAGGTTATAGATCAAAATATCCAATTTGGTTCAGTTGATTGGAAACTAATGTGAGATTGTTAGCCCTCAGGTGAGGGAGTAGTGGCAACCGGTATCCTCCCAGCCTAACCATGGAATTAGGGACCAAACTCTAGATTAGTCAATGTTCTTTATGCACTTGGAAGAGGGTAAAGAATAAGATTGCTCCTATTTCGCACAAAATAATTTTTATATATTTTTAAATGATTTTAATTTCTTTGCAATCTATATAGTCATTGTAAAGAGAATGATGTTTTCTTAAATTTGAACTCTTTATCACAAAACTTTGTTTAGTCTTAGTAAATTTAATTTTGAAGTTTAGAAATTAGTTTAGTAAACTTAGTTCTTTTAGTTACATTTCTGTTAGCATTCATTAAACTTATTTTAACTTTTCTTTCTTAATTTAATTTTTGTAGTTTGAATATTGTGATTTAATTTATTATTATAAGAATTTCAATCTTCCAAAACTAAAACTTTATAGTAGTAGACTAGAACTAGCCTAAGAGATTTCTTACTACACTTCTCTGTAGGATCAATACTAGGTTTTTTAAGGAAAACCCTATATTACTTGAAGTGATACGTGCACTTGTGTAGAACCACTAGTGTGTGAACTATTTCATATATTTTATAAACATTTTAATTTTGCACATTAACAATTTAATATAAACTGGGTCAATTTTTTTGCCATATTTTTAGAGTTAAATTACTACATAATTTTGAGATGTGTCAAGTTTTTGGCACTGTTACCGAGGATTTAAATTGACATAAAACACGCAGAAAAACAATACACACTAAGGGAACATCAAATTTTTGGCGCCGTTGTCGGGGAAATTTTAGTAAGAACCTTAGGAGAATTTTAGTTAAACGTGTAAGGCTTAGATTTGGAATTTATAGTATTATTATAGTGTGTTTAATTATTGTGTTTATTTTAAAGAAAATTTAAAATACAAAAAATATTTTTTGATATTTGTCATATTAGTTAAGTCTTTAGATTTGTATGTGTAGTTCAGGAGCTGCAGAGCTTAAATTTTATAAATCAGATTTGAAGGGAACTTTTGGGAGAGATTTGAAAAGACTCCAAGAATTTAATGTAGAAATGACGAATGAACGATATAATAAATATTTAGATTTGGATTATAATGCTAGTAACTTTGAAAGAGTAAACCCCAAGAGAGTGGCAGATTTTTAAGAAGATAATCTTACAATTTTAATTTCTCAGGTTGCAGATATTGAGAGGAAGTTGGATCAATACATAAAAAAGACATCATCATGGAAACCCAATTATTGAGGAAAATTCATTTGGGCAATGGATTGAAACTGGCCATGAGATACATAATTCTTATTCCCATTATTGCAATCTAGGTTGGGAAAATCATTTGAATTTTAACAGGAATAATAATTTTGGAGGAGAATACCAATTTTGGGAAAAAATCAATTTAATTGGACATGTAGCTGGAAAAATTGTGGATTTAACTCCAACCCACAGAATGATGAGAAGGATTTATTAGAAGAGGTTGTTATTCAAATGGAGAGTGAGCTGGAGTGTCAAGGGACCACAATAAGAAATATAGAAAACCAATTGGGATAGATTATTAACTTAATTAATAATCCTCCTCAATTTAACTTTAACCCACAGGATGAGGAGAAGGAATTAATGTTAAAAGAGGTTGTGATTCAAATGAAGAGTGAGTTGGAAAATCAAGAGGTCGCAATAAGGAATATATAAAACCAACTGGGGTAGATTATTAATGTAATTAACAGTTATCCCAGAGATTTTACCTAGTGACCCTGAGATAAACCCTAAGGAGATGAATAATGAGCAATTTAAAGTTATTAAACGAATATTTAGAACAGAATTCAAGGATATGTTTCAAAAGAACTTTGAGCTGAGAAACGAGGATAAAGAGATTAAAGACCAATGGAAAAAAATTCCCAAAGAATTAGAAAAACCTATTTCCTCAACTAAGAAAAATATAGAAAGACCACCTCTACTATTTACTCAGTACCAAGGGAAGAATTGAAAGACAACTCTGAATAAAAGAATAACCTAGAAGAATTTGATCCAGAATATGAATTATCTAGATAGAATCAAATCCAAAATTTGGGACATCATGAAGTATCTTATAAAGATCTATTTTTTATAAATTTCAAAGATGATATTAATATGAAAATTGAGAAAATCACTAGAAGAATATTGGATCTAGAAAGAAATATAAGAAATAAGGATATGAAACAATCTGAAAAGGAAAAACTGAAAGAAAAATTTAAATTCAAGGACTTTATAGGAATCCCTAGATTTGGAAAAGATTGGATGATTGATCAAGGATTACTTAAATAGAATTTTGATCTAGGTGGAATCATTTGGCGAGCTGGCAACGTTAAACAAAGCGCTTTATAGGAGGCAACCCATAGTTATTAGTGTGGTTTGATTTAGTGTGCTTGAGAGTTATGATTGTTAGTGTTGTATTGTGTTTTCTTTAGTGAGGATTGATTATTTTGATTGATGATTAGTAGATGTTTGGATTGTTTGTGGTTTGATTTGTTTTTTGTGTGTCATGAGGGACGTGATTTTTTAACTTCTTATTATGGTTAGACTTATATGTTCTCTTATAGTAGTTGGATTGATGAGTTCATTACAACTCGGGTCTAACCCGGACTTGAGTTTTACAAGAGACATTATGAGTTTTAACAATGAAAATTCCATCTCAATTTTGTTACCTTTTTTCTCTGACTTTGTTTTCATTTGATAGGAGTAGCTAACATATTTGATGAGTAACATGTGGATGAATTTACACTATCCTTATAACTGCTAGAGGTGCTTAATTATTAAGATTTGGAGATGCCTGGTATTGGTGCTCGAAAACCAATATTTTAGGGATAATCTTATCTTTGAGATTAAAATCTATAAAATCATTTATAAGTACCCAATATATATGTGCAATGATTACATTAGAAATTGGAAGTAAGATAGTGAGATGCAATGAGTTAAGGGGAGAATTAACCTCATTTATCATGTGCTTTTGTGTTTGTGTTACAATAATATAAACAATTGGAGAACACATAAATATATATATATATTCCTATGTCGATACCTATTCTACTTGTAGACCTTTCTTTCCATTTATCGAGCATGTCTTAGATTAGACTTACTTTCTATTACATATTGTTTTGTCCTGATGAATACTTGTAAATGTTTGTGATAGATAGAATTTCTGAATTGTTTTTCTTCCTGCTTATATTTTCTATATTGAATGTTATACATGTTTAAAATCAAGTTTGGGGGTAGGAAAAAAATAAATTTTAAAGTTAATATACTTCTTTTTAGTTTGATATTATTGCAAGCATGTTTTAAGCTTAATTTACATTCTCCTGCAGTCATTTTATCATGATTATGGATATATATAAATTTGATAGGATGTTGTAGTAGTTAATATATTCAACTTTTGTTTTTTCTTCCTACTACATTTTATGGAGTTAGGTGTAAAATATTTAAAAATTCAAGTTTGGGGGGAAGAAATTTTATTTTATAAATAATAAGCAAACTAAATTTTATTTGTCCTCAATTAACTATATTTTTAAAATTAATTTAACATGACCTTGGATATTATAGTTAAATATTATGATAAATTTAGGTAAAAATTTTTAATAACGAAAGTCAATTCTAAAGTTAAAGATATTTGGTATGAAAGGATAAGACTATATTTTTCTATTTAAAGTAAAGAAAATTATATTTTTGAAGTATTAAGAATTTTATAGTTTCATGTAAGAAGAAAAGAATGAGGCTTTATAAAAAATCATAAACTAATATGAATTTATAAAGTGAAAAAGGTAAGGAGTTTTGACTTTAAGAAGAGGATAGTGAAGTTCAAAATTATTAAAGACTATGTAGATATAGTAATCCTCAATTGAAAAACAAAACAAAAGAAAGGATTGAAATAATCCTGAATAAATAAAAAGGAAGAAAAGAAAAAGAAAAGAAAAAAAATGTGAGGAGAAGCTTGAGGAGATGCCTAATAAAAAATTGACTTAACTTGAATCAACTTGAGAAAAAGGCTTTATTACATTTTCTGAACTTGTAGTAGAGTATTAGTAGCATTACTATTAAAGTTTCCATTAAGTTCTTTTTCATATGAATGTTCTAAGTATCTTTGATATGATAAATTACAATTCATCTTGAAATGAATAGAGATTCAGAAATCTTAAATTTGAATACTAAGTACTCTTAGACTTAGATTTTGAATCAAGTTATTAAAGATTTTTCTTAAATTATACTATTTTATCTATTAAACGAAAGTATAGATGTTTATAAGTTAATCTCTATTCTAAGTCTTATTTTTATGTAGTTAAAAGGTTACTTGAGGACAACTAACGTTTAAGTTTGGGTGAGTTGATACGCCTAAAAATTTCATATTTTTCATATATATATTTTATGCTCAATTTTAATGATTTTTAATGATATTACACTTTAAAAGAAGGTATTTTGTATATTTTTTGGTTTTAGGTACAAGAAATGAACTCTTGCAGAAAATGAAGCAAAAATGGTACAATTTGGAGTAAAAACGAGTAAGAAAGAAAATTCTGAATTTGCACATTTCGATCTGTCTTTCTATGCTTAATATAATTTACATTTCTTACATTTTTGAATGAAATTACATTTTAAAGAAATGTTTTTTTCATGCTTATTTTTTAGGTATATCTGTTAGGAGTAAAACACAACAGAAACAGGGCAAAACAAAGTCAAACGAAGCAAAATAGTAGAGTTATTGTAGAGTGGCGCATGATGCGCCATGGACGACATTTTGCGGATTAAGGCATTCAGGACAAATTTTGGGCAAATTTTTAAAGAACACTTGTTCTAAACACCACTTGGAGTGAATTAATGCATCTAAATACTTTGAAAGGTTCTTTTATGAAGGGATATGTCTCTTGGATCAATGGAAATGTCTTTTGAATTCAAAAGAGTTGACTTCTGGATAAAATTTTGTATGAAAATTTGAATTTTTTTTAGGGAGGCAGCCTTTTATAAAAGAGAGGGAAGTCTAGGGCTTAAAAAGGAGAGTTTAGTGAGGGGCGTGAGTGTAGTGTGTGTGTGTGGCATGAGAGAGAGAGGCAAGGGCTTATAGATTTTCTTCAAGAATTGTAAGAGAAGAGGGAAGGTGAGAGATTTTTTCTTTATTACACTTTTAAGAGAGAACTGAGAGTTCTTGTAAAGAGAGAAAGACTTGAAGAGAACTTCTAGAAATTTACATGGGAAAGATTGTGAGATAAGTTGTCTTTTATTTCTTTTGTATTGTAAACTTATTTTTTATTTATGAAATCCGTGTTTTGTCGTATGTTTCTTATGAATTCTGAGTTGTCTTCTTTATCCTTCACCCTACTTTGAGATATGATTTTGTGAAAAATTGATTTTTTTTATACGGTTTTAAATGTCAAAAATTTGTGATTATTGGAACTCCGATCTTCATTTACTTTTTGATCTGACCAATTGAAATGTTAAAATATATTGAGAAACATATGTTCCAAAAGGGCTATGATTCCTACAACATGGGGAGAATCACATTTGATTTCATGGGATCGCATTTCATCCATGGAATTGGGTGCAAATAAATAAGGAATATACTTTGTTGGATGCAGAATTGAAAATTTTAAGGTGACATATAAAAATCTCCAATTTATTATAGTTGATTCGAAACTGATGCAAGATTTTTAGCCCTCATGTGAGAGAGTAGTGGGAGCTCTAGAGTGGCAGCCGTATCCTCCCAGCCTAACCACAAAATTAGGGATCAAACTCTTGATTAATCAATGTTCTTTATGCACTTGGAAGATGATAAAGAATATGATTGCTTCTATTTGACACAAAATAATTTTTATATATTTTTAAATGATTTTAATTTCTTCATAATCCATATACTCATTGTAAAGGGGAAAGATGTTTTCTTAATTTTGAACTCTTTATCAAATTTAACTATGAAGTTTAGAAATTAATTTAGTAAACTTAGTTTTTTAAGTTACATTTCTGTTAGCATTCATTAAACCTGTTTTTAGCTTTTCTTTCTTTCTTGAATATTGTGATTTAAGTTATTATGATAAGAATTTCCATCTTCCAAAACTAAGACTTTATAGTAGTAGACTAGAATTAGCCTAAGAGATTTCTTATTGCGCTTCTCTATGGGATCGATACTATAGTTTTTAAAGAAATCCCTATATTGCATGAAGTGATACGTGCACTTACGTAGAACTACTAGTGTGTGAACTATTTTATATATTTTATAAACATTTTAATTTTGCACATTAAAAACTTAATATAAATTGGGTCAAGTTTTTTGCCATATTTTTAGAATTAAATTACTGCGTAATTTCTGTACGTGCTAAGTTTTTTGCACTGTTACCCAGGATTTAAAATGACATAAATCACGTAGAAAAAAAAGCACACACTAGAGGCGCATCAAGGACCTACTCAAACAAAAAGCTAGAGAGGCTTACTTCAAAGAGGGAGATAAAAATTCACATTACTTCCATGCGTTTTTCAAAAGTATAAGAAGGTTTAATGCAATTCTCAAAATAAAAGATGATAAGGGCGATTGAATCTCTAAATAAGAAGACATTGGGGGTAGTGCGGTCCACTACTTTCAAAATCGGTTCAATGTTGGGGGCTAGCTCCCCGATTAATAGTGATTTCCTGTATGTCAGAGGGAATTTCTTGGGAACTTAGACTTTACTATGGTACCTAGTGAGTAAGAGATTTGGGGAAGCCTTAAACACTATTAATGACAATAAGGCTAAGGGTTAAGATGGATTTACTGCTAACTTTTATAAAACATGCTGGAAGGTTGTGAGGAAGTAATTTATTACTGATGTTGAAAGTTTTTTTTAAAAACCCTTGCAATTATCTTTCAACATCTATTATATTTCTCGTCCTCATAAATAATATAAGATCTTCCTGAGAACATTTCAGACTATCTTAATAAAAGAACTTCATGAAAACTTAACTAGTAATGCTACCAATACTCCAATACAAGTTTAGCAAATGTAATAAAGCCTTTTCTCTTGGTTGATTCAAGTGAAACCAATTTTTTATTAGATATCTTCTCAAGCTTCTCCTCACTCGTTTTCTTTTCTTTTTCTTTCCCCCCTTTTCTTCCTTCTTTTAGGATCTTGTCAATCCCTTCCTTTCTTTTCTTTTTCTTTTTCAAGTGAGGATTACTATATCTAGATAGCCTTTAATGATTTTTAACTTCCTTATCCTCTTCTTAAAGTCAAAACTACTTACCTTTCTTCGCTTTATAAATTCAAATTAGTTTATGATTTTTCATAGTTTCATTCTTTTTTTCTTACATGAAACTCTAAAATTGTTAATACTTAAAAAATACAATTTCCTTTACTTTAAATAGAAAAAATTATCCTTTCATACCAAATATCTTTAACTTTAGAATTGACCTTCATTATTAAAAACTTTTTCCTAAATTTACCATAATAATCATAAACATAAGTATAGTTATTTAAAGTTAAATCTTAGTATCCCAGGTCATGTTGTTTACTTCTTTTTTTTAAAAGAAATTTTTCTTTCCTCGAAACTTAAATTTTTAAGTAATTTAAAAATGTGTTGGTACAAAATTTAGTTGGTGAAATAAAATGGTAAATGCATAAAAATAAAATCTAACTTGCAGAGGATTTCTAAGTATGAAATTGGTCTCTCGTATATTGCAGATACTAACTTTAAATATACATACAGGCTTTAAAACATTAAATGAAACATAATGTATTATAAAGGATTTCTTGAAAGTTTAAAATAGAAACAAAAATTGAAAATACTAGAAATGCAAAGTAAAAATCTTCTGTTACTATTACAATTTAGGTCCACAGCAAAATGAAAGTTTTTACCACAACCGTTTCAAATGACATAAAAAAACATAATAAAAAATAACAAAAAAAACTAACAAAACAAACTAAACCCTTAAAAATATCAATCCTCATTGCTTTCCTCACCATCATCATCATCATCTTCTTCTTCTTCTCATCATGAATAGGAGCATAAGGAGTGAAGCTGGGGCAAATTGGAAATTCCACATTGTATTCACCCCTAAGATACCTAACCATAACTTCCACAAAATTTATATCATTCTAAAATCTCCTCTACTTATACTCATTATTATAAGCATTTCTTGGTCCAATTTCTTCAAATTGATTCTGCATAATAACTATATCCATTTGTTGAATCATAAGCTGCTCCATAATATTTTCAAGTGAAGTAGAGCGAGATGTTGATGCCCCTGCAGCTGATGTAGAGGGTTTATCAATACCTCCACTCCTAGACTCAACAAATGATTCAAATCTTTGAACCGTATGCTTCCTGATAGGATTTTATGGCTACAACCTTTCGTCATTTCTATGGGACTCTACTCCTGATTGCTCACATAAAATGAAAATTAGGGCAGGGTAACTGAAACCACTAGTTGTAGCACTACTAGCTATAATTCAAGCATTATGAACTATGAGAGCGCCAACATCTATTACCTTCATTTTCTGAATGCAGAAGTTTAGCACAGCTCTATCCTTCGTTACTTCACTCAGATGATTTGTTGGCAGTTATTTAACATAGATGAAGTGGTGTCATACCTTTGACTGAATAGTCATCATGGAAGCGGAGAAGTTAACTTTGTTATTATTTTTAATCTTCTATTCTCCTCTTCCATCAGTCAGAAAAATAATCACTTCATCTAGTGATGAATCAGTCATCACGAATGCATCATATTCACAATGGAATACATTTCTTAGCCCATAAAAAGCATTGATCCTATCTCTTGAAAATTCAACTTGCCTACCACTCACAAGGATGTGATCGTCAGTGGCAAACCTCAAGTTGGCATAAAACTCCCGAACCATTGGTACAATTGCTACTACAGCAAAGTATCAAAACCCCTCCCAATTTCTAGCGTTGATCAACCTCTCGATCTCGCTACCCGGGTTAGCAAATGCCTGTGCTTGGATCAATTTTCTTGTCTCCATTTGAGTGTTATAACAATGTTGGGCTTTGAAATTGATGAATCTCCTCGTGTCAAAATCATCTGTTGGCTTTCCTTTATTTACTTGTAGAGCCATTGGAATTTCTATGAAAATCCAAATAAATTACAAAATAAAAAATCCAACTCTCCAAGTAAGATTATTTGGTAAGAAACTTTTCACAATGAGTTTTCATCAAGCTTTTCCATAAAAAATCTCAAATTTTTGGTCTTCCAAAATTTAGGAAAAATTCATGGTGAAAATAAAAAATTTCTACTTTAAAGTAAAGCTCTTACCAAGAGAAGATGAAATCTAAGATCTTTGTCCTCTTAAATCTTCTCAAATGCACACAATGTGAAGCCCTAGGTCATAATTTAGTGGCAGGAGACGACCCAAGCAGTAAAAATGGAGTTTTACTATGCGATTTTACGGTTTTTTAGGCAATCTAGCTTTTTCGAGAATTTGACACTTCTAGCACCAAATCTGACGAACCATGCACTAACTCCCTATAAACTAGTGTGTCAGGCGCTAATTTGACGCATCTGGCGCCAACACCATAATTTTCCCATATTTAATTTTCTAGTGAAAATTTGTTGCATACCACTATACATCCTCCTCTACTTAACTCAAATGAGCATTTATAATCATAATTTAAACATTACTAACACCAAACTTTCACAAATAACACAAAACTCACTTTCTTATATAAAATCCGCACTATTACAAACTAACATTTTTCAACCGAACAAAATTTAATTCTGTGTTCAAACCAAACCAAACATCCTAACACTGAAATCTAAACATCAAAATACTAAATGTAAACCTAAATATAGTCCTAAATAGAGTTTAACAATAAAAGTAAATGCAATCCAACATAACACAATAACACAAACAAGTAGTACTAAACAAAATATTTCGTGCATATATTACGTTCAAACATCTTCTTCGCTCTCGTCCTCTTGGATATCTCCCATAGATTTGTAGTGTATGTACAAGTTGTAGAAGGATCGATAAGGAAATTCATCAGTTGAATCTTCCCAAATCCAAGCATATTACTTAAACATACGTACCAAAACATCTTCAATACGACCACTATGTTCAAAATGTTCCTTTAGTCTTCAATCCAGATGATCCAATATTTCAGAAACATTCTCAATTGCATACATAAGCTTTTGTACCTCTTTTTCTATCTTCTTAATTCTTTTTAAAAGTACATTTGAACTGAAGTAAGACTGAATAGGTGATGAATTTTGGGATATGTGATCCATCAGTACATTCATATCATTCTCATCACCCATTCCAATACAGTTGCGATAGACTTCTGAATCCATAGGCTTCCAAGGAAGAAACACTTTCTCCTAAATCTCATGTCATACTTGCGATTGACTGCAAAGCAGGAAAATAGTGGATGGATGCCCCAATCTAGATGCAGATCCATTGACAATCAAACCTAAAACTGATTTCACAATTGTTGCTCCAATATCAATAAGTTTTCCAGTTTGAATACAGTAGTTTAGAATAACACTCTCCTTAGTTACCTTACTGATTCTCATAGTGGGGAGTAATTTCGATGCACTGAAGAAATGCCACACCTTATAAGCAGAATTTAATAATGATGAAGAAAAACTTACATTTCTATCATCTCTGGCCTCCCAAATTTGCATCTTCATCCGTAAGGTATCGTTTAGAGTTTTAACTTACTAATAATTTTATTTCAAAAGCATAAACAATTGCTAATAACTCTATTTCTGTAGTCATATAATTATTTAAACATCATTTAGAGTTTTACTATCACAATATATCACTTTAAAAATTTTGTCATATCTCTGCTCTAAAACAGCTCCAATTGTGTGATCATTTGCATCACACATTAGCTCAAATGTTTTCTCCCAATCAAGTGAAAAAATTAAAGAGGCAGTGATTAATTTTTCATTTTGATGTTTTAAAGGCATTAAGGAACTCTTAATTAAAATTAAATTTTGTATATTTTTCCAAAAGTTGACATAAAGACTTTGTAATTTTTGAAAAATATTTAATATACCTCCTGTAAAAGCCAGCATGTCCTAAAAATATTCTAACTCCTCTTACAGTAGTAGGTGAAGGTAGGTTAACTATAATTTGAATTTTTATTGGAACGAATTCCATGTCATTTTTTAAAATTTTATGCCCAAGTATAATTCCTCCTACAACCATGAATTGACATTTTTCCTAGTTTAATATTAAATTCATCTTTTCACATCGTTCTAGAATTTCTCTAAATGATTTAGACATATTTCAAATGAAGTTTCAAAAATAGAAAAATCATTCATAAAGACTTCTATCCCTTTATCAAATAAATCACTAAAAATTGACATCATGCATCTTTACAATTTGCAGGTGCATTACATAAACCAAAAGCAAGTTGTCGAAAAAAAAAGTACCATAAGGACTAGTCTATGTTGGCTTCTCTTGATCTTCCTGAGCAATAAAAATTTGATGATACTCGGTATATCCATCTAAAAGGCAAACATAACTATGCCCAGCTAGCCTATCCAATATTTGGTCCAAAAAGGGTAAAGAAAAGTGATCTTTCCTGGTGGTCGAAATTAATTTTCGATAATCAATGCAGATTCGTCATCCAATAACTTGTTTTGTTGGTATTAATTCATTATTCTCATTTGTCACAACAGTTACACCCATTTTCTTAGGAACACAGAGAATTGGACTCACCGAAGCATGCCTGAAATAGAATATATTATTCCTGCATCTAACCATTTTAAAATCTCTTTCTAAACAACTTATTTCATCATAGGGTTTAATCTCCTTTCAAAGTCAGCTTTTGGTTCATGATGTTCGTCCAATAAAATTATGTGTACACAAATCGAATGACTGATTTCTTTGATATCAGCTAACGTCCATCCAAAAGCTTTCTTATATCCTTAAAGTTTCCAACTTTTATTCTTGTGTTTCAGTTAATTCATAGGATACAATAACAAGTAATGTAGATAAATCTCTTAAAAAGACATTTTAAATGTGTAGGAAGTGATTTCATTTCTAGTTCAAGAGGTTTCACAATCGATGAAATAAAATTTTTGTTATTATCCGTAGGATCTAACATTTCAAATTGTTCCTGAACATAATCCAATTCTTCATTACTTACATAGATTTAGCTTGAATTATATCCTCATCTTCATGCTCTAAATATTCTTCATAAGTTTTCTTTTCAAATTTATCTGTGAAATATTCATTGCTTAAATAATCGTTAATATCCATTTTGAAGCATTCATCATCTCTTCCTTTTATTGGGTTGATTTTGTGATATTAAATGTAACTTCTTGATCACTAACTCTCACTGTTAACTCTTCTTTCTGCACATCTATCAAAGCTCTTCCAGTGGCAAGAAATGGTCTCTTTAAAATGATAGGAATTTTTTTATCTTCCACCATATCTAACACAATAAAACTCTCAGGAAAGATAAATTTTTCAACTTTCACCAAAACACCTTATATAACTCCTTTAGGATAGGTAATTGAACGATCAACTAACTGCAGAGTTGCTGTACTATGTGAAATTTCTCCTAAACCTTCTGAAAATCGATAGAGGCATAAGATTAATACTAGCTCCCAAATCACATAAAGCTTTTCCAAAAAATCTTTCACTATAACAAGGTTTTGTATACTCAAGTGAATTTCATCTACTGTAGGATGAACATGATCTCTTAAAGGTCTCTGATGATGTTCATTTTCAATTTCTAAATTATTTAATTTTGTAGTCATTTTGTTCAAAATTTTTAACTCTTTTTGTTGTTTTCGATTTTTTTAATAGTTATTTATAACTCCGAATCGTAAGGTATGAAACTTTCGGATTTTAAATTATGCATATACAAACACAATAAGCAAACACGATAAAAAAAAAATTAACTAAACTAAATTAAGTTTTTTAGTTCAAACAAAGTCTTTTAAATTATAAAGTAATTTACCGTTACTCCACGGCAATGGTGGCAAAAACTTGATGTGTGGTTTTGTGTGTATGCGTTGTAAATATTTTTCAATACTACGACACACCCATGGCAACCCAAATAGTCAATATGCAGATCAATCACAATAAAAATCCCTTCAGTATAAATAGTTTTATATTTTAAATTATTTAAGATTTCAAACCTAACAATTATGCAAGTATATGTATCGCTCAAGTAAAAATGGACTTTAATGGAGTCTTAAGTATCGATCCCATAGGGAGTTGGAAATTCTTTTGACTACAATGTAAAACACAATATTCAAACTATAAAAACTTAAGTAAGAAAATAAATCCAAAGTAAATTTAGTGTATGTTAAATGAAATGTCCTTAAAAGAACTAAGTTAATTAAACTATTTTCTAAACTTCAAATTTAAACTTACTAAGACTAAACAAAGTTTTGTAATGAAAAGTTCAAATTTAAGAAAGCATCATTCCCCTTTACAATGAGTTTATAGTTGGTGAAGTAACTAAAATCATTTAAAAATTAAATATAAAATTATATTGTGACAAATAGGAGCAATTTTATTCTTTACCCTTTGAGAGTGTATAAAGAACATTGGTCAATCAAAAGTTTGGTCCCTAAACTCATAGTTAGATTGAGATGATACTGGCTCCCACTCCAAAGCTCCCATCTCTCCCTCCTTTAAGGGCTAACAATCTCATTTTAGTTTTCAAGTAACTGAACCAAATTGTCGATTTTAATCTGTCACCCTAAAATCTCAAATTCTTTTCCCATAAAAAATATATTTTCTTATTTATTTGCACTCAACCCCATGTACTACATTCTCACCTATTAAATTGAATGTGACTCTTACCTTGTTGTAGAAAGCATGGCCCTTTCGGATCTTATGTTTCTCAACAAATTTTAACATTTCAATTGACAAAATCGAAAAGATTACAAAGATCAGAGTTCGAATCATCACAATTTATTAATATTTAAAATCTTGCACAACAAAATTAATTCTTCACAAAATCATATGTTATCGTAAGGAGAAGGATAAAGAATACAACTCAGAATTCATGAAAACAATACGACAAAACATAGATTTTAGATATATAAACAAGTTTACAGAACAAAGAAAGAAAAGAATATAACTTATCTCACACTCCTCGAGCAAATCCCTTGAAGTTTTTAAAACTTTTAAAACTTTTAAAACTTATTAAATAATAAAAATATTATCATTCCGTCTTCTAACTTAAACTAAAATAACTGATATATCTATTGCAATTTTAATTTTAGCTCCAGTTGAAAGTTCCAACGGAAACTTAAATATTTATTTCTTCCGGTTTAATTTATGATCTGAAGGAACCTGAGAAAACATTTACATGTGTGGTCAAAATATTTGAGTAATATGCTATTTAGCCTGACTAAAACTGGCTGTAACTGACGACACTGGAATGTATAATTTGATAATCAAAAGACCCTACATTACACGTAACTGAAAAAGAAGAAAAAATAACACAATCTATATGTGGCCGCATTAAAAAGGAATCGGGTCAAATCATACAATTTTCAGTAGAATATAGAGCCCACACATGCACACTCCAATAATACAAGCAGTTCAGATTTGGTTCAGATTCAGGAGAAAATTGAGTTCAGATAAGCGGTTCAGGTCTGGTTCAGATTTAGGAGAAAATAGAGTCCAGATCTGCACACTCCAATAATACAGCATTATCTTTGTTGTGGGACTTGGTTTCACGATTAAAAAAAATATGAAAAAAACTGTTCTTTCATGTGACCCTGCCCAAAAACCCCTCGTATCGTGGAAAAAACCCACCATAATGCCAACAACAATACTGAAGATACTTTTGTGATATTCTTACAGTATTTTTGAGATTCTGGAGATGATATTATGGTGATATTCCGGTGATATTATAAAGATATTTTAGTAATATTGTGGTGGTATTCTGATGATATTCTAGTGACATACTCTGATGATATTCTAGTGACAGACTTGTAGTATTATGCTAGTATATCTTAATAAAACTAGAATAATTCTAAAATACCACAATAATATCACTACAATACCACCACAATACCACAACAAAACTATCATAATAACACCAGAATATCACAATAATATCACAAGAATACTTATCATAAGAATACCACCAAAATACTATCGGTACGGTTGGTATTATGGTGGTTTTTTTATTCGATGCAACGGACGTTCTTCAAGCCAGTTCATGTGAAAAAAAAAAGCTTCATATGTTTTTTAATTCGCAAAATCAGATCCAACCACTTTATAAATTGCGATGTATAATTAGATCCACACGTCTAGACTCCAGACACTATTTTCTCTAAATTTAATTAGTTCTAAATAAATATGCAAAAAACTGAATTTAAACAAATTAATAAGGTAAATAAGTTGAATAATCTTGCTAGTTGTATACACCTCAATAAATATGCCACACTTGATTGTACATAAATCGATAGAAGCGTTCTTAAATAAGAAAGACAAATTACAATTGATAAGCTACTAAAAACATGACAAGCATTTATAGAACAGTTTGTTGACACAATAAGAGGGTCATAAGCAAGATAAAGAATAATAATAATAATAATAATACCAAGTTTATTATTGCTTTGGCTTTTTCATTTATAAGCCGTCGTACAAAAATCATTTTCAAGTATTACAGATTGGCAAGGCAAGCCAACTTGAGTATGCCATCTCAATTCGATGACATCAGTTCGCTTGACCCACAGAATCAGTGCGAGAAAATTCGGCAAATTTGACACTCCCAACTGACGCCTGATTAGCCGCACGATTGCTTCCAAAGTTTTTTCGATTGGATTCCCTTGCTATTCTTGAACCAAACTGGAAAATTTGAGCTTAAAATGATAAAGTTGATGTCCATTTTCACACAAATTTCACAACGACGCTCCAAGAAGAATATGTCAAAAACTCAAGGTAATTTATGTACAAAAAACGATAGACAATACATTGATAACATGAGAGGAAAAAAATAGTAAAGATTTTAACAGTAACTCATAGACGGTTGCAAACGGAAAACATAACATTGTTTAAAACATATTATATAGCACCCAAGGGAGATCAAAGTTCGGGATATGGCTAATGATGAAGATGATTTGCATGCAAGTAACCGTATATTTAACATGCAATTTGACAAAAGGATAAAATTATGAATAAACTGCATCGTCAGAAAATAATTCTCATCAGGAAAGGACATAGATTTTGTAGTGCACTTGAGAAGAATAGTACCTGAATGGCTCTTTTTGGCCTAGCAGCTGCCTCTTCTAGGCAAAGTAGTCGAGCCACCTTTAAAAAACAAAAAAGTGAAACTGTCAGAATCTACAAAAATAACATAACTAAAAAGTCATTTCCATCTCGAAGGAATGGCATGTCACCCATCCATTGGGCAAAATAAGAAAACCAAAGCACTATATGATTGTATCAGAGAAGACTTTTTAATTTTACAAAGTTATCAACCATATGATTGCTTAAAACGTGTGAAACTTTTACATATACAGATGCCGAGTGTTGAGATAAATTTGTTGGCCAAGTGGACGATGTAAATGATACTGTTAGGAATTGGCACAATTTTATATAAAAATTGTGACGAACATATATTTTATTGCAAGAAAATGAACATTCATCACAAATACCAAGATAACCACAATTTGAGAGGTAGGCGATCCCTCCAAATTCCTACAAGTCGAGAGGTAGGAAATCTCTCCCAAGATAGCCCTATGACTCAACGATAATCTCATGCATAACCCTAACCCCAACCCTAAACATATTAGCCCTAAAACCATAAGATTAAATTGCTCTTAGGCTAATGAAAGATAAATTTTCCCTTAATTATCAATTTAAATTTACTCCCCTCACAAAAAAGACTCATTGTCCTCAAAGTGGAAAAAAATGATGGTGCTCCGCCTCCACCACAACTTCCTCTACTTCTTCATCCCCTACCTATTCGTTACAAACTGTGAGAACCTGTAATGTTAGATTTTGCAACGGTGTTCTAGGGTACATTTCTTATAACACCAAAAACATAACCCATGGTCTGCTTCTCTTGGATTTCTCTCTCTGTAATGCGTTAGAGTATCGTCCGTGGTTGTGACCAATGATTCTTATCGTGTAAAGCCTCTCCCTCTGGAATTCCACTATTTGCACTATTGGTGTCATCATAGTTGTCACAATTCGGTATGGTGCTCCATCTATGCTGCTCCTATTAGCACGTGCCATTGCATTATGATCCTCAACCAACTGCGTTAATTCCATAGTTTCTCCCAAGTCTTGGGGTCTCAACGGACAAGGTATTGCGCATATGTCGGGCTTCAGAACCTTCATAAAATTTCCTCCAATACTGCTTCAAAAATCACCCTTAACAGTCCCGATAATAGCTCAAATTACCTATACTCCATAACAATCACTTCCTGAGTCTAGGCAAAGAATTGCTCATGTCGGTCTCTGTCGGCGCTAAAAGAGGGGTAAAATTAAAAGGCTAAAGTTGGGGGGTTGCCCGTAAGAAGCTGTCGGTCGCTGGGAGTGAAGTCTCGTCGCCCGCTTCGGGAGGACGTTTAATTTATATATATATATATATATATANATATATATACATATATATATATATATAAGTTTTAAGAAAAATATGAAATCAAATTGACCTCATACTTTTCACAGTTTAAATGAAAGAGCGTTTTACCTCAAATCTTGTATTTATCTCGAGAGATGAACACAAGACTTGAGGATGAGACTCAATCAAATAAACTAAGAAATATATGACATCTGTTTGGTCTGTGAAACTGTTTCATTTGCGACAAGTTCTCCTATTTAATACAAAGAATTAAATAGAGTTTATTTAAAACTGGGTTCGGAAAAGCTTCCTATAAGGGCAAGTCCCTATAATTAATTACATCTTAGATGACCGAAGTCACCTAAGAAAACTCTCGATAAAAATCAGGGAATACTATTTTCAAAGAAGTCAAAAGAATAGGACTTTTCAACGAAATCGGACGAAGACGTGTGAAAGGGGAAAGACTCGAATCTGGAACATTGTTGAGGAATCCAAATGAAGAGATACTAGGGGAGGTCACGCATCCTGAATCGAGCCTCGGTGGCTCCCAGTCTATCATATGGTTTGGCTTTAATTTCGAGAAGAAATTATTAAAATATTTCATCCTGCCAATTTTATTTAATTAGGGCTTATATTTGCATGACATGGTCACACAAATCGCCTAGAAGGTATAAGGGTTTACGTCATATCGGACGACAATCTCAGAATCTAGAACGAGTTAGGGCTTAAATCGTACAACAGAGCTATACGAATGCTTAAAGAAAATGTGAAGGATTTATGTTGCGCTAGACAAACAACCTTGAAATCTTACGGATTGTAATTTCTAGGAAAAGGAATGGTTTTGCTGGGGAAGACATGTTCTGCTGTTGAAGATGGTCGCGCTGCCCACCGCGCTAGCTCCAACTCCCCAACGTGACGAGTTTAAGTTTTCTAGGGTGTCTAGTTATAGTGTCAAATCAAACGACCCTATGGTTGTAGTCCTCTAAACATCCTATATAAAAAGGAAACATGTTTAAAGCTATATAATATAAAGTGTACAATGCAGGAACAAACAGTAGAATGCATGTGGAACAGTAACAGATAGAAACAGGAACAGTATAACATGCTATACAGGAAGAACAGTAGCAAGTGAAAACATGAATAATATAACATGTACGGTACGGTAGCAGGTAGGAACATAAATGGTATAACATGCTATACAGGAAGAGCAGTAGCAGGTAGAAAACAGGAATAATATGACATGTTATACAGTACAGTAGCAGATAAGAACAGGAAAATAAAGTACTAAAAAATGTAAAGCAAACTTATACGCCCGTGAGATCTGATGTTCCTTAAGTATAGCAAGCCTAAATGCGTCTCAAAAGCAAAGTCCAGAAGAAAACATCATCCAAGAAATTCCGAAAGAAAGGAAAAGTAACACGAGTGTCCTGTCCCAAAGTTTCGATAAAACAAAACAAAGAAAAGTTCGGATGAGGGGGACCGCAAGCACTCGTATATGGGACTAGGCTGCTGTATATTTATTCTCGAGGGTCCACAAAGGCTACTCGGTCACCCGAATGTATAGAACCCGTCACTCGTCTAGAAGGGTGTCTTGAATCTCACTTAGATGGCTATTTCCCAGCCTAAATGAGCATTCGTCACGTGGACAACAGGCTTTAAAGTGTGTTTTATGTTTTTTTAACATGCATACAAAATTTAAACGTGCAAAGAAGAATTATCAATTTTGTTTCGTAGAAAAATATGTTTTTTGCTTGAAAAGGGTTTATTAAAACTTATATTTTTTAAAAATTTTCGTTGTCCACGAGTCGATTACACTGTCGGGCATGGGACTGTCAATCACCTGAGAATGTTCGAACCAACTCCCGCTAGACTTATGTCGGCGAAGGATACCATATCCTATTGTTCATCAAATGTCTGGATCTTGATGTTATAGGATAGGACATTTTTTTGCTCTATCTTCGGTGTGTCTTTATCATCAACACAGTACGCCCCAAAACGACTACTTGTGACATTGCTTAATGGTTTCACGTATAGCAAAGGCTATACGTGGACACTTATGCATCGGACATAAGCATAAAAAAGAACGAACCAAGAAGCAAGGAAAAAAAAGAACAAAAATGGGGTGAGAGAGAGGAGGCACAGATCCATCTAAAACACCAAAAAAGGAGAAAGGATCAGTTCTCAAAACTCGTATCGAAAAGACCTGGAAAAGTATGGCCTAAGGTCTTTCCTAACAAACATAAAGGGGTACATTGCGCTAATTTTCTCAAACCCCAGAGACGTAGGATTAATCGAGTCCACCAAATGCTTTTCCAAAATGAGCTTTTAAAATTTTACAATCTTCAAAAGAAAATGATCATGGGGAAACCACCATTAATATTTCCAAACTCATGCTGAAATCAAAATTCCCCCAACTTTCAGATTAATAAATAGCCTTATACGTCTAATAAGCATGAAATCCTCCCACAGAACCAAATAAACGCTCACGGCCGGGGTCAATAGAATAAAGGAAATAGCAGCTAAGGCTCTCAGCCAAAGCAACCCATAAAGGACCACAAGTGAGGCTCGCGGCTAAGGCGAACCCAAGGCACAGGAGAAGAGGAAGCTCACGGCTGAGGCAAACCCAAGGAACAACAAGTGAGGCTCACGGCCAAGGTAATCCCAAATCAATTCCCTACAATTTTTGATATACATAGGAGAGTACAAAACATCACCAATCTCTCAAAGTAACCAGTTTGATCCATCTACAATCACTCAAGTGATTCAAACTCAACAAGAGGGGGGTAAATTAAACTCAAGAAATTCCAATAGGTCTCACGGTAGGAGTAGGAACCAAAGCCAGCAAAACCACCTCCAAACCACCTCTCGGGTAAGGGCAAGGCAAAGCAAACCAAGCTCTCAACTATAGCCAACAAAAATCATAACCAAAGCCATTTCTCGGGTAGGGACAAAAAAATGCACAAGACAGGCCACCCAACAAGCTCTCGGGTAAGGGCCAAAGACAAGCAAAGCAAGCTACCAATGCTCTCGAGTAAAGACAAGTATAAGAAATCAATCATGGGCTCTCGAGTAGGAGCTACAACAAGCAAACCAAGCTCCCAAGTCAAGCCAAAACCGAGCCACAGCTAAGGTTCGAATTTGGGTTACAACAAAAGGATAGAAAACATCTCCATACCCTCAAGACATCAAAATATAGAACTAATGCATGTTTTAAACAAGAGCAACCATGGAATTCTTCCAAATCAACATAAATCCATTCATCACTTGTATATTTAAGCTAAGACACCCGTGGGATGCCAAAACCGAGCCCAGCAGGGGCCAAAACCGAGCCCAACAAGGACCAAAACAAGCCCAGCAATATTAAAATCCAGGCTTCCATAAAAATTAAAGTTCTAGCCAAGCCAAAACAGAGCCTCCAAACCAAGCCAAAACCGAGCCAAGTGATGGTCAGAAACCAAGTTGCAACTAAGACCTCCAATACTAAGCCATAATGAAAGTTAGAACAATATCTTCATGCCTTTAAAACCTCTCAAAATAGAACTACCACATGCTCGTAAAGTGAATATCTTGAAATACATGAAAGTAAAGTAAACTAGCATGCTGAATATCTCAAAATACAAGAAAGCAAACTACACTAGCATGCTGAATATCTCAAAATACAAGAAGGCAAACTACACTAGCATGCTGTACTATCCACTGAGTCGAGCAAGAGAGGCTCGATAGAGAGAGAAAAACCGCAAGTAAGCAAGGCACTGAAGAAGGGGAGGGGAGAAGGAAATATATATCTTCTAGCCTTTAAATGTCATTCCCATATAACGAATGTATAAATATTGAGTAAGAACATATTTAGAAAACTTTTCAACAACCAAAATTTTCCTCCTAAGAACATATTTAGAAAATATTTAGAGAATGCTCTCACAGAAAATCTCCCTCCTTAAACTCCTCCCACAGCCAAAATCTCTACCCCTTTCTTTAGAAAACTTTTCAACAACAACCAAAATTCCAAAAGAAATTATGTTTTTAGGCAGAGAAGAGAGGAGAAGAGAAAGAAGATCACCCAATTCACTACGGTACTCGAATCGGGCCAAAAAGAAAAAGCCGCATTCTCTGCTCACAGAAGGCGAAGCAACCGAAACATCCAGGATCGAGCGGCGACCATAGTGGCAGCGAGGAAAGTATCAGGAAGAAGAGAGTTTTCCATTCAAGTGTACCGGGGAGCAAGCTTTCCCGAGTCAAACTACCAAGAAAAGGAAAACCACAGCTCGAAGAGACTGGCAGGGCTTCGAGAAGGAGGGTCGTGGGCAAAAAGTGTCGGTCAAAGACGAATGAGAAGTCAACTCTCTCGCGTGGAGGAGGAGGAGTTTGGTTGGCTCGAGACCGAGAAAGGGAAAGCCAGGCACGCGAACAGGAGAGGGAGGGAAGGCAGAGCTCGGGTGCGTGAGTTTAGGGATTTAGGGCTTAAAGAGGAAAGTAAGGATTTGGATTATATAAATTGATATATATATATATATAT
>JXCR01087424.1:8582-19836 GCA_002079205.1 Phalaenopsis hybrid cultivar | reverse complement strand
GTGAGGGCATAAAAACCAGAGAAGATCTATGGAGAACATTTCTAGAGCATATAGAAGAACAGAAGCTTTGTAGTTGCCTTGTAGGCCTAAAAAGAAACCACAAGAATACCAAATACAACATTCGAGCCGCATAAACGAACCAAAGAAGATCAAAGGAGATGTGGGGAAGAAGTACAAACAGAAGTTTACGCACTNTCAAATGCCGTGGAAACCCACAAACAGCAGAAGACAAAAGAAAGATTTATCCATATGAAATGCATTGAAAACGGTTTCGAGCCATATATTTATCTCCAACATGAAATTTACGAATGAACAGATAAATGCCACCAACTGTAAACACATTACGAGCTATACATGCATCCTATTATCATAGCTTTACAAAACTGTTGTGATCAAACTTCACACATCTCCTAAATAAATTGTCTACTAGGAATGAAGCACATGATACACAACTTTTGGAATGAAGCACACAGACAGGAAATGATCAAAGCCTCTAATAGCTTTGTTTTGAAATGCAAATAATAAAGCCATTTCCCCAACTGTAAAGATCAAAGCCACGATTTGATGGAACTAGCAACCAAGAATTTCAGAAAATTAGCTACATCAAACTAGCTAATTGCAATGAAACAGGGAGAACCAAGCTTCAGAACAACAGGAAGAACCAAGCCACATCAAACTACCTAATTTCCTATTTTCAATTTTCGGATCTGTAAAGCTCAATTACCTATTTCCAATTTTCAGAACAACTCAAACCGAAATGTATTGCAAGGCATATAGAATCGAAACTTGGCATATAGAACAACAGGGAGAACCAATTTCAGAATAACAGAGAGAACCAATTTTCAGAACAACTCCAATTTTCAGAACAACTGTAAACCAAAATCCCAAAGGAGTGCGGCATATAGAAGATCTATTTCCGGAGCACTGTAATATGTGATCCATTTCCAGAGCAAGATCTAAAAATCCCTAAATGTAAGAGCTAAAAATCCCAAAAAAACAAAACGTGAGGGCATAAAAACCAGAGAAGATCTATGGAGAACATTTCTAGAGCATATAGAAGAACAAAAGCTTTGTAGTTGCCTTGTAGGCCAAAAAAGAAACCACAATAATACCAAATACAACATTCGAGCCGCATAAACGAACCAGAGAAGATCAAAGGAGATGTGGGGAAGAAGTACAAACAGAAGTTTACGCACGAGAAGATCGGTAAAGGAGATCGCGGGGAAGAGCGCGAGAGATCCGCAGGGGCACAGGAGGGAAATAAGTCCTAGCCAACGGCGAACGAAACCCCTCCCCCGCATTTGATGGAACGAATAATATCGCATCCGCGATTACGGGCGATTTAAAAACGCAGCCCTAAACGCCGAAACAAACGCTGCGGCGGCGTTTTGAGAACGCCGCCGCAACAAAATAAGCTGCCCCAAACGGGCCCTTAGTGTGGTCGGCAATATGAATCTTTTTTCTCCATTGTGTCCTATTGAGTGTCATATTTTCATTTAATTCTAATAAATTAAGATCAATTTTTATACAACATGTCCAAGTCTTTTTAAGTCTACCTCTGCCTTTCTTAACATAAGTCAAATGTAAAACATCTACTCTCCTAACCGNCATTGTGTCCTATTGAGTGTCATATTTTCATTTAATTCTAATAAATTAAGATCAATTTTTATACAACATGTCTAAGTCTTTTTAGGTCTACCTCTGTCTTTCTTAACATAAGTCAAATGTAAAACATCTACTCTCCTAACCAGAATATCAGATAGTCAACGTTTAATGTGACCAAACCATCTGAGACGACTCCCTCTAATCTTGTCTGCCTCCGGAGCTACACCAACCCTTTCACTGATACATTCGTTTCGTGTTTTGTCTCTAAGAGTCAAGCCATTTATCCACCTAAGCATTCTCATCTCAACAACATTTAACTTAGTTTTATGCTTTTCTTCTATAGGAAAAAATTAAAAATTCATGTTGCAATGCTCTTTGAGATTGTTTTATGTACTTATGTACATGCTCAACCTGCAATAAAATTATTGATTTTGATTTTTAGACCACAATTTCTCAATTTTATTGAAAAATCTTCGGTTCAANCAACATTTAACTTAGTTTTATGCTTTTCTTCTATAGGAAAAAATTAAAAATTCATGTTGCAATGCTCTTTGAAATTGTTTTATGTACTTATGTACATGCTCAACCTACAATAAAATTATTGATTTTGATTTTTAGACCACAATTTCTCAATTTTATTGAAAAATCNCTTCGTGTAGGAATTTGACTTGAAAACCCACAATTTTTTAGTCTAAAGATTATACATACAAAAATTTTAATTTATTGTGTGTTCATGTAGCCATATAATATCACTTTTTTAAAACAAAATATCTAATCTAAAAGATTCATATCATGATTTTTCGAAAAAAATTTTATGTTGGTTGTCGACTACCTAACGCATTACCCAGCCCTCCACTTATCGCATCAAGGGCTTGGAACCCGATCGTGATAATGCTAGATATTTTGTTTATTGTGAAGTTTGAAGGAAAAGTACATAGAGAGTAAGATAATATCTATATATGATTTTTATTGATTTAGAAAGAGCTTACGACAAAGTTCCAAGCAAAGTCCTTTGGAGAATTCTTGAGAAGTAAGGTGTTGATATGATTTATACTCAAGTCATTACAAATATGTATACTAGAACTGTTACTTGTGTTAGAACAAGAGGATTAAACAAGTAATTTCCTATTTCATTTGGAATAGGATTGGCTTTAAGCCCATATCATTTTGCTTTAGTTATGAATGCTCTTATTGGACATTTACAGGAGAATGTACCTTGGTGTGTGCTTTTCGCTGTTGATATTCTTCTTGTGGATAAGAGTAGAGAAATAGTTCAGGAAAAATTTGAATTATGGAAGTTTACATTGGAGTCTAAAGGCCTTCGTTTGAGTAGATATAAAATTGAATACATTAAATGTAATTTTCATAGTAATAGCTCAAGTGGCGGAGTTGTAACTATGGGCGATCAAATCGTTAAAAGGTGTCAACGTTTTAGATGTTTCGGGTTTACTGTTCAAAGGGATGGGGATGTTATTATTAGAATTCTGGTTGGTTAAAGTGAAGAAATGCATCATGCCTATTGTGCATAGAAAAGTGCTGCTTAGACTTGAAGGAAAATTTTATAAGATGGTGGTGAAAGTTGCAATGCTATATGGCGCATAATGTTGGCCTTTAAAAGATAAAGCATAAAACAAAGTTAAGTATCTTAGGTGGATGAGTGGCTTGACACTTAGAGACAAAATGCAAAATGAACATATATGTGATTGGGTTGGCGTAGCTCCAGTGACAGACAAGATTAGAGAGTCGTCTTAGATGGTTTGGTCACATTAAACGTTGATCATCTGTTGATCCGGTTAGTAGAGTAGATGTTTTAGATTCGACTTATGTTAAAAAAGGCAAAGGAAGACTTAAAAAGACTTAGGCATATTGTATAAAAAATGTTCTTAATATATTAGAATTAACTAAAAATATGACACTCGATAGGCCGCTACGGAGAAAAAGGATTCATATAGTCGACCCCACTTAGTGCGTAAAGGCTTGTTGTTATTATTGTAAGCAAAATATCTATTCTAATTTTTCTCTTCTTTTTTAAGTTAAATTAAACTTTTTTACATAAATGTATATTAATTCTTCACAATTTTTAAGAGTTTCATTTCATGCCATAGTGGGGGTTTTATGGGTGTCTAACCCATATATTTTAGACGTTTAGCGTTGACATTGTCCATTTCACAATATTGACGATGATTGTGCACTTTTGCTCATTGGGCCCATTATTGAATTTTCTTGTTGGATACTGATTCGACGAAGTGAGTGGTCTTTTCTAGGTATTTTTTATGCTTTAGATGGGTTAGAGTCTTTTTTCCAAAATAAGCGACATTTTGTCAATTGTGATTAGTTCGATGCATTTCAAGTTGCACTCGTGCGTACCGTATTCATTGCCCATCATTTTTGTTATGTTAGATTGAATCTAATGTGGGGGTCATTTTTTACTAATTTTGATGCTCCTACCGCTTTGAAATCCATTTTGTAAATGAACAATTTTTATGTAATTTTTTATACATTAAAAGACATTTCAACCTAAACTTATACTATAATACGCTTATCCTTCATTGACGTTGTCATATTCACCTGGATTAAATATGGAGTATGTATAAAGGTCAACAAAAAATAGGATGGACTTTTGCACAACAATTAGATTTCTCAATCAAAGATGAAGTGGCAAGTTTGAATCAACACATCCATAGAAGCCAAAATTGACATGAGCCTCATGAATATTAGAAAACTCATTTTTTATATAAAGAGAAAAAATCAAATAAACATCAATCTAATTTATAAGGGATGTAGGCAATTAATGGTGGCATAAGTCATATTCAATAGGATGGTTGACATGGGAGCTCCCCGTGATTTCACAATTGCGGGATTCCACAATCCCATAGAATCGAGATTTTCTGCAGTCACAGGAGACCGAACGAGTAATTTTCATTTGGTTTCCAATTTTTGCAGAAATTATTACCATTTTTGCCTTACTTCCTATATTTCTTATTTCTAATAAGGTTATTTTCTATTTCTGATTTAGCGGACTTTTGGCTTTGTTTCTGTTATTTGGAGATGTTTCCTTTTGGTTTTCTCTATTAGAGAATTGTATCCTTCGATTTCTTTCAGGTAGTATGTCTGTAATATGAAAGGATCGAGATGGTGAACTCTCCTGGATGTTCGAATGTCTCCTTCGTTGTCCAACTTGTTGTTCACTGTTGCTTAGTAGCAGAAAACTGCTGTTTCTAGAAGAAAAATATTGTTGCGGCATTAAAACGTGATGCGCTCCGCCTTACCGTCCTACATCTTCCCTAACGCTTTTTTGTATTCCTTCACACCCTCTAGGTGCCCTAAAACAGTATCAATGGTGCATGCCGCGCTAAAGAGGAGTCTAAGAAGCACAAGGAATTCCTCAAGAAAAAAATGAGATATGTTCCTAGTGCCCTAATTTACAACACTTGGCATTAGAGAAAAACCATGTCATTGTGCAAGGAATCAGCTATTGATACATAAACTTCCAACTAGATGAACATGAGATGGGCAAGTATTATAGTGCAAAATAAGCACATCATGTATAATGATTTTCTTTTTGATGTATAATGCACGACATATGCATGATTCTGCAGCATACAAACAGAACATTAGCAATATTAAATTACAATAGTGAATTTATAAACTAAAAAAAATTAAGAATCTCAATGCTTATCAAGAAGGAACAAAAATATAGATCTATTTGACAACTGGGTCATATGACTGATTCTGTAGCGCATTAACAAAATATAAGCAATATTAAACAACATTAGTTATGTTACAATGCAGTTTCAAGGAATAAAAAATTAAATAAATTTTACAGCTTAATCATCTCAAATGTGAAGCCTGAATAGCAAAGTTGGCAACTAAAGAAATAAGGTAGTGTAAGCTTAATAACCAAATGTGTTAAGACTTTGATAATCTGAAATGTTTTCCATTTTCATATGGCACCTGGCAGAAATGAACAGGAGGGGAAAAGAAAGAAAACCACACAGCAGGCGCGACATTGCTATGTGAAGGATAATGAGGATGATGATAATTTTCAGTATGTTTATTAGAAGTACATTAAATCATGAATAGAAACAAGAATCACAAGGGTTAAAAAAATATTAAAAAAATAAAAGCACAAGTGTTTCTACTACCCTACCAATAACCAAAAGAAGAGGGGTTCAATCAGAGGGCTTAAACTTACTTCTTGGAGAATGCTTAAGGTTAATATGGACAAAATCAATACGAACATATGGAGGAATCTGAAGATTCAGAAAGTGCATGACACCTGCAATAACCTGATGGTCAAATTTTGGCAGTTAGTAATGCAGGGATTAGACAGAATTCTGGCAAGTAAAAGAGACATAACAACGGAAAAAAATATTAATATCAAACTGGTTGTTTATTTCATTATTTAAAGATCATCGATTGATGCCTAGGAACCAACACATGGGCTTGTTTTTTTTTCCCTTTATTGTATATGAATCCATGAGAGAGATATTTCCTCATAATGAATGAGTCCGTGGCATCTAATTTTTCTTATCCAAACCTTATTTGATCCAACGGCTCTTCAAATATATATTTTCTAAAATAGGTTTAAGCAAAATATATGTTGGTAAACCAAGCATTGTTCCAATTTGCATATCATTAGATTTTTCATGTATGTTCACATCAGCAAAACAATTTAATGCAATTAAGGTGGAGTAGAACTCCAGAAAGAGGAACATTAAAACAACACTGATAGCTTGAGTAAGATATCTATTCCTGTTAAAGCATATGCATAATAATTTAATGTATTTCCATGGCAATCAATAAATGAATTACGTTTGAAAAACAAATAATAATAGAATTTTCAGAAACAATTCTCCACATGTAACAAATCAAGATAAATGCATGCTATATAAAAGATAAAAAAATAGGCACACTTTATTGTATAATTACCTTATCTACTTGGCCATGGATGACTAGGCTAGCCTTTTTATCCTTTGGAGTTGGCTGCAAAACATCATAAGAATTAGGATCAAATTTATTGGTCAATTTTGAGATACAGTTCCCACAATCATCTTTAAGTGGTAAATTAAATTAAAATAAAATAAACAAACACTACAAATTATCGTCAAAATGTAATCTAATTCTTCAAATGGTTCATATTACAACTTACAACCAGTAAAAAGGAAGATTACAGGGGCAAAAGCAAACTAACTTTGGACATTAAGATCCTCTTTAGAATGCGGTAACTAAATAAACAATAATCCCCATTATCTAGGGCTTAGATGCAAATTTGAGATTCCAACCTCACAACTTTAGAAACACCTCTTCTAATCCTATTTAAGTGAGTCCAAGACACAATATCATAATTTCTCATCAAACCCTCCCCACCAATAGGTAGCCATCAAATCTATCAACCAAATGATGGGGAACGGGATGCATTCCGATGAATGAAGACTGACGTGGGAAGTCATGCAATGGAAAATGGGCCCTGAGTCGTAACTAGACCAAACCAGTTCAGATTTTTTTTATGCCAAGTCAGCTAGTTCTCTTGGTCCACTCTAATTATCCCTNGATGAATGAAGACTGACGTGGGAAGTCATGCAATGGAAAATGGGCCCTGAGTCGTAACTAGACCAAACCAGTCCAGATTTTTTTTATGCCAAGTCAGCTAGTTCTCTTGGTTCACTCTAATTATCCGTGTTTAGAAAATCAAACCGGACCGGCCAGTTTGACAGGTTCGACTGTGAACCGACCATGGGTCCGGTTTCAGTTAGCATCCCCATCTGCATAGAACAGCCCAGAACAGGGTTGAACCGGTGATTCAACTCCCGAACCAGTGAACCGACTCCGATTCTAAGGAAAAGTTTGGGGAATTTACACACATACCACCCAATTTTATGTACTTTACATATCTAACACCTAAACTCTCTTTTTTACATTTATACCACCCAAATCACTCATATCAGNCCACATAGAACAGCCCAGAACAGGGTTGAACCGGTGATTCAACTCCCGAACCAGTGAACCGACTCCGATTCTGAGGAAAAGTTTGGGGAATTTACACACATACCACCCAATTTTATGTACTTTACATATTTAACACCTAAACTCTCTTTTTTACATTTATACCACCCAAATCACTCATATCATATCAAAATAAATCAATATTACAAAGAAATTCAATTTGCATACATACCACTCAATTTTATTTATTTACATATCTAACACCTAAACTCTTTTTATTTTACATTTATACCACCAAATTATCCACATCACATAAAAAATATCACTATTTTAATTTTTAAAAAGTGAAATAAATATTTTCATGCATAGCTAAAAATGACATATATTAAAATTGAATTTTAGGTATCATTTATTCAAATACATATGAATTGAATGGGATGTAAATCTTATGTATTGTCATTGTTAAATATATTTATGATTTATTAGCTCATCTGGTTGAACTTTTGGTTCAATCCCGGTTCAACCATTGAACCTTGAACCTCTCCTTTTATCGGTTCAATGTCTGGTCCGAGTTTAATAACCTTGAATTATCCTATTATTATATATTTATGTTTCATGCTTTAGGTTGGGACTTTTTCATGTTTCTGTTCAGGACAGTCGTCAGTGTCCCGATTTCTCCCTTCTAAGGTTGTATCTAAAGGTGAATGGTGCTCCGACTGTAGCTCGCCTGAGGTGGTGACCTTCTTCTAAGGGTCAAGTGATGCTCCAGTTTTAGTTTGTTCTCGATGAAGTATTTATCCTCGACCTTTCCTTCCCCGCTCCCCTCGCTTTGCTACTACACCTCTTTCCTCGTTGCAGCCACCCAGGACAGTCGTTGTTGTTGTTCTTTTTTGTAGTTCTCCTCCCTCCAACTACCTCCCTTCCACACTCCATGTTGTCCTTCCGAATTAGCCACCAGCTCCTCCCTCTGGTTGTTTCTGACAAACCACGACCTTTCAACGGCCCCATACTCATTGTAATTGCCATTTCAGCCCTCCATACTCACTGCCCTCATTTACTAGCCCTCCACCGTCACCGCGTCTGCAACGTCTTCCCTTTGTTATATTCCTACTATCCAGTTATCCCAAACTGCAAACTGTCAATTTTTGGACAGTCGTCCCTTGTTGCGCTACTGTTCCAGCCACTCATAATCGTTGTCATCCCCTCATCCACAGCCCAGAAACTCCTTCCCTACCTTGTCGCCACCTCTCCAAGCCCTCTGACTGTAGCCACCATCACTCGAGATCCGTCCTAACATGAAATTGTGTGTTGTGTGTGTTGTATTTTTCTTTTTGAGTGTGTTTAATTGTAACCGTCTATTTGCTTCGAGTAATAATATTTACTTTTTTATTGTAATTTGGGTTAACTCCGACATCACTTAATAAACCATCTTAGTATTTGGCTTTTAGTCGACTTATGCTCTGTGACGAACACATTAATTAAGAACACTTAAAAGGAGTATTGTATTAAAACATTCAGTAACAAGTTTAAACATTACCGTAAGTATGATTTAACTATTCAATCAAATTAGCTCAGATAGGGTGAGTTTCTCATAGGGCAAACACAAACAGAATAAATAATGTAAATAAAATAATGCATTTGCATGCTTCTTGTCAAAATTTACAATCAAATTAAGAAAGTTTTTTTTTGCCTTTTAAATTAATTTGAATGTAATAAGGATAAGAATACTTTCATCCTTAATTAGAATTTCTTTTATGTATTGGAAGTTATATATGGACTTTTTTTATCAATTAGCACAATGTTATAATAAATTTATTGGAAAATTCTAGCCAAACTTATTTTGACTTTGAAGTTCTCTTGCCTTTAGAATGAACAATTGTATATCTTGAGCGCTCAACATCAATCGCTTGAGGATTAATTATTTATTTTATGTTTTTATGTTCCTATTTATCTCACAATTCATATGTTGTCTGAAAGAAAAGTATAATCAAGGAAATCAACAAATTCTTTTCCAAGGAGACGACTCCTTACTAGTGTTGTGGCAAAATGCTCAGAAATGTATATTAAAATATCATCTGTGGTTACTGTCTGCAGTTACTCTCGTCTGCTCAGCTTCGCCCCCGACCTCTTCTGTCTGAATTGCAGCTCTTCTCCTTGTTGTGACTTGCTGTGATAGAGCTTTCTCCTTCGGTTGAACCCGGTAAAACCTCTTTTGTCCATGTTGCAAGTAATCCTCAGGGCGAGACGACGGTTGTCTTCCCCTCAAGTTATAAGGAGAATCGTGATGGTGCAGGTAACTGCCTCTTTATTAAGAATACAACCATGAAGAGTGGGAAGGCAACACTCTTTTTCTCTGAGTTAGAAATTTCAACCCTAACTGACAAATTCAAATTTACTCTCATTGGGAAATTTCAGTGGGGACATCCAGCTGTGGAAGTTATCAGGAAAAGTTTTGATGACCTCAAATTAGCAGGAAAGTGAAAAATGGGGCTCATTGATGGGAGACATTTATTGATTCAGTTAACCGTGTCTGAAGACTACACACGTATTTTCTCCAAAAAAGATCTTAACATTGTTGGTAAACCAATGAAGCTACTCAAGTGGTCTCCTAATTTTGACCCCAATCATGAACCTCCTACTGTACCGATATGATTTAGTCTGCCTGATCTCAAGCTACACTTTTTTCCTCATGAGGTCATTTACTCTTTTGTTGTCATACTTGGGGACCCTATGAAGCTTGATTTACCCAATTTCAACCTTACCAGACCTTCTATGGTCAGAATATTCATGAAAAGAGATATTACTTTGTCTGATGTTATTAAAATCTGGTTGGGCACGATCCATAATGGATATTGGCAACAAATCGTCATGGAGCATAGACCTTCTTATTGTTCTCATTGTAAGATGTTTGAATATACTCTTGATAAAAGTCATAAGTTTTAGTCTAATTTGAAATCTAAAGATCAAGTGAATAAAGATGAATCTAAGGATATATCTGTACCACCTTGAGAGAAGGATTTCACAGGACAGATTTCGGTGTCTGATTCTATTGCCCCTGTTGTCACTGTTACTGCGAGTGTTGTGATGCTGACACCTTCAAACCCCATAGAAAACAATACTGATGGACTATTACCTACAAATGATAGTGTTTAAACTGATAATCAAGAGAGCCTCGTAGCTCCACTTATTCAGGAAGTATCCGATGCAGATGTAACTCATACTCCACATATACTAGAACATATTGTGGGTACTACGGTTGGTATTCCTTCTGCTTCAGCTCTACCACCCCATTAGATTGATTCTTCGGATGAGGAATGACAGGTCTATTACAGGAGGAAGAAGAATGAAGACTGACTCCAACTCGGGAACATATTGGATGATACATTGGTTACTACTGGCAATGGCAATCATCTTAACAACTTATTAGTTTGCTCCTTCCCCAGAACTAGAGGCAGAGGCAAGATCAAATTGGGTCGCTCTCTACCCACTTGATACTATGTATTTCGGCAATGTTAGGCTTTTTATTTTAGTATCTATTGTATTTTCTATTTTTTTATTCTAGTTTTGAAACCTTCTGTGGTTTTTTGTTTGGGCAGGGTGTTATGCTTGGGCCCTCCCACACATTGTATATGTATCTTTCTTTCTATTTAATATATTAGCCTTTTTGGGCTTTCAATATATATATATATATATATATATATAT
>JXCR01087419.1:0-11052 GCA_002079205.1 Phalaenopsis hybrid cultivar | reverse complement strand
TTGCAGGTACGGCTGTCAAAAAAGCTCGTTGTTCGTGAACAGTTTGTGTTCAGTTCGTCAATAAGTTCGTGTTCGATTCGTTCGATAAATAAACGAGAAGAACGTGAATAAATTTTTTTCGTTCGGTTAGTTAAACGAACCAAACACGAATAATGATGCGTTCATTCGTGTTTGAATCGTTATTGTTTGAAATATACAATAATTTAAAATAATTGTGCATAAAAAATTTATGATATTTTAAAAAATTAAATTTTATAAATTATAATATATAATAAAATAATAATAATAATATATTAATATACTATATTAGTAATATACTAATATATTTATTATATATTTATATAATATAAGTTATATAATTAATATTATATATTATTTATATCTATTAATATTAGAGATGTCAAATTGGCTCGTCGTTCGCGAATAGCTCGTGCTCGGCTTATTCGTTAAGAAACGAACACGAACAATTTCGAACATGAGCTTATTTCAAACAAACTAAGTGTCGAACGAACCAAACATGAACACAAGCTTTGTTCGTTCGTATTCGGTTCGTTTGCACCCGTAGTTGCAGGTGCAAGAAAAAGAGTTTAAAAGCAAAAAAAGGAGCATAAATACATTTAAAATGAGCAAAATGGGCCAAATCAAGTTAATTGTCAAAAACAGCTGAGCTGATGCCTAGGCGTCAAATGAAATTTGTGGTTGGCGCCTACGCGCGATAGTTTTGCGTCTAGGCGCTATAAACAATTACACTTATATTCATTGAATTTGAATGGATTTTGAAAAGTTGTCTGAAGCAACCCTTAGTGATTTTTTAAGCTCTATATATTGAGATTAAATTTGGTCGAAAGAGAGGGGTCTTGGAGTCATTTTGAGAAAGGGAGGATCCCATCTAGAGTGGGCGGCCAACTTAGTGATTTTGTGTGAGTCTTTATATTTCTGGAGTATTGTGAGTTGTAAGAGTCTTGTGGAGTCAGAGAAGTCAGGGAACTTTGTAGGAGTGCTTGGGGAAACATTTAAGATAAGTGTTTGAACCTTTTTCTTTTGTATGTTGGATTTAAGTTTTATAAATATGTTTTATTTTTATATCACATGAATTCTAGGTAGTTTTCCTCTTTCTCATTGCAATAAGAAGTAATTATGTGGTGGATTTGTTTTGTTTAGAACTTCTTTTTATTCTGCAAATTTGTGATGATATTTTCATTGGTTCTTCATTTACTTTGCAAACTGGTCATTTGTTCTGTTAAAATTTGTTGAGAAACTTATAGACTCAAGAGGGCTAAGATTTCCTTAACTAGTGAGTACCACATTTCACTTTGAAAAGAGTCATGGAGATCGCTCGAGGGGGAGTGCAAATAGATTGAAAGATAAGATTTAATGGGTATACAATTGATGTTTCTAGAGTGACAGGTTTGATTCTTTTATCAATATGATATAGAGATTGAAACTAAGGGTCACTGGTAGGTCCTATAAAGAGAACACATAAGGTAATATAGAGGTGAGAGGCTAGCACTACTATATATGCCGACACCAAGTTTAGATTAGTCAATGTTATTTATGCTCGGAAGATGTAAATAATATGATTGCTCTTATTTGTCACAAAACATCAGTTATACTTTTGAACATTTGCATTCCTACACTGATTATGAATTATTTGTAAGGAAAGAATCTATTTACATATATTGAATTTTCAAATTTGAGTTATTTTTGTATCTTTGCTTTTATTTTTAATTTGCACTTGTAAAAATTAGTAAACTTTTTATTTCACACCTGAATTACATTCATATTTTCCTAGAATTTATTCCACTGTTTAAAGTAAAGGTTTTTCTTGGTCACATACATAAATTTATTATTTTTCCCGTGGGATTGATACTAGAGTTTTTAAAGAAAACTTTATATTACTTGAAACTATATGTATACTTGCGCAATACCATAGTGTGAAAACTATTACTTTAAATTTTATAACATTACATTTGTCGCACTAAATATAAATTAGGTCAAGTTTTTTGTCATATTCTGGAACATTAATATTTGCATAATTGCGGGTCGGGTCAATATGCTTAATTTACTATATTTTTTTAGAAAAATATTTTTAACACAAAAACAAGCACTTACATATTTAAACAACACTACAACTTTCTTAAAATAAATCTACAATTTAAATAAAAAATTTTCTCAATAAAAAAATATGTCGTTTTCTTTTTTTCCTTCCCTGACAACGACGTCAAAAACTTGACCCGACCCGCAATGAGTTATTTAGTTTCTAAAAAAGATAGTCAAAAACTTGACCCAATATATTTTACTGACTAATGTGCACAATAGATATGCTATATAAATTAGAATTTGATTAATAGTCTACACATTATGTGTACTACACAAGTATATGCATCGTTTCAAATAATATAAGATTTTCTTTTAAAACCTCAATCTCAGTCTCATATGGAAGATTAAGCTCTTTTTATGGATATAATGGAACTTTATTTTAACTTCAGACAATTATTTAGGAAATATGGTAGCAAGTTTATGTGTAAAATGAAGTTACTAAATTCTTATTAATTATATTTCAAAGCTTAAAAAAATGCAGTATTTCTAAACTAGTTTTATGTAGAAAAGTTCAAACAGTGTAAAAGTTATTTTCCCTTGCAAAGATATCATAATCAGTATAAGAATCAAATGACAAATGGTTTAAATATAGTTTTGTGTCAAGTAGTAGCAATCCTATTATTTACTCTCTTTTGAGTGCATAAAGAATATTGGCTAACTAAGAGTTAAGTTCCTAAATCTTTGGTTATGATGGCTAGTTTATAGTCTGTCACTTCCAAATTACCCATTACGACCATTATTATGGAATAACATAACATTAAATTTCAAACTCAAGATCAAATTGGTTAAGGTTATAACATGTCACCCTAGAATCACCAATTTTTGCCCCTCAAAATTTATCTCTCCATCTATTTGCACTGACCAATGGGTTGCCTTCTCACCCACCAAATTAATGTGATTTTTACTAGTTGAGGAACACACAGTTCTCTCAGGTCATTATGGATTTATAACAAATTTTAACATTTCAATTGGACAGATTGAAGATGTAATATAAGTACGAAGTAATGAATCATCACAATTATTGAATAAGAGAAATCTTAAACAATTATAATTATACACATGATTATAATCCTACACAAAGCCGTGCCTAAACACCTGGTACCATGTGCTTAAGCACTAGAAGTAGTTATTTGATGATTTATTGAATTTAGATGAATTTTTGAAGAGGTGTTTGAAGCAACCAATGGTAAAAACGTGGGAATAGTTCATGGACACGAAAATTCATCCAATTGGCTTTTGAAAGGAGGCAACTTCTAGAAGATTCATTGAATGAAGACACATTTTGAAGAGACACCAAGACACCACTTGGATTTTTATTAAAGAAGACTTGGATCATCAAAGGAAGAGGCAAATCCACGTTCAACAACCATTATGCATCCAAGTAACTGCCGCCGCCGCCGACCACCTTTTATTTTATTTTGAGTTTTAGTTTGTATTGTGAGTGAATGAAGAAAATTCAAAGGAACTTCAAGACATTTGGTAGATAAAATTTGAGATAAGTTTTTATCTTTGTGACTACATTTGGTTTTAATTTAGATTTTTTGTTTTTATGCATGATTTATACTTTTAAACTCAATTGTGCTTGTATTTTCTCGATAGATTTTGAGTAGTTTTATTTATTTATTTTTTCTTAAAATGATAAGTGATTAAGTATTGAAAGGAAGTTGTGTGAAGTAATATACTTTAATGTTGGAAGAAGTTGTGATGATTTTAAACATTTCACTTCATTTACTTCTTGATTTGACCAATTAAGATGTTAATACTTGTTGTGAGAACATATAAGATCTGAGATGGTATTATCTCAGTCAACAAATGGTAGGAATGACATTTGATTTCATAGATGAGAATGTAGTTCATGGGGTTGAGTGCAAATAAATAGGGAAATAAACTTTGATGTGTGTAGAATTATAAGACTTTAGAGTGACAAGCTAAAGCCCCCAATTTGATTTATAATTTTAGGTTTTGATACGAGATGTTAGCCCCTAGGTGAAGGGAGAAGAGGAAACTCTAGAGTGAAAGCTAGTATCTTCCCCACCTAACCGGTCTTCAAAACTAGTCAAATTATAGCTTAGCTAATGTTCTTTATAACATTTCTAGTAAGAGTAACGAATATTATTGCTCCTATTTGACACAACACAATTAGAATAGCTCCACAACATAATTTCTATACTTGTTACTGATTCATGATAAGAAAAAAGATATTTTATTTATATTGTCTTTATCTTACAAGTATTTAGTTAAGTTAATTAGTTGTTTACTTTATTTTAAATTATTAAAAATTTATAAAAAGAATTGAACTTTCATTCCTATTTTAGCATCTAGAGTTTAAGTAATAATACTTTGCTAAGTAGAACTTTGTTATCTAATTTCATTTGTTTTGTAAAGTTGCATATTGTATTTATCCTCGTAGGTTCGATATTTGGGGCTTAATAAAAAAGTCTTATATTACTTAATAACGATACGTATATTTGCATAGTATCTCATATTCAAATATTATAACTTTATTCTTATTTGTTTCATAGTAAAGAATTTACTTAGCTTTTGCTTTGGATCAAGTTTTTTGTTTTGTTGTAAAGAAAGAGTTATTATTAAAGAAATTAAGCATATAATCGCATACATCGTAATTAATATCTATATAGAAAGTCGGGATCAGTTACATGTGTGGCACACCTCATCATATTTAATAGAGCCTCCGCCTAAGATTTTTGTAGATAATTTCATTCATATTGCTTGTCCGGAGAAGAAGTCCCCATGCTTCTCTAACATGACTGACCCAACATAGCTTTCTACTTAAGTAGTTATCCCGTGCATTTAGGGCCTTAGAAGGTTCCCGACCCAGACGAGTGTAAGTCCTTTTCTTGGGATAGTTTCCAATTTTGTAGCTAAACCTCCCTTTCTCTTCATTTTCCATGTCATCATTGTCATTTTGACAGACATAAGTCCCACCTCTTGGAGCTCCACCTAATAGTCATAGGATATAGTTTCGTTACTTCAACCTTAGGGCTACTTTATCTTATGGGATTACTACACTCTTCCTTTGTTGAGCCTCTTTGAGCTCTGTCATCCTTTCCAACTTCCTTGATGTCTTCTTGAAGACTCCCACTTCTGATAGGAAAGCTTCTCATTTGAGATATAGTTATTCACCCTCTGTCAGTGATCTTTAAAGCAAAAGGATGTTCCTCTCAAGTCAACTTAGTTATCTCTTTGAGCCTCGCTTATCGATGAGTCATCGTCTGCCTTTGGATTTGAGGGACTCACCCCTCCCATGTAGCTCTGTATAGGCTCCAGAGACAGTGAGAAGCTCCTGATTAAAATAATCATTCTTTGATCATTTATTCTTTATGGTATTGATAATACAAGCAAAACTCATTTTTTAGAGTATCATTGGGTATCTCCCAATATGTAATTAATTGAAGTGATACATTCTTTTAGGAGACTCATGACCCCAAAACAAAAATGTTCTTTTTTTGGTTTTTTGGTTACGGGTGGTTTATGTAGGAATTCTCTTCATGGATGTTATGTTTCGAGATACTTCGATCTGATCCAACTCGGGCATATATTCTTAACCCATCACATGAGGATTTCCATATATAAGCCTTCCTCCAGTTTCTTCTTTTTTTGTTTGTCAATCTCTTATTGTATTTCTTTTCTATTTGATTCTTCTCTTCTTATCATTTATAATGTTCCGAGAGGGAGATTTATTTGAAAAAGGGAATTATACGATAACATATAAATAGGCAAGCTAACGACTCTGAGGTTAAAAAGAACAAAAAATAAAAAAATAAACTAACGGCTCCGTTGGAGAAAGGCCTCTATCTCCAATGCTAAGAGTTTTGCTTTTGTTATGGGGTTATAGCCTCTATCTCCACATTTGGAGTTCTCGCTCATATTATTGTGACCCGGTTCCTTTCCCTTGAGTCACTTGTTCTACTTTTTTTGAGACCTTGGTTTTCAGTCTATACGTTCATTGCTACAGTTAGCAACTTGACGTATATTGTCCCACTTTCTCACCCTTAACATTTGGGTTGCTGCATAGCCACATGCATAAATGCTTTTATATTATCTTTTTGTTATTGATTTTTTCATGACCTTTTTTTGTTTATTTTTGACTGACATGGTGAGCGAGATAGTTATTACGATTGCTACTACCGGGAGAAACTCTGTCTCCTTCTCCCCCAGTGTCTTCTATGCTCTCGAAGGTATTATAGCCTTTGGTTCCTTTGAGCACCATGTGAATATTATCTTAGGTAGTCCTATGCCTTTTGAGGCTTCTGCTCTATGCCCCCCTCTGAAGAGGAGTCGTACCCACATAGTCACTCTTGTTGCGGTGGCTCACATTGAGCCTGCCTCTTCTATGAAGAAGAGGCCGACGTTCGATGGTGATGTGACGCGGCGTCCAATGGCGATGTGACACAACACTCATCAATCTTCTCTAGGTGGCTGGCAATAGTGGAAGGGGGGACTGCGATGGTTGGGTTTTGAAATCACAATAAGGAAATAAAAGTATGGTAAGATAAATGCCTCAGTGGGGTCGAGATACAGTCGAAGCACCACTCAAACCCTTGGAGACGATTACCACCATGAACGAGGGATAACCAGAGCACTACTTTGACGTTGTATACAACCTTCAAAGAAAAAATACCAAGGGACCTGAATTTAGATATAAAAAATAAGACCCCTAATTCCATATACATCAACTCCTATTTTTAAAGAGGATTGACCTAATTGGGAAACACTAAAATAATAAAGTGAATAAAATCAGATTTATAATTTTAGGAAAGACTTTTTAATGTAAGGAATAAGGATAAAATCAGATTTCAGATTTGAGGAAAAAATTTAAAATTAAGAAGTAGAATAAAAATCATATTTCAGTTTTAGGAAATGTAAACAGAAAAGTGCCATGAAGAAAAATAAGAAAAGAAAGAAATGAAGGAAAAAAAGAAAGGCAGAAAAGAAAGGACTGACTGATCATCTCTCGAGCCTCGCATCACCAAGGTTTTTCAGGAAAAAATTGAGTTCTCCTCTTAGTTGCTTTTCTTTAATTACATTAGTATATGTTGAGTTTTCATTTAATGCTAAGATGATAAATAATCACTCTACCACTATAAAAATCAAATAACCTAAAAATATTTCAAATAATATAATAATATTTATATTTTGCATTTAACTTGAGCTCCATATTTTTTCACCAAACCAAACCAAACACCCTTTTACTAGCGCCTAGGGGTGTAAACGAGCCGAACACGAGCTGAGTCCAAAAAATGTGTTCGTGTTAAGAATTAAAGCATGATTTCAAAATTATTGTTTATATTAAAACATCATTTGAATCTAATTTAATATTTTTTATTCTATTTTTTGAATTAAGACTTTTAATTGATTATAAATCTTTGTAGCCTTGTAGTTAAGTAAATTTTTTAAAAATACAACTCATTAATATATATATATATATATATATATATATATATATATATGTATATGTATATATATATATATATATATATACATATATATTTCAAGTCTAAATGAGCCCAATACAAACGATCAAATCTTTTTAGTGTTGTTCGTGTTCGGCCGCATCAGTTGAAGTGGCTAAGCCCGGCAGTCGACCATACATCCGACACTCTGTCCGATCCCGATCGAGGTTATCCTCTCAATTCTCTATCCCCCATTACTGAGCACCGTGAACGGTGAAAACGTCTGGGGGCGCAAGAAACGCTGGTTCCCCTTGCCCCAACCCATGTCCGCTGCCGTCAGATCGCGAGCTCTTGGCTGGGTTGTTGCAGCAGAGTCGGCCTCTGCCTCCATCCAATCTCTATACCTCTCCTCTCACTGCGTCCACGCCGGCCGGATCTCCGACCTCTACGCCCTCCACCGACGGAGATTGGACGACCTGTGTCCTCGATTCCCAGGTCACTTCCTCCCCACCAAGCTTCTCTCACTACAGGGCGAACTAGTCGATCGAGGTACTCTTAGCTCGGTCGCTGCGTCCGCCGCTGTATCGAGGTCATCTGGTGAGCCACCCGAGATATGGCAGCAGCCTCCGGACTCCGGGATTGCTGTTCAGACTTCAGGTTTGCCGAGTCGGATCAACGTGATTAGGGTAGGAAGCGGACGCGGACGGGAAGTGGGAGGGGGAGGGGGAGGGGGAGCTGGAGGCACTGCAACGGAAGATTACTGGGGAGGTTCTAATCTAGGGAATGAATTTCCGACCCCTAAGGAGATTTGCAAGGGTCTAGATAAGTTTGTGATCGGCCAAGAGCGCGCTAAGAAGGTAAAAGTTTGAACCTTATGATATTTTTGCTTCAAGTGGAGCTACTTTACGTATTGACTGCTTTAATTAGTTCAGGTTTTGTTTTACTCGTTGTATTTTCTGTTGTTGGAAAATTTGAAGTTTATTGTATACTCTTTGACAATAAGGGGCTGTCCGGTAACTGATGAGATTTAAGCTATTAGGATTTAATAACTCTTATAAATTCGGATTTGCTAAATCCTAAAAAATGTCTGGCAATGAATTTATTAAATCCTGTAAATCCTGTGATACTGTTTGGTAAGTTCTACCAGGATTTACAGCAGTTGGAGTGAAAAAAAAAAAGACGTAGAGTGAGAAAAAAGATCCCTAACTTAAATCCTTAGTCTGCGAACTTAAATCCGCCGATTCACAGAATATAGTAAATCCCGCATTTACATTCAAAATCCGTGAAATCCTGATTTAACAAATTTGCAGCTTTATTTTGTCGAAAATGACGGTCTGGCAAGATTTACCTTACATCCTACTTAAATACATCTCTAAATCCTTTACCAGACAACCCCCAAGTTAGGTTAATTCCTTTGGAAGTTATCTTGCAACATTTTCTCGTGCTTCTCTCTTGATGTTCAGAGGATAATCAATGGGGAAGTTCATGTTTAAATTCCTTCAATTAGTTATTCTGAAAGAGCAGCAATAGCTGGAATGAGCTTTTTACATCAGTTTATCAATTCCCATTTCTTATCAACAAATTTACTAAGCCTATTTCCACTCAAAATATTGATGATGACTGAGGATTTTGAGCGCTAGTGCTGGCTGATAAATGTTGGTATGAATGATTTACAGTAAAGCATGGTTGTATTACCATTTTCATGTGTTATTGATAATCTTACAAGCTATGTACATGTTTTAATTCTGCAATTGTCTGTTCACTTCTTTGGTATTTACATGTCATAAAACTTTAGAAAAATGTAACCTGGACTTTTCTTTGTGCCATTCAATTTCATATCATGTTTTTTAAACTTGTATGAGAGATTCTTATTTGTAATAAAGTTATTACCATTCTTCAAAAATAAAGTAGTTTACTGAATTAGATAATGTTTTATACTCAAGGGTTTATTTGGGAGAATTGCAACTGATTATAAAATTAACCTTGCAAGAAAAATAGAGTTCTTGAAAGTTTCTTGGGTATTATTGAAAATTTTCCGTAGAGAAGCTAGATGATAACATTTTTACATCCACCACATTTTAGTATATTTGATTGTGAAAAGCTTCTCATTACAAAATTTTTTGAAAAGCATATAAGAAGCCAAACAGAGGCGTGGCAACGACTTGTAAAGTTAAAAAAAACCCATGCTAAATACACCGAAGTTGATTGTAGTAGACTTGGGAATTCTTATATGGATGTGTGGTAAAAGTAAGAAGGATAGATTGTTGATTGATTATATTAGAAAGATTGTGGGAGTATTGCTCATTAAAAATATGACAATGAATGATATAGTTTAGCCATGTGCAATGGAGGTCAAAAGATGTCTTCATGAGGCAAGCAGGTACATTTAATGTGAATGAATTTGGAAATAATGAGGTGTATCAGAGCAATACGTCTAGACATTGTGTTAAAAGATTCACTCTATAGGAATGAATATAGATGGAGGTTTTATAAAGCTGACCTTATAGAATTGGGATAATATGTTGACGATCTTCATTAAGTTTCATTTGTCTTCTTAAAGTTCTAGTGATCAGATCTCCAATCTCAACATTGAGCCAGCTTCAATTATCTACAGTAGCTCTCATAGAATATAAGTATTGTGCTTGCTATGGTTGGTATAATTTTTGGAATAAAATTAATTATTTTGTTGTGCAAATTTACTTTGTTCCATAATGGTCTGTACTGGAAATTTGCATGCTTTTATTATTGTATTACAAAGATTTACTTACAAGTAGGTTGGACTCAACATCTATTGATTAATTTACATTCACTAGCTACCTTTCCATTCACCATTTTGTTTTTTGGTGTATAGTGTCTAATTTTATTCCACCATACAATGTGTGGATTCTAATTAGATTTTCATGATCATACTATTAGATAAATTGCTTGTATGTCAGTTTACACTGTTATTATTTTATTTTGGAGTTGTTTGAGGATTAGTTAATGCTTGAGAATAAGAGAATCAAAAGATTTGAGGAAACTATTTCCAGGTAAGGTTTGTTAAAAATGTAAATGATGAGAAGATTGATGATCATTGTTCCTGGCAGTAGCTTTCTTAATGATTATTTAGTATCCATTCTCTTCATAGATGCCTTGTTTTTTTAAACCACTGTATGAGAAATACCATAAGCTTTAACATAGAATTAAAGTATGGGATTAACAAATAATATCCTAGTGACTAGGCAATAGAATATGGGTTATGTCAATAAGTAATACATCCCCTCAAACATTATTTTTATAACTCTCTATTTATAGTTAATTAAGCATTCAAACATTACAAGAAGAGGGATATGGTTGATCCAATTAACATGGAAAAGATTTGGGAGTGGTATGGCTTTTATTTTGGTTGCCGTCAAAGTTGATTGGCGTAGTGTTGCACCGGCAGGCTGAAGATGAGTTGCTGTAGTGTTGGCGGGCTTGTCAGAGTGGGAGATGGGAAGTCGACGGAGAGTTTGTGGAGGTGATGTCACCAAAGAAGATGAAGTTGATGGTTACGAAA
>JXCR01087413.1:3320-14264 GCA_002079205.1 Phalaenopsis hybrid cultivar | reverse complement strand
CTTGAGATCTTTTGGAAGTGCTGGAGTTGAAATTCAGGTGACATCTTGAGCAAGGTTAGCTTTTATTTTTGATTTAATGGTGAAGAATATATTTCATGTTCACTTTAGTTGGATATGGGCTGAGGTCTAATCCCTCATTTTGCTCCAACTGATGGATACAAGTTATGTCATTCTTGTGTGTTTACATGTTGCATAGCTAATCTTTTTTTTTCTCTAAGTATTAGTTGATTTGCTTTAAAAAAAAAATGGCAAGTATTATCAATGCTTCATGGTTGAAAGGTTATGAGTACCAACACCAAAAGTCAGATTTTCCTTTTTGAGCTAGACAAACTTGATGGAAGCTTGTGTTTATCTTGGTTTAAGGCACGCATGCTACTTGCTTCTTTTATATTTACAAATTAAGCATCTAAGCTATGCTCTTGACATTTACACCACCTAATACTCAAGTGTTTATACAACTTGTCCTTGGACTCATATTTACATAACTACCTCTCAATTTCTCATATATTTACATATCTAACATCTAGAATTGTTCCAATTACTTGCTTTGGGAGGCTATAACATTTCTTTTAGCACAGTTTACATATATACCACACAATTCTTAAGCNAATTTCTCATATATTTACATATCTAACATCTAGAATTGTTCCAATTACTTGCTTTGGGAGGCTATAACATTTATTTTAGCACATTTTACATATATACCACGCAATTCTTAAGTGGTTACCTATGTAACACACGGTGCCTTATTTTTTTTGAAAATCTGAAAGGTTTACTTGTCAATTTACAATATTTGGAGGGTCTCGGTGCTTTGTTCTTTTTGAAAATCTGAAAGTTTATTTGTCAATTTGCAAAATCTGAAGTTCAACACAAATTTATTTACATATCGAGCCCCTGAATTTTTGTTTTACATTTATACTACATAAATCGTTCATAAAGACCACCCAAGTCCTATTTGTTTACATATCCACCACTTGAGTTTGAGTACACAAGCAGAATTTTCAGAATCTTGAGTGTATGTGAGCAGATTTTTGGTAGACCTCTACATACTTTTGCTTAGTTTCAGATTTGCAATGGACATACCTATTTGTTTGCTTGAGATAAATGCATACATGTGCCGACTTTTCTTCCCCCTTAAGTGCTTATATACACTATATCTGATTTCTTAGCTGCTTAGGTGGTTCATATGCCACTATTCATGTCTAGAATAATTAGCATATATTACACGATACTTTGGAGATTTATAATTTGCTGAGTTTGGGTCTTGCTGCTGCATGGATTGGTAGCCTTTTATTTTGCTAATTGGACCCTTGTTACATGGTATGCACGTGTAAGGTAGCAGATATGCGTGAAATGGAGCTGGGATGTTGGAAGGATCATGAATATGTATAGCATTTCTCATACTAATATTTGATTTCAATCATCTATCTTGTCTTCAAAAAGGCGATAAACTTCAGGTTTTACATAGATACCACCCAATTCTTATATATATTCACATGTTTAACACCGAAACTTCAAATTTTACACACTCCACCTTATCTTATGCATGAAAATGTGTCGTCTCTTTTGCAAAAATGGAAGATTTAGAGCAATGCATGAGATTTGCGTGGCATAGATAAAAAAGCGGAATTATGGATATGACTATAATGGGACCTTTACATACTTACCACTCAATTTCTCATATATATATGCATGGCTAGCATCTTGAATGGTTCCAATTATTTGCCTTGGAAGGCTCATTTGCGAAAATTTAGATGTTTGGTTGCATTTTGAAAATCGGGAAAGGTTTATTCATCGTTTTCAATTGTTGGAGGACTTTGGTGGCCTCTTCGTGAAAATTGAAATCGTCGACTGGTTGTCCCTTTGTTGCCCTATCCGAAACTTGCTATTTGGGACCTCTGTTACGTAGCTTGGTTACTCCCTTGCTACCTTACCCGAAACCTGCTATGTGGTATTCTGCCTATGTAGTTTTGTCACTCCCTTGCTGCCTTAGCCGAAATTTGTTAGTGGGCGATCTCTGGTTTTGTGACGGGTAATTACTCCACTATTTCCCTTTTACTAGCCACCTTTCTTTTTGCGAGAAAGAATCAAGCGGCGTGTCCCTTTGCTCGGTACTTTAGGAAGAATGAATTGCCTATTGCTTTAGGTTGATTGATGTGTTATATTGGAGATTTGAATGTGGCATTTTGGATCCTTATACATTGAGATTAGGGCTACGGTTTTGAAACTTTATTCATGGCTTGCTTGAGCTGAAGCTGGGAAACCTGAGAGTTTTCTTTGATTTGATTTTCAAAAATCGAATTTTAGAATTTTGGAGGTTTTCTTTATTCTTAAAATCAGAAGTGGTGACATTGAAGCTGCATTGGTTAGCTTTAACTTGTGATATTTAAGTCGCTCTTTTTAAGATTGTTTTGTAGCCTTTTAGCTACGGATTCGAGGGCTTTTTTTTGGGCTACATTTGTGGGCTATTATTGTGGTCATTGCATAATTTCAATTTCTTTACCGTTTTGACTTGCTCGAAGTATAATTTGGAAGGATACTCTTCTTGGGCAGATCCATTTATAAAATTTAAGAAAATAATATCCCTTTTTGGATTGATTTAAGTATTTTGGGTCCTTCTTTTCTGGTCTTTTCGTCATAGATTTTGAGGGCTGATTCACCTTTTGCCTTTTCGATCTTTTAGGTGGATCAGTTCCTCATCTCTCTCATCCCCTTTTTTATTCTTTTTTTCATTGCTTCTTGATTCGGTTTTTCAGTGCTTATGTCTGATACATAAGTGCACATGTATAGCCTTTTGCTATACATGAAACCATCAAGCAAGATCGCAAGTAGGTCGGTTTTGTTTTGGGGCTTAGAGCGGTGATGACAAAGGCACACCGTAGATAGAGCAGAATGATATGTCATCCTACGCATCGGGATCGGATTCAGGAACCCATCAGGATCCGATTCAGAAAATCGATGAGCTGTAGGATGACAATATCATTCACCGCCACAAGACTAGCGGGAGTTGACCTGAACCTTCTTAGGTTGTTGGTAGTCTTATGCTCGACAGCGCGATCAACTCGTGGACAACTACTTTTCAAAATTGATAAAAACAAATTTAATAACAACATATACATCTTTTTCTAAAACAAAAATACATTTTTTGCCACAAACAAAATTGATACAGCCCACTTTTTTCATGTTTGAAACCTATGTGCATGCTGAAAATATAAATTTTAAGTACATTTTAAACATCGGTTGTCCACCTGTTGATCATCTGTTTAGGCTAAGGAGTAACCTCCTAAGTTAGGTTCGATAGGACACCCTTCTAGTTGAGTGGCGAACTTTATACATCCGGGTGACAAAGTAGCCTTCGACGATCCTCGAGTACTAATATATAGTTGAGCCTAGCCCCGACCCGAGTGTTTGCGGTCCCCTTCCTTTCGGACTTTCTCATACGTTTCTCTTGGAATTTTTGAACAAAGCACTCGTAGTCTCTTTTCGGGATTTTCCCGTGTTTTCTACGATTTTAATCGATTTGTTGATTCGTCGGTTTCCTCGCATTTCTCTTGTCATGAGTCTTTTAACGATCTTTCTCGAGATTTTTGGACGATATTTTTTAAAAGCATTTCAGCCTGCTTCCTCAAATTTTTTTGCTTATTGTATCAATTACACCTAAGGAACAGCGGATCTCTCAGATATACAAGTTTGTTTTATGTTTATAGCATGTTATTCCCTTATAATCACTTCCCTGTTATACCTTTTACTTTTCTTTACACCGCATGTTGCACTGCTTTCTTTACTGCATATTCTGCTGTTTATCTTGTGCTACATACTCTACAGTTATGTTATACATTGTACAACTTCAACATGTTATCTAGAAAATATCTGAAGAACTACAACCATAGGGTCGTTGGATTTGATATTATAACCTGACACCCTAGAAAACTTAAACTCGTCACGACAAGGAGCTTAGAACTAGCGCGGTGGGCAGCACGACCATCTTCAACAGCAGAACATGTCTTCCCCAACTAAATCATTCCTTTCCTAAAAATTAAAACAACAATCCATAGGATTTTGAGGTTGTTCGCCTAGCGCAATATAAATCCTCGACATTTTCTTTTGGCATTCGTATAGCTCTGTTGTACGATCTAAGCCCTAACTCGTTTTAGGATTCTGAGGTTATCGTTCGCTACGACCTAAATCCTCACATCTTCCAGGTTATTTGTGTGATCGTTTCATACGAATGTAAGCCCTAATTAAATAAAATTGGCAGGATAAAACACTTGAATATTTCTCCTCGAAACTGAAGCCAAACCATAAGGTAGACTGGGAAGTCACCGAGGATCTCCTCTGGATCTGTGGCATCCTCTAGTTCTTCTTCCTTTGGATTCTGTAATAAATGTTCCAAATTTGAGTCATTCCCCTTTCACACATGTTTATCTGATTTTGTTGAAAAGTCTCATTCTTTTGAATTTCTTGAAGAAAATTTTTTTCTGATTTTTATCGAGAGTATTCTTAAGAGATTCATTCGCTTAAGATCTAATTAACTGTAAGGGTTTGCCTTTATAAGAAATTTAAAAGAACCCAGACTTAAAACAAATTCTATTTGACTCCCATATCAAATAGGGGAATCTGTCGGTCATCATGCAAACTTACAGATCAAACGGAAGTCATTTATTTTCATAGTTTATCTAATTGAGCTTATCATCAAGTAGTATATTACTTTTCCGGTTAGTACATTACTCGTGGTTAGCTCGATTATTCAAACTATAGGAATCAATGGGATCAGTTTGACCCCATTTTTTCCAAATAAAAAATACTTAATTTCTAAACACTATATTATGCTAAATTAAACCGCACTCAGCCGCATGGCGACCGACAACGATCCTTACTAATGATGATGAAAAAGAGATTCTCAATATCAAAGAAGTGTTTGTCACTAAGTTTGAAATCAAAATCCTAGGAATCATGAGATATTTTTTAGGAATGAAGGTAGCAAGGTAAAAGAAAACATCATTATATCATAAAGGAAATATATCCTCGATGTAAGTTTGCTAATACTCCAGTGGTTCTTAATAAGAAGTTTAATAAGGGAGAAAAATTTGTATATGTGAATAAATAAAGATATCAAAGATTAGTAGAAAAACTCATCTACCTATCACATACAACGCCAGATATTACATACTCTGTCAGCATTGTGAGCCAACATATAACTAATCAAGATGAAGAGCATTTTGAGATGATATATAGAATTCTGAAGTTTCTCAAGAAAACTCTTGATTATGGATTAATTTTTGAAAGAACCAAAAGCAACAAGGTAGAAGTCTACACTGATACAAGTTAAGCTAGGGTACTCACGGACTGAAGGCCTACCACAAGTTATTGGTCCCATGTATAAGAAAATCCAGTTACATGGAGAAGAAACAAGCTGTTGTTTCTGGAAGCAATGTTGAATCAGAGTATAAGGCACTTGCCATAAGAATCTGTGAAGGGATTTGGATTTAGAAAATATTAAATGTATTGAGGTGCATCTCCAATAGGACTATACAAATATTTTGTGACAGATAAGTATCAAATAGTATTGCCAAGAATCCAGTGCATATATCATGACAAGACCTAACATATTGAAATTGATAGACACTTTATCTCTGAAAGGGTTAATGGTTAAATTATACAACTAAGCTATATTCTGACACACCAACAAGTTGTTGATGCCTTCACCAAAGCTCTTTCCTCAAGCACCTTCTCAGAATTCAATACCAAGCTTGATATCTATAACATCTACGACCCAGCTTGAGGGGGAGTGTGGAAAACTGAGAAGTTCGACTCTTCTCCATGTTGGGTTGGCCGGTTACTTCGCAAAATCATAGAAAGATTTAATTGGGGATATCATTGAAAACACTTTTCTTAGTTTTATTCCCTTCCTAGTTTATGTTTCTTTATTTTTTATTTCATAATTATTTTATTTCCTAATTTAGACTAGATATATCTGGTAAGTTTGCAATTTATGAGGGATTGATTTTACTATATATACGTACCCTACATATGAATAATAAAGTGAAGTAATTTTTCCTCTTCAAATTTATTTTCCACAAGCAAAGATGAATATATGGAGAAAAAGGATTCATGTAGCTGACCCTACGTAGTGGGATTAAGACTTTGTTGTTGTTGTTGTAAAGATGAATATATTAATTGCTAACTTAAAAGAGGAAAAGATGGGTGCAAGACAAAGCTCCATTTTTATCAAATATAGCAACAAAAACAAATTTCTAAATATACAACGATATCAAAGCATTCAAGCAACCAATTCTAATTGGCGTTAGCCTTTGGAAAGTTATTTCCTCCATGTTGCAATTTATTTGAAGGAAAAACATCAAATACAATTAAATGTCATCAAAATTAAAAAAAAAACATGCATTCTAAGAGAGCTTTCATAATAAGCATTGTAGTAATAAGATAAGAAATATACTGGAAAATCTAAATATTTCATTAGTATTCTTAACCTTATTTTAACTATTGTCAACAAGTTAATACTAATCACTAAAATGTTTCTTATTTAATTTTTTGGCGTTATCTAAATTATTAAAAAAATTATTAAAAAGATTTATTAATGAAAATGTTGTAAAAATATATCCTAAAACTCTTTAAATCTAATAAATATCTCCAGATATCTCAAATGTTATCTTTTGTTGTCTTTTAAACAAGAGTTATTAGATCAATGAGTAACATAAATCACAATTCTAATTATTTCGACATTTAATTTTGTTTCCCTTAGAACTCTTAGTTATTATTGCTCAAAAGAGCGTATTGTCAAATTTTTACTTCATTCTTAATGAATCTAATTTATTACATTATCGAGATATTCTTTCTTGTTGAAGCTATTTTATATACTTCATTTTCTATATTCTAAGCACCTGATCTGCCATGCAAACTTTAAAGAGCTATAACATTGATATTGACTGCAATCATCTCTCAAAACTTCATGCTTTCTTTTAATTGATTATATTACTAATTAAAACTTACACATGCATACCACACAATTCTTCTATATTTACATATTTAACACCCAAACTTTTATATTTACATGCATAATACTCAATATTTGGCATTACATCAAAAATACCACTATTACTAGATCTTTAAAATTGAAATACACATTTTCATGTGTAGGTTTTAATATCAAATTGATACATGTAAATACGAAACTTTAGGTGTTAGATATATAAATGCATAAGAATTGTGTGGTATGTATATAAAAATCCCAAAATAAATAACTTCTAAATTTTGATGTATAACTATTCAAATAATCATATCTCCTTTCAAATAAAAATAGATTGAACTCTCTATGTGTATAAAGGAAAGAACTTGGAACTTTTGACTAAAGAAACAAATGGTAACGGAATAAAGGCTAAAACTGCATCCCCAATAAACATAAGCATCTAATTCATCATCTAATATTTCAAAATATCTACCATCTTCATTCTTAATGCATCTAACCAAATTAAAAAATTGAGATATACTCTCTTGTCTAGACTATTTTATATATCCTTGTAATTGATCATATTACTAGCTAAGGTAAGAATAAATAACTTCTACAATTTGGTTGTATAACCATGTAAATACTTAAATCGCCTTTCAAGCAAAAATAAGAAACATAAATTGAACTCTAACTTTGAGCTTTTGACTAAAGAAACAAAAAAAAGCAGAATAAAGGCTAAAACTGCGATCAGAATAAGTAGCAGCATTCAATGTTAACTGAAAGGTAAAAAATTTCAATAATCTTCAAAATGACATGTACTATTTATAGGAGGAAGGAAAACCATTTACTGTCTGTCAAAGATAATATCCGTTGCAGCCAATACAACAGATCACTTTCAGATTCCTTTAACCCCTCCAAGTGCAAAAAATCCTTGCAGTATCAAGACAAATCAGTGATAAGTAAATCACTCTATTCTCAAGCATGCTATACCATATTTTTAAATTTTCTTTGAAATGTAACAAGCTTCAATGAGATGAACATGCTAACACAATGAAATGTAATAAAAGTACATCATGGAATTTGCAAATGTAAGAAAATATAGTATGTCAAGGAACATGTGAGCTAAACTTTCATAAATAAGAAAGGAAGGATATGTTTACAGGAAGCATTGAACATCATCATTTTACATCATTAAACTTCAATGCTAGTACCTATAATGGAATGAATTTTCTTTGACAATTTGCATACTTAACAATAGAATGGATTTTCATTATCGTTATAAACGTGTGTTTCTTATTAAGCTTTGGAATTTACTAGTAAACTATACATGATTCCAAGCTCAACAACTATCATGACCTTGCTCCATGCACTGATATAAACACTAAAACAATAACAAGTACAATGCTGTATATAACACAAAAAGAAATTATCATACTTGAAGTAAATGTCTTAAGTAATTTGATATGGTCATTAAAGTCCACCATGGAAAGTAGACATAAAATTTGGCACAAGTTAAGAACATTCACAACCAAGTTTATAATTCAGAAAACATATGAAAAATATGTCATTTGCAAGTGTGCCCTATACTTATGAAAAGATGTACCCTAAATAGATATATCATTAGTAAGCAAATACAGCATTCTTATTACCTGGAATAGTCCAGTCTCAATTCCAATAATGTCAAGTACTTCATCATTAGCTAACTTGATCTTCTTCAAGAAATATTTTTTTGATTTTCCAGACAAAGCTGTAGTAGTATACCTACAAGTATGAAGAAATATGACTGAATAGTAAAATGTAGTTTGAATTCAAAACAATTACTTAAAACAAACAAACTGACCAGGGGATACTCGGGATAGGGAAATGCAAAGAGGCCTGCAAATGTACGAGACGATCAGGGACATAGTGAAAATGCAAACAAACAAGAGTCTTATTGAATTCTTACTCCTGATTCAGGGTGACAGTTTCAAAGTAACATGTTGTTGCATAATTTATACTACATTTAAGATTTTGCTGTGATAACATTACATTTTGCATGAGCGGATCATCCTCTCCTAGCTCACCAATGTTGACCACAAACTTTGCCTTAAAAAGCTCAATTATCTCACTCATCTGCAACAAGAACACAATTTGTAAAATCTGTCATTAAGAGTTAGATAGACAGAACAAGAAATAAGAGGCAGTATAAAATAAAATGAAACAAATAAAGTAAACCCATCCAACATTAGAGTTGGATTTGCTGCAGACCCAAATTTTAAGGCATCCACTATTTTTGCCTTATGACCAGCCCTTAATCCTTATTGCCATTCTCCAGCTAGTTGAAATAGCCACTGTTAGGTTCGTGGTGGTCTTTACCTTTTATATCACAATTGTTACAATTGTCATACTTCCAGAGTTATCTGCAACTGTCAGCCTTCGGTTGAATGTAATCCTAACCAATATATTTGGCATTTTCGTCATCTTTTAGCCTGCCTTCACTACCACCAAAGGGTTTGGTGCAATCAATGTCTTTAGAACTATCAAATTAATTGCCTTCACGTAAAGTGCTACTATTATCCTCAATTTCACCATAACTGTTGCCCTTAGAGAGAAGATAGCCATCACCTTCAAATTTACCATGATCATTATCTCCTTGGATGAGGACTTTCATAATTTTATTTTTGATATCGCCACCCATATATCTCATGAAGATGACGACCTCAGATAATTGTGGTATTAGGTGGGTGGACTTATCATGCTTAAGTTTAACTAAATCTTTTAATATAATAAAATAAAATAAAAAAAATTTCCCCCAACAAACAGTAATACTTAATTATAATTTAATATTAATTGTATTTTTAATTGAATAAATATGTTTTTATTTTAAAATNTCCCCCAACAAACAGTAATACTTAATTATAATTTAATATTAATTGTATTTTTAATTGAATAAATATGTTTTTTATTTTTAAAAATTTTAAGAGAGAAGTTTTGATGAACTTGTCACCCCTGATTTTTTATTTTGTCACCCCTCTCCGAAAATTTTGATTCCACCACTACTCTCAGCTTTCCCTCAGTTATATTGAGGTCTAATGCTACTATTATTGACATCAATAATATATTAAAATTTATAATCACCATCTAAGATTTCAGCATCTCACAAGTTCTCCTTTCTGAAGTGGACAAAAGCAATGATCCATGCTTGCTAAGACTAGATAACACTAGCTAATGCATAGAACAAGTTACGCTGCAACCCTACTTGCGCCTCATTCATTTCCAATAAGAAATGAATTTTTGTCATACAAAAATTACCTGCAACCCTACTTGCGCCTCATTCATTTCCAATAAGAAATATACCACAAACTCACATTGCAAACATTCTTATATAACACTTCACTGCAACATCACTTACGCCAGAGTTATGTAAAGCCTAAANAGTTACGCTGCAACCCTACTTGCGCCTCATTCATTTCCAATAAGAAATGAATTTTTGTCATACAAAAATTACGCTGCAACCCTACTTGCGCCTCATTCATTTCCAATAAGAAATGAATTTTTGTCATACAAAAATTACCTGCAACCCTACTTGCGCCTCATTCATTTCCAATAAGAAATATACCACAAACTCACATTGCAAACATTCTTATATAACACTTCACTGCAACATCACTTACGCCAGAGTTATGTAAAGCCTAAACCTCAACCATCACCAAGAAGATAGCACCACATCTATCACCCGGTACACATTATCTCCAACAAGAGCATACTTCCACAACAGTTACAGCGATGTGGTTAAGAAGTTTCATTGGTTCCTTCAACTTCACTCTACCTAATAGCCCAACAAGTATTCTGTACAAAAGTTCCTAAACAAATTTTCCACAAATAGCGGAGCCGATTTCTCTCCAAAGCTTTTCCAAATAGAAACTATTGAACACTTTATTTAATTTTAACTATTTGTAGGCCAAGTTATTAATCTTGACCTATTCTCACTCTACTGGCTC
>JXCR01087409.1:0-12011 GCA_002079205.1 Phalaenopsis hybrid cultivar | reverse complement strand
AACACTTATAATATTAAAAATCTTAGTATCAATAATAATTTTAAGGGCTATAATTCTATCTCTAACTCTATTAATTTTTACAACATTATCTTTTAAACTCTTATCTATAATTACACCTACCCCATACCTAGGGTGACTCTTACTAGAATACTAAAGTTTAAAACCTAAGTTATCAATATCTTTAGTCTTTTCTCCAATCTCTTTAATTTCTTGAACAAGTAAGACATTTATCTTTCTATGAATCATAATAACAACTAATTCTATTAATTTATCAATAAGAGTACCTGTATTCCAAAATCTTAACCTAATATTAGTTTCATGGACTAACTTATTTACCCGCATTCGTCCGTAATATGGGAACCATTGTTTATTTGACACTACAGCTAGGCGTCGGTGCAGTGGCCCTTACACACTTTTAACTGTGTTCAGACCATTCAGCACGTCGCTTTCACGGGAAGCCCTAGCACTTACAAAATGATCAAAAGAATTCATGTCATGATTTTTTTAACAAGTTTTACACTGACTGTCAACTACCTAACGCAACTCTCCACTTTTCACATCCAGGCTTGGGGCCGACAATGGTAGTGTTGTGGAAATGTTTTTTTAATGTTAACAAAAAATCCAACAAAATATATTATAGCATCCATGTTCTTCATTCATCGAAAGGAAGTGCTAAAGACAATCTCACCAAGGCATTGTTGAAGTTTCAATGTTTATAGGTTAAACTAAATACTCAAATTAATAAGCACATATGCACTACAAATTAGTCATGTGACAATTACAAACTTTATCTGAATAGATTATTTGAATGCATTTCTCACACGAAAAGAGAAAGCAATTTGCATTCAAAGATATTTATGTGACTTCATTTGTTTAATTATCTTGATTATAGCTACATTTGATGACGTTATGTTATCTTTTAGCTATGCTACATAAAATAAAATTAACGCTACTTATGTTTTCCATGATCAAACAGCCATGGAGAGGTTGCACAAGAAACAACGTGCTTTACATCATACCATCTCCACACAAATCAAAATTGTAATGTGACAAATTTTCTAAAGCAAAGCGCAAACAACCATTACCACACCTTGCCATAAAATCATGCATGAGATGTGTCAGCAATATAGACCATGCCACGTAACCGTGGGCACAGCATTGTTCAAAAGCTCAATAATGCTAAAAAGACTATAAATTGAATTAAACAAGTAAGTTCCTCATTAGGAGGAAAGGAAAATACTTTTATTGCTGCCGTGAGCCTGCCCAACCGATGGTATGCAAGACCCAGTGCCTGGAACACATAAAAAACAGTAATAATGGATAAGCTTGCAAGCTACCAACAAAAGTGCTGAACGAAAAATAGCCCAACAAAACCTCCCACAGATCAGCACATGCTGGATATCCTCGGATTGCATGCTGCAGGTTCTGCACTGCCTCCTCCCATTTATTATGGTGGATCTGAAATGTTTTCATCACAACATCCATGTAAATGAATCACTGGGGAATGAAATCGTTTCTATCCTAAAACTTATAATAGAAAGGAAGCAATTATGAAAGCAAAACATAACACTCCCAGCCTAATACCAGACAGAAATAATTGACGAGCAGCATATAAAACCTGCAAGTACCCTAGCCTCCTAAGCGCCCAAAACGCTCTCGGAGACTTCTCTGATGCCTCCTTGCATACGGCAATCTCAAGGCTCTCCTTCCCATTTACATCCAATAAATTACAGAATGCATCCTGCACAAGAAAGTTACTATGCCGTCAATTAAATACTGAATGGAACCCTGAAATAATGCGAAGCATTTGGCTTGGCATAAAAGCAGCAACTCACACCAGCCTCGAAGTCATCTGGGCTGAGGGAAAGCGCCCTTTGGTAACATTTGGACGCCCTCTGAATATCGAGAACGACTGTGCTGTAATAATGTCCTAGCAACCGAAAAGCGGCATTGTCGCCGGGATTTAGTCTCGCAGAAGCAAGAAAATGCTCCGCGGCCCCAGATTTTAAACCCCTGGACTCGTCCCCGCTGACCTCGTCACCCTTTTTCCACAAGTAGATGCCCTGGAACAAACATGAAAGGGGATCAGTGGCGTTAAGGAGCTGGAAGGGGAATGGTGTTGCGGAGAAATCAAACATACAAGATTGAAGTGGTTGGAAGGGTTCTCAGGATCGGAACTTAGGGTTTGTTGCAGATGAGCAAGAGGACTTTCCCCTCCCTGCAAGCGAAAACAGATAAGACGGCGGAATATGAGAAAGCAAGAGATCTGTGCTAAATTGAGTGTCAGATAGACGAAGGGAAATAGAGGAGGACCGTCATTGACGACAGCGAGAGCGCTTTCTAGGAGATTTGAGGGTGAAGACGGATCGACATGAGGGAAAAAATGAAACTGCTCTGTAAGCCGAGAAGAATCGCTGGAGTTGCCGTTAGAGGGGCTCTATACTCATATCCCTCGAGAAGAAGGCTTTCCCGAAATTCAACCTCCAAAACGAAGGACCGGGCCCTGGCGGACGTTCCGACGGACAACGGTTTCACCCTTCTTTTTTTTTTTCTTTTTTTTTTTCTTTTTTTTTATTTGGTCTTATGTAATTATATGTCCAAATATCTCATAATGAGGTTGTTAATCTTGCTGTCATTGTATTCCTGCAGCCATTATTGTTAATCTTGCTGTCATTCTAATCCCGAAATTCAACCTCCAAAATGGATCATTTTTTCGGTCAGGAAACCTGACGGTCCGCATGATACGCTGACCAATGAAATTTTGCTGCGTGGAAAATGTGGGACCCGCTTGTCCACGTAATTTAAAAAAAAAATCGCTGAAGGTTGGACCCGACCCGGCCCGTGTCTCTTCGAGTATCCCGCCTTTTAGAATGTCGAGGATGACATTTTGAAAATACTCTCCGGTAGTTTTTCTCCTATGTTTTCAACGCTCGCTCTACTAGGGTTTCACATTTCCCTCGTTCGATAGCTTTGAAGCCGTGAGACGATGGCGTTTGATGATCCGGAGTATGTGCGGGCCGAAGAGAGCTCAAGAGCAGTATCAGAAGAGGCTGAGAAGACAGAGGTTAAGCAGCCAATGAAGTCAAAGAAGCAGAGGAAGAAGAAGAAAGCGAAGAGGATGAAGGAGGGCATTGAAGGGGAAAACTTGTCCTGTTAATTGTCATCGTTTTATTCTCAGGTTATTTTTACGTTATTAGTTAGATTATTATTGGGTTATTCTTGAGTTACACCGAAGTGTAGTACTTATTGGCAGATATTCCATGTTATTCATGTATTATTTTTAAATTATTCGTAGATTATTTGTAAGTTAGGCGTATCTTATTCTCTGGTTAAACTTGGGTTATTTTTAGGTTATTTTTCAGGTTATTCATAGGTTATTCTTGGGTTATTTATAATTTAACTCGTGGTTTATTTTATACAGCCGGGCGCAATTGTTCCATATGAAGGTGCCCTCCCTAGTTCATCCGTAGAGTTCCCCGGCAGAGAACTACTACCATCACACATGCAATAGATGATCGATAGCTGTTTAAGAATGTACAAAGAAAGATATGTACAAAACAGAACATTTTTCTGTCAATTGTTTATTAAATCTAATAAATATTGTTCAATCAATTTGCAGGGATGACTTAATAATTGCTCAGGGTCACATTCATATTAGTCGAATTGACCTGGAAGCACTTTGGGATAATAAAGAAATCGGTGTGGAACATGTAGATTTGTTTTCCATTAGATTAGAAAACCGTCGGTGCCAGTCCCCTGATTCTTTTAGACCCTATTTGTACATCTCTCTGGCGCATTGGGTAAGTAATAAAATTCTCATTAAGTTTGTATATGCAACAGATTCCTGCTCTTTTTAAACTCATTTATTATGTATATGCAGAGGTTTAGAGTCCATCCTCTATGAGATATTGTTGCTCACGTCACAGTGGAAGCTGTATCTCAGGTAGAGGCAATTTTAGTTCCAATTGTTAATAATAGGCATTGGACTCTACTTGTTGGGAACCAGAAGGACCGCAAGTGGAGATTTTACGACTCATTTCCTAATAAAATGCATTTGGAAGTCACACGTGACGTGGTAAAATTCTAAGACTTATCTAACTAACAACCGTCACATTCATATTTATTATTTCACTGTTTTAAACAACCATTTGTATTACCAGATAAGGCATCTTCGTAAGGACGTAGGGAATGCTTTCCGCAGTGACCCGAGTAAATGGGATGTTAGCACGACTAGAGGAATTCTCACACAAACTAATAGCGTCGACTGCGGTATATTTGTTTCTAAATATATAGATAAAATTGTACATAAATGCAAGATTAACTGGAAAGATTTTCAAGACTGGCAGGCTGAGATTCCTCAGTTTAGGGCAGAGCTAGTATATGAAATATGCAGATACATATTATTTGGAGAATAAATGTATTATATGTTTGGTATATTGTTATTTTGTGCAGGTTTATCTTACAAGATTAAGTTGTTTGATATATTGTTATTTTGTGCAGACTATTTGAAGAATAAATGTATTATCTGTTTGATATGTTATTGCATGTTATTGTTGATGTATTGTTATTTTGTTAGGTTATTTCTGTGTTATTGTTGATGTATAGTTATCTTGTTAAGTTATTCTTGGAGTATTGTTAGGTTATTCATGGGGTATTGCAAGGTTACAGTGAGTTATTGTTAGGTTATTGTTGGGGTATTCGTAGCGTTATTCTCGGTGTATTCTGAGGTTATTCTCGGGGTATTGTAAGGTTATTATTGGGGTATTTTAAGGTTATTCTGGGGGTATTCTCAAATTATTGTTGGGGCATGGTCAGGTTATTCTCGGGGTATGGTCAGGTTATTCTCCGGGTATGGTTAGGTTATTCTTGGGGTATTCTCGGGTTATTATTGGGGTATTTGTAGCGTTATTCTCGGTGTATTCTCAGGTTATTCCTGGGTATTGTAAGGTTATTGTTGGGGTATTCTCAGGTTATTGTTGGGGTATTCTCAGGTTATTCTCGGGGTATTCTGAGGTTATTGTTGGGGTATTCTCAGGTTATTCTCGGGGTATTCTCAGGTTATTGTTGGGGTATTCTCAGGTTATTCTCGGGGTATTCTCAGGTTATTGTTAGGGTAGTTTAAGGTTATTCTTGGGGTATTCTCAGGTTATTGTTGGGGTATTCTCAGGTTATTCTCGGGGTATGGTCAGGTTACTCTCCGGGTATGGTCAGGTTATTCTCCGGGTATTCTCAGGTTATTGTTGGAGTATTCGTAGCGTTATTCTCGGTGTATTCTCAGGTTATTCCCGGGGGTATTGTAAGGTTATTGTTGGAGTATTTTAAGGTTATTCTTGGGGTATTCTCAGGTTATTGTTGGGGTATTCTCAGGTTATTCTCGGGGTATGGTCAGGTTATTCTCCGGGTATGGTCAGGTTATTATTGGGGTATTCTCGGGTTATTCTTGGGGTATTCTCGGGTTATTCTTGGGGTATTCTCGGGTTATTCCCGGGGTATTGTAAGGTTATTGTTGGGATATTCTCAAGTTATTCTTGGGATATTCTAAGGTTATTCTCGGTGTATTCTCAGGTTATTCCCGGGGTATTGTAAGGTTATTGTTGGGGTATGGTCAGGTTATTCTTGGGGTATTCTCAGGGTATTGTTGGGGTATTCTCAAGTTATTCTTGGGGAATGATCAGGTTATTCTCCGAGTATGGTCAAGTTATTCTTGGGGTATTCTCAGGTTATTGTTGGGGTATTCTCAGGTTATTTTTGGGGTATTCTCAGGTTATTGTTCGGGTATTCTCAGGTTATTCTCGGGGTATGGTCAGGTTATTCTTGGGTATTCTCAGGTTATTCTTAGGGTATTGTCAGGTTATTCTCCGGGTATGGTCAGGTTATTCTTGGGGTATTCTCAGGTTATTGTTGGGGTATCCTCAGGTTATTCTTGGGGTATTTTCGGGTTATTTCCGGGTATTGTAAGGTTATTGTTGGGGTATTCTTGAGGTTATTCTCGGGGTATTCTCAGGTTATTCTCGGGGTCTTCTCAGGTTATCGTCGGGGTATTCTAAGGTTACGGTCAGGGTATTGTAAGTTTACTCTTGGGTTGTTCCACAAGCAGATAACAAAATTCTGTACTCAACAGACAGATGAATTACAAACCATATATCTACAACTTTCAATTGAAATAATGTTATATGAACTTGTACATTGATACAAATGAGTTAATGTGAGCATAACACGTTATAACATGTGAATTATATTGGGCATAGAGCATGTTGGATTCGGTGTGACAATTTCTTGACTCAGAGAGTTTGACGCTGCAATCGTATTTGCATCGTAATTTCTCTGTGATTCTTGTGTCATATATGTTTCTTGATGTTTTCCTGCGAACAGTGGTAAAATAATAAGACAATTAATTTTGCATATAATCGTTAGTATACGGAATGTAGAATGGTAAATATATGTAATGTAGAGATATATACCTTTAGCTCTCTTATTTTTTTCCCAGTATCCTTTCAACCTCGCATCAGAATTACCTTTCGGTCTCATTTTTGCGAGATCATTCACATTACAGTCACTGTTATGAGATTTCCTCTTTTTGTTTGGCCTATTTGGTTCAGGATCCTTACCATCTAATATATCTTCAATACCTTTGGACTTTGTTTTCAATAATTCAATTATAAATGTCTTGACGCGTTCATTTCCCTTAGCTATATTAATTAATTGGTAGGCAAACTTTTGAGCATGTGACCGAAATAGGATTCTTCTGGAAGATGTTCCAGACATTTGAACCCGAGAGTTTTTCATATGTTTGTATCCAAAACTATTATAGATATCTTTCTTCGCCTTAGCAGACCATCTGAATAACAAATATTTCTCAAGAATCTTTGTTATATTATTAGCATTAAGGACGCGTAGACAGTGAGAGCAAATCAGACTTGTCATTTTGAATTTCTTACAATTGCAGGTGACCTCGCAATTAAGCATATCAAATGTAACAAGCTAGACTCTACTTGTGTCCTGATTATTCAAACCTCTAACATACAATTCAGATGGACTCTCAACTGAGAAATCGAATGTCAATCCACATAGCCCGTGAAGTTACTCTTCCTCAAACATAGAGTAGAGTTTCCGCGTATAATATGTTGCAGCTTGCCTCAACACTGGGCTTGTTTTAACTGTTAGTGTAATAACATTTTGAAAGCTTTTGAAGTCTTCATCATTTTCGTTCCTTCTCCATGACTTCATAATATTTTCTAGCCCCAGAAAGCAATCTGTTAGGGAACTAGTGGGCTTAGATGCACCATGACAGGCATTATTTGTGGATTCACTTCTTTGAGTAGACAAGATTCCCATTCTAAAAATTTCTTTATTGAATGCAGTTGACCAGTTATGTCTTATACGGTACAATGCATCTAACCACATTTTTTGTGCAGGTTTCCTTGCTCGATCATTAGAGCCCAAGTAACTTCGAACTCATCTTCTAAATCACACTTGCTCATGCATTTATAAAATAGATTGTTAACGCTCTTGTACGTCACACCGCAATAAACTTTCGGCGAGAATTTCTTATAGATATGTTATTGACATAATCTATCTCTTGTGAATGGAAGACAATCTGTAATAGCTCTTGTCATCGTATGATCCTGATCTGTAAACATTGTAATTGGATGCTTATCATCCATTATACGAACGAAGGTTTTGAATAACCACTTGAACAATTCTATTGTCTTGTCAGATAAAAAACCAACTCCGAACAGAACGTTTTGCCGATGGTGGTTAATCCCAACGAAAGGAGCACAACATAAATTATACTTATTCAAACGGTAGCTAGTGTCAAAAATGATGACATCTCCAAAATAATCATAATCTAGTCTGTAAGACCCATCACTCCAGAAAAAGCTTGTAAGTCTTCCCTCATCATCACTTTAGAAATCTCATGCAAACATGTTATCTTCATTTTGGCGCTCCATGAATAATTGTAAGAGAGAGTTGGCATCACCCTGTTCAATTCTGCTTCTTTTATCCCTTTGAATGAAGTTGTATGCATCTTGTCTAGTGCACTCCAAGTTTTCAACACCACCAACCTATGTAGCAAGGAAATTGAATGCATCAGCTGCTCTAATCCTAGAACCTGTCATTGATCTTAGTAAATTTGCATTTAACTCGCTAATCTTCCGATTGGAACGTAGAAGGTGCTTGTCACCAGATTCCGCCAAGGGCTGGTTATGACTTTCAACAAATTTCTTTATGGTCCAGTTGCCTTCAAGATCAATAGCATAGCGAACCATCGCTTGACAGCTAGTCTGTGTATCCGCTTTTCTGTACTTCACAATAGTGGCTAGCTGAGATTCTCTTTTATGACCTGATTTTCCATAAATATAATCCTTCTACTTAATTTTCTTAGATTTAGCTCAGTAAGTTGTGTGGTCCTTGCTTACAGTGAAACCAACATAATGTGCATAAGCACAATAATGTTTGTAAGCCTCTTCCTCATTACGGACTATAGTATTAAGAAAGATATGAGCAATTGGATCATTGCAACCTATTTCTGCCCTAGATATCTACAAATTTAAAGTATACAATAGAGATAATCAGATAAATAACCCTAAACAAAAAATAATGATGGAATAATCTAATGACAATCGAAGATTCACAGAAAATTTCACTTTTTCTAGAGATCTGGTGGGTTTATGCACAGATTATTCTTAGGTTATTGTTAGGTTATTCTCGGGTTATTGAGTATTTCTTCAATCAACCAGAAAATAAATAACTCTAAACACATAATAATGATGAAATAACCTAACCACAATCGAAGATTCACACAAAATCTGACTTTTTTCAGAGATCTGTTGGGTTTATGCACAGGTTATTCTGAGGTTATTGATGGGTTATTTTCAGGTTATTGAGTATTTCTTCAATCAACCCAAAAATAAATAACCCTAAACACAGAATAATGATGAAATAACCAAACCACAATCAAAGATTCACATAAAATCTCACTTTTTTTAGAGATCCGGTGGGTTTATGCGCAGATTATTCTTAGGTTATTGTTGGGTTATTCTCAGGTTATTGAGTATTTCTTCAATCAACCTGAAAATAAATAACACTAAACACAAAATAATGATGAAATAACCTAACCACAATCAAAGATTCACACAAAATCTCACTTTTTTTAGAGATCCGGTGGGTTTATGCGCAGGTTATTCTTAGGTTATTGTTGGGTTATTCTCGGGTTATTGAGTATTTCTTCAATCAACGTGAAAAAAAATAACCCTAAACACAGAATATTGATGAAATAACCTAACCATAATCGAAGATTCACACAAAATCTCACTTTTTTTAGAGATCTGGTGGGTTTATGCGTAGGATATTCTTAGGTTATTGTTGGGTTACTCTCGGGAAAACGGAAAACAGTTGAAGTAAGCAATAAATCTTACCTCCGTTTCAAAGATGTTGAAATTCATTTCGTCATCCATGTGCTCAAACTCTTCATTAAGAGAGAAATATATCTCCATCATAAATGCAGCGACCAAACCCTAGCTGAGACCAAAAAACCCTTTTTGAAAACTTCTTTTCTACTGGATAATGCAGAATAGAAGTTTCCGAGGGAATAATACGCAAAAAATAGGCGGAAATATGCCAAAAAGGCGAGATAATACGTAACATTTAGCACGTCGGGTTGGGCCGGGCTTAACGCGATATTTTTCCTTTTTCATGACGTGTACATATGGGTCCTACAAGATCAGATGGCGTCTTTTTCTTGGATAGCAGACGTAGCGCATCGTACGAGGACCTGAGGGAAAAATTCAGCCTGAAGAATGTTCTGACGAACAACGGTTCACAATTTTTTTTTTTTTGTCTTATGTAATTCTATGTCCAAATATCTCATAATGAGGTTGTTAATCTTGCTGTCATTGTAATCTTCCAGCCATTATTTATATTCTACCTTGATATGTTTGCCCACATATCCCTCTCATTTGGACTTTCTAAACTAGATATCTGAAACATCTTCAAAATTTGTCAAAATTTTACATATTTGCTTAATATTCCTCTTTCACATGTTGCAAAAAATCAGGAAGTCATCAACATAAACCAAATTCATAACATGGATTAACAAGTTGCTTCTTATTATAATTTAGAGGTCATATCAACTTGCTTCTTATGCAAAAGGTGATGTAAATAAGGATTAATAAGTTGTTGGCGTTCGTCAGAATGGCACATGGAATTTAAAGGAACTCAGGGCTCACCATATGGCAATTTCCTCACTCTTTAAACTTATCTCTTAAAAGTTACATTATGTTTAGAACTTCTACAATGGAACGAAGCTTTGGAACTCTATTTTAAAACCATACCAATCTTTTTTCACTTGAAAATTACTATAAAAACTATTATATGCTGATGACATTTTGAAATTTAAATGCAATAAGAGCTCCCTTCTTTTTTTTGTGTAAACAAGCTGAAAACTTTGCAACTCATTTTTATTTTTTGCACTTATACTGCTAAAATATGGGATAGAGTTTCTTAGGAGTATAATGTTAAATAACATGTTAGTTGTTCATTACCTTTGGAGCATATGTTTCACAGTTGGAAGTCCAATTTTTTCACTAAGAAATTAATTTACTGAGTGTCTTACCTTCAATGTTCGTTTATCTAGATGGAAAGGAATAATAGAAAACACCAGATAGTTATTAAGTTGAATGTTGAAGAGAGTTACAATGGAACCTTTAAAGGAAATGGTGGTATTTTTAGAAAATGTGATGAAAAATGCATCTTATTTTTTGTTGTGCCCTGCTATATTATAAATGTTGATTATTGTGAGATGGTTGCTAATCTATCGCTGCCAGAATGTCGTCATCGTTGTCAATTCTTCAAAGTTGTCGTTGCTTGATGTCTGTGTTGGGGAGTCATCAATCTATTTATCATTTTGCTGCATGTCTTCCAGAGTTCTTCCAAATCATACCATTTTGATGGATATAAGAGAGGAGAAATCAGGGGAAATAAGGCAAGTAATAACGAAAGCAAATAAATGTCTTAGGAGCTTTCATAAAAAAATTGTTGTTACTAAAGAAATGTTATGAAAGCATCATACCAGAGATTTCAGTTTATGTACTTATTATAGGGTTTACATCTTCCTATCGGGATAAGTCCCTAAAGTTAATTATATTTTAAATAATTCATTATTATTTAAGAAAACTTGTGATTAAGATTTAAATTTATTCTCAGAGAATTCAAAGATAATGTCAAGGAAAGTAAAATCAAAAATCCTATCCAAATAGTAGTTGATATCAAACTATCCTAGAGTTTTGTTTAGTTAAGGTTCATCCCTTAATCCATGTCTTCAGTGGTCAGAATGATCGTTCTATAAAACAAAGTTAGCACATCCTATAACATATAAATAAAATCAAGAATAAAGTTTGTTATAATGTTCACCTTTTCTTTAGTAGCCTTGCAAAACAAAGTTAGCAGAAAAAGCATTTTTGTATTATTTATTTTGTTTGTTGATTTTTAAATTCTTAGATGCTCTGTCAAGATATCTATGGCTTTGTCATCTTGGGGTCATTAGAGTACCCTGATTTACTTAGCCTGAGAGGTAGTCAACCTACTATGACTGAAAAATTCTTGTCAGCAAACGCAGATTATGTCGTCCAAGAGATCTTCATAAACCAGGATGGGTTGGGTTAAAGTTTCATTTGTTGTTCTTTGTTCATTAAGATTTTATTTAAGTTTTAATGTCCTTTTCACATTTTAGGGGTTGAAAATTTTTGGTTGCTTGTGATTTATTAGCGGATTAATTTTTTCATGTGGTTTGATTTTTGTTTGGGATGTCCCGATCAAAATCCCATGGTTTCGTTGTCCCGGATCATTAAAGTTTATGGTTTGAATAGTAACGAGTGATTGGAAGATATTTTGTTAGTAACCGTGGGTTACCTTTTCCAAAAGATCTTCTCAAACGAAATTACATTTTACGGTTCAAGTTTAAGTTTTAATGTCTTTTAAGATGTATTTTATGATGTTTAAGTTGGTTGGTA
>JXCR01087404.1:0-18099 GCA_002079205.1 Phalaenopsis hybrid cultivar | reverse complement strand
CCCCCCCAATCGAAGTCCTAGGAGGGGGTTGTTGATGGTGGGCGTTTTCCTTATGTTCCTTTCATTCGATCTTTCTCTTTCGATTCAGCCAAGGATTCTTCGGTCTTCCATTGCTTAGGTTTAACAAATTGAATTGCCGTTGGGGACTTGGAATGCATTTCAATAAGCTTCCTCCTTATCTCCTCCAAGCTCTCAAATCAGCCGTAAAATAGGTTTTCCTCCAAGAAAAACCTTCTTTCTATAATTGAAAACCTTTACCCCATCTTTCATTTAAGTTGGCTCACCTTTTTTTCCGATTTATTTTCCAAAGCATCTACTTTTTTGGTTGTCATTCCTCCTCGAATGATTTTCGGTCACGACGGAGAAACTGCTGTATGTTGAAATTACATCGATGGCTTCCCAGATATTTCGGATTGGGTTTGTACTAATTTTATTTCATTTGTACCATGCAAAATCCTGTGTGCCACAATACCTCTTCTTAGCTAGCACGATTCATGACCATCTTGCGGCTTCGGTAGCGAAGGAGTGTCACGCGTAACATTTACGCAACATTTCTCCCCATCAAGGTCGAATCACAACTAAATCACGATGGGTGGACGTGAAGGAGACGTCTGTAAGCTGCGATCCCTTCATTGATGTGACCATGAAGTTTCATTGATGCGACGATGAACATTGCAATTGCATTAATATGTCAAAAATGTATAAAAACTTTGCATGTGTGCATCTATCATGTACAGAAATGAGATATGTCATCTACACATATAGAAAAAAAAAGTCATCTTTTCATCTGTATGCTTTAAAAGAAAAGTACCACAAAAGTTCTAGATCGATGAAGGTTGTATGCGATTCTGTCATGGCTTCTCGGCCAGTGAATCACAACTATTTTGTGTGACCTCTTCATGAAGCCGGCGCGCCCTAGAGGCCACGTTCTTCTTTCGAGTCGAACTCTCTGATATCAGTTTGGTAGAAAATTTGTTATAGAAATTAGGGCAAAGATATTTTTATTTCAAGAACATCAAACGACGCAACACGAATACATAAGTTAAGCACCTACAATTCAAGAGGTCGGCGATCTCTCCAAAATTCTGCAATTTGAGAGATAAGAAATATCTTCTAAACCCTAACCCAAAGACTCAAGACCCAATCTCATGAATAAACCCAATCCTAAACTATTAAGCCCTGTTTATACCAAACAATAATTAATAATAGAAGACTAAATTCTCCTGAGACTAATAAAAGAAAATAATGCTCTTAGGCTAGGCATCCACATTGCAAACTCATAATGTTATCTTATCAATTTAGGTAGTGCAGGCTTAATTAATGTCTTATTGTTTTTTAGCTACTTTTTTGTGAACGTGCTTTTGGCGCAGAAAACTTGTGTGTAATTTCTATTTTCGTACAAAAACTCACAACTTTTTCATTTTTAGACTCTATCATGAGTTATGTGTTTCACTAATATAAGACACTTTTTTTTTCCTAAAATTTGTTTAAACTCCTAAAATAAATTATATTTAGCAGAAATCTAACTCATATAATCTGGTGAAATTATCAATAATAATATATTCATATGACTTACCACCTAAATTGATTGTATCATTTAGGGTCCGTTTGGGGCAGCTTGTGTGCTTATCCTGAAACGCGGCCCGCGGGCCGACCACAAGGGTGGACCCGCGGCCTGCGTTTAGTGTAAAAATCCAAACGCAGTTTCGGATAAGCTGGTGAAACGCGCGAACCAAACAGTACGGAATTTATAAGCTACCCCAAACAGACCCTAAGTTTGGAGAGCTTATTCTGTGTGAATAATGCACGTAATTTATATGAATTCTTCAATAATTTTAGAAAAAAAAATAAAGTGGGGCTCACTGACATACATTTTTGGTAGAGAGAATATTTTAACTGATTCAACGCACGTATTTTTGCGTGCGGCGAACATACACAATAATTTTTTTTTTTTTAAGTTTGAATAACTTTTATTGGTTTTTAGAAAATTCAATATAATAGAAAAATATCGAAATAGTTATATTACATGAAAATAATAAGCTAAAATAGAAAAATAGTAAAAAGAATTTCTTTCTTTTCCTAATAAAAATCTGNGGTGAAACGCGCGAACCAAACGGTACGGCGGCGTTTTCGGCGTTTTGAAAACGCCGCCCGCACTTATAAACTGCCCCAAACGGACCCTTAGTCTAACTAGATATATGTGCAAGATATAATGGGGTTCTTGACATAACAATAGATTTTACAGACTCAAATCCTTGTTCTTTACTCTTCTTTGAAAAGCATCACACAGATTGTCTTTAGTAAAATCAATTTTGATTTCAACCTTTACCAGTTCTAGTTGAGTGATATTTCTAAGTTTGTGCATGCTTGCATGATTTTATTAGTTTTGCTAATTTTGTCAAAAGTAAGCATATACTCATTATTGTCGTATAGATCTAACTTAGTTTTATTTTTCATTCAAATTAAACAACCAAGTTGAAGTTAAAAATTTTATTAAAAATCCTTTTTCTTACAAAGTTCTCAAATTCAATGCAAGTTATGTTACAAAAATGCACTAAAAGGATTCTTTGAATAATAAAATAGTTGCTCTTACTGGCATTATCAATGCCTATGATTTTCCTCCTAGATGTATTATGCTAATATAAAAGTGATCAATTCATAAATAGGATAAATTCAGTGTCTTAGAACCTTTCTCTGTAGTTTCTATCCTAACTTTGACCATGCAACATTCCAGGCAAACTTTTGTGAAATCTCTCGAGCCTTTTGTTAAATGGCTGGAAGAAGCTGAAGAAGAAGAATAAACCAAGGAGCTAGCAGGTGGATGCTGTTGGGGACATGCTTTTATCAGAGTAGCATTCACAGGGGGAACATACTCGCTTTACTTCAATGAGTGTTTCTGAATTTTTAATGACATGCTTGTTTAAATATTTTAACTCTGATATTTATTAATAGTCTGCTTCTTTGGATTTTTATCAAGTGTGCATCCTGATAGAGTACGATGCTATCTTTTAAAACTGCTTGGATTTGAAGGAAAGCCACCGGAATGAAATCCAAACAATCTGTCTGTTTATTATTAACAACATATCATTGATTAGGGTTTTTGGAACTGTTTCATTTAGGGTTTTAAAATAACAGTATTCTCACAGCCCAAGTTTTTCGATCGAATGCTTTTGATTGTGGATCGTGGAAGCGAAAACTGCGGGCGCGCGGAATCATTTGTTTTGAGGCTGTGTTTGGGGAAAAATTATTCCATACGGATCGGACACTGCACGCAAACAATTTTTACATGTCCGATCGTGACCGTAAATCAGGTGATTTATAGTCAGGATGTATTTCGGTGGACTCCACTTAATTTTTTTTTAAACTGAAATAATCCTGACCGTTACGGTCAGACACCACATACTTCTCTGCATGTGGTGTCTGTATGCAATAATTTCTCGTGTTTGGGATCGCTTTTGTTTTTTATTTTTGTTTCATTTTAAAATATATTTGTTTGATGTATATATTTTGAAAGTTCTTGTTTTTTTGTTTTAAGAAATAAATTAGTTTGTTTTTTTAGAAATTTTAAAACATGTAAAAATTGTTTCTGAGTGTTTTAAAAATAACTGAAATAGTGAATGTTTAAGTAAAATATAAAGAAAATAAACAAAGTAAAAAAGTTAAAATAAAAGGTGATCCCAAATTGGGCCCCAAATATATATTGTTTTGTCCCTTTTAGCTACAGCATGTAGATTTTGTTTAGTTTTTCAGTCGTGTCATCCTAAGCGCACCAATTTCTTTCTTTGCTGAATTGTTTTAAATTAATTTTAGCTAAACTTCAAATTAGTTGAAGGAGCGTATATTTGGAGAAATTATTACATACAAAGTACTTATGTAGTCCTGCGTGCGGATTTTCAATAATATCGCCGCGTGAAGGTTATTAAGATGTTATTGAAGTGACGACGCAAAAATTATTGAGAGATCATTGAGGTGTTATTATAGGATCATTGTGGAAGTTATGCAGTGGGGCCGAGATTATTGGGGGCTATTGGGGTATTATGAGATTATTACGTAGTGTAACTGTGGAGGTTATTGATGGTGCAACAACAGATGTTATTGAGAGGTTATTACGGCATTGTTATAATTAATGTTTTAATAACCCAACAATAACCCCCAATTATTCTTTCATTAACCTCGCGGTTTCACTTAATAGTTTCAACGGGAGGTGAGCCTGATATACCACACATGACGACATATTATTGGAGTACCCACGTAGTGCTACGTACGGGCTCCGTATGTAATAATTTCTCGTATATTGGAGAGTAGTTTATGAGAGGATCAGATGATGCTTTTTCTCGTGTTTTGTAGATGGTAAGGTGGAAGCTTTATTTGAAACAAATTGATATGCTGTGTTTTTTGAGTTGTCCATGGAAAAAAGGCATTTTAAGAATTGCTTTATCAATTGGTTTCTTCATGGTAGTTTTTCAAATTTGTCAAGTTCTCGAGTATATTGGGAATATATTTTTATTAAAAAAAAATAAACAAAAAAATAGTTTAATGATAATAATGACAGTCAAATAATAAATTTAATAATATTAATGGCTACTATTATTTAAGTTAATAATACATCTCATTGTTGAATTATATCTTAATATGATATTAGAGATTAATACAACTTGACCTTTTGATGGGACGATTATTGTTAGGTAATTTATGCTTCCTTTAAATAATTTTGATTACTCTTTTAGTTCAATTTATATAGGCGGATGCGAGCAAAAATGTTAGTCATGAAACTATTATTAGGATATAAATATAGGCACTCTCAGCATTAATGAATTTAATAGATATTATTCTTCATAGAAAAATAGCTAATGCATTCAAGAAACTAAATGAGTAGGAGAAAAGACTAACAAAAGTGATAGTTTAGGCTTTAAACTTTGTTCTTCATTTTACTCTTACTGGAAATAGTATAAGTGTAATTATAGATAAGCGTTCGAAAGATAATGTCATAAAAATTAATAGAATTAGAGATAAAATTTTATCATGGCCTTAAAGATTGTTATTGATGGTAAAATTCTTAATGTTATAAGATATTTGTGCAAAAAAAAAAACTTTGGAATGACCTAGAAGAATAAATCCAAAGGATACCTCTTAAAGAAAGAATTTTATTAAAGAAGATTTAGATGGACATGTTGGTTAAGTGATAAATAATTTTAGAATTTGTCATGGTGGCTTTGATTTTAGAGTGATTAATGAACAAAGTAGAGCCATATAGAATTTTGATTTTGTTAATGATTTTATTATTGCCAATACATTATTTAAGAAAAAAATGAGTGCATTATCACTTATAAAAATGGTTCTAATAAAACAAAAATTAATTTAGTTCTTTTGATAAAAAGAGATTATTGAGATTGTAAAGATTCTAAAGTCATTTAAAGTAAAAATTCAAGTACTCAACATCAATTATTGGTTTGGATTTTAAGATGAGGGTTCGCAAATAAAAAAATATAACTGAATATTGTCATAAAACTAGATGAGAACACTTAAAAGACAAATAAATTTATTTTTATGGATAAACTTCATGATCTTAAGATTTGGGATGTTCATGAAGAAGATAAAGTAATGTGGGATAGACTCTCTAACAAAGTAAACAAGTTGCAAGAGATGCATATGGAAAATCAAAAGAAAAAGTTTTAAAATAAGAATAGTTTGTAGTGGAATAATTATGTACAAGAAAAGTTAACATATTTAAAAATTTGTTATAAAAAAAATTATTTAAATGTAAGTACTTAGAGAATTGGTAATAGTATATGACAACTCATATGAAAATATATAAAGAGTTTAAGAGAACAATTTGTGATGTTAATAACTTTACTTTCGATGATTTTTATAAAAGATTAGATACTAAAGAGGGTAAAAGATATAAGTATAAACTGGCCAAACAAAGAGATATGAAAGTAATAAATTTAGTTCAAGTGAAACACATTAAGAGTGAAAATCAAATAGTGATTTTCTTAGATAAAGATATTCAATATAGGTGGGTGAGATACTTTAATAAACTTTTAAATAAAGATTTTCAAAAAATGACCAATTTTTATGTTCTTAATATAGTTAATAATAATAAACCTATTTATTTTTACCATCACATTACTAAAACAAAAGTTGTGGAAGCTTTAAGGAACATGAAGGGCAAAAAGTCAATAGAACCTGATGGTATCGTAATAGAAGTGTGGATTTTTTAGAGGATTTAGGAGTTTCTTGGCTTACCAAACTTGTTATTATTATTATTATTTTAAAATTAAATAGATGACAAATGAGTGGAGGAAGAGAATTTTGATACTCATTTTTAAGAATAAAGGGGATGCACAAGAGTTCAAATTATAGATGAATTAAGTTATTGTGTCGTACATTAAAATTATGGGAGAGTGTAATTGAACATGGGTTAAGATGTGATAAGAAGGTTTCTCAAAATTAGTTTGAATTTATGTCAGGCAAGTATACTGTGGAAGCTATACATTTATTGAGAGGTTTGATGGAAAAGTACAAGAACAAAAGAAGAATCTTCATATGATTTTCATTGATTTAAAAAAATCTTATGATAACGTACCAAGATAAATACTTTGGAGAGTTTTAGAAAAGAATGGTATTGATATGACTTGTACTCTAGTCATTAAAGATATGTATGCTAGAGCTGTTACTTATGTTACAAAAGAAGGGGGATTAACCAAATAATTTTCTATTTTTGTTAGATTACATCAAGGAAAGGCTTTAAGCCCATATCTTTTTTTTTTTCTTTAGTTATGGATGTTCTTACTATACATTTATAGGAGGATGTATCTTATTGTATGTTTTTTATTGATTTTTATTTTTATTTTATTTATTTTATTTATTTTATTATTTTATTATTTTATGCTGTACTTTTGTTGGATAAGACTGGAGAAAAAGTTCAGGAAAAACTTGAATTATGGTTGTCAACTTTAGAATATAAAAAACTTTCATTTGAGTAAATCTAAGGCTGAATAAATTGAATTTAATTTTAGTAGCAGTAGATTTAGGAAAATTGATAATCTTAGATATCTCAAGTCTATTTTTCAAAGCCATGATGATAGGAATGTTATTATTCAAATCCAAGTTGGATGGTTGAATGGAGAAATGTATCAAGCTAATTGTATGACTGAAAAGTATTGCTTAAACTTAAAGTAAAATTTTATAAGATGGTGGTGAGACCTACAATGCTTTATGACGTAGAATGTCGGCCTATAAAAGATGAGAATAAAATAAGTGTTGCTGAGATGAGAACAATTAGGTGAATGAGTGGATATACACTTTGAGACAAAATGAAAAATAAATATATAAGTGAAAGGGTGTAGCTCCAATGGCAAAAAAAATTAGAGAATTGTGTTGAATGTATTGGTCACATTAAACATCGATCATTTGAAGATCCTATTAGGAGAGTAGATTTTTAAATTTAACTTTTGGTAAGAAAGTTAGAGATAGGCCTAAAAAAACTTGGGCATGTTGTATAAAAATGATCGTAATCTATTATAATTAATTAAAAATATGGCACTCAGTTGGACATAATTGAGAAAAATGATTCATGTAGCTAGCCTCAGTTAGTGGGAAGCCTTTGTTGATATTTTAAGTATACATATTTGTAAACCAAAAATATGTCAGCATGAATCCCGAGAAAATCTAACTACAAAAGAAGCATGACCAAAGATGACCCACAAAGGATCAAAAGACACATCTCGTTAGCCTACAAGGTCCATTGTCTCACGATTCCCTGAGAGATCTATTCTAAGTTGAGTGAAGGTGTACACAAAAAATGTGTCAGTATGAATCTCGAGGAAATCTAATGTACCAAAAGAAGCATGACCAAATGTGGCCCCAAAGGATCAAAGGACACATCACATGAGTCTATAAGGTTCATTCCCTCATGGTTCCCTTGAAGCAGTATACCAAGCCGGCTGACTAAAAGCTCCCTAGGTTGAAGATCAAAACATGTCTAAGCGAGAGGTGGTATTGACCCAATTCTCACAATAACATCGTGAGTCATCTCAAAGGAACCCCTTTAGACTCACAAAGAGTATGAAAATGTTCTTCTTGACACCTATAAGAGCTCCTCAAAGATTCTTCTATGAAAGGGTTGGGCTATCTATTGGATGATTCATCCTCTACTTGACAACATAGTCCCTTCATAGCCATATGAGTATCACCTAAGGGGTCAACTGTTAACCAACAGGTCAAAGCTGCCAACCGACCGACCAAGCCTATTGAGCAAAGCTCTAAACAACTAAAAGACAACTAAATTTAGCTGGCTATCCAAAATCAGCAAAGTCTACTGATTGGGCTTTGACGATCGAAGGATTACCAACCTCAAGCGACCGAGTGTCGAGGCAACTGAGCTAAAGAATTTTTATTTACTTATTTATTTATTTTTTACATGTAAAATACCACATAGTGCCCTTATTAAAATATGGGCAAGCAAGTAATTATGTTCTTCTTGTACCCCCTTGCCTATAAATAAAGCAACCATTTCTACAGTAAGAGACTATCCAATTAAAGATTAAATCTCTAGAAATTCTACTATACTATGCTCTCTCTCTCTCTCTCATATTCTATGATCTATTCATTGGGTGTGATTTATAAAATAACCACATATTCTACTTCCTGAATGGTGCAGCTAGCACATATCTTGCCAACGATAAGAAAAGGAGCACAACAATGAGAAGAAGCTTACCCGAGAGACACTACTAATATGGAGTGCACCTGAGAGTTTGTATAACATTAAATCTAGGAGTTGAGAAACCAAATGATGAGCTAGATGATAGAGTTCATCATAAAAGTGATAGCTCAATGAATGAAGCGGACCCCTCGAGAGCAGAACCTCCAAGACCAACGACTAACGCCTAATGAACAAAGGGCAATCTAGGCCTAAGAAATAGAATGAGACTCCTAGTATCAGGACACTGTTAGGTCTACATAGCTAGATAGACAATATTTTGGGTGTAATCAAGCTCATCATCAGTCAAAGAATGCATTCTCTCTGCAGATTTTGGCTATCAAAACCCCTTAAAAGTTCAAAGTGCCATCCCTTGAGTCCTATAATGGTAGAATTGATCTTGCCAATCACCTAACATCATTTGAATTAGTGGTTTTCTTGTGAGGATCATCGATGCTGTGAAGTGTCGCCTCTTCTTCTCCACGTTTTTAGAGCAACTCCTAGGTGGTTTAACCAACTACCACCTAGAGTAATTACCTCCTTTGCCAATTTGAAGAGAATTTTTGTGACACCATTTGCAAATGTCAAAAAATTTTAAAAGAGTTCACAAACCCTGCTATAGATAATGATGAGGCACCACGATAGCTTCTATTCATTTTTCACTATATTCCATAAGGAGATGCTAGAACTTTAGAACATGGAAAAAGCTGTTACAATGTAACCTTAGATTAAGGAGTTGATAAGAGTTGAGAAGCCCAAGGATTTTGTGGCACCGATAGCTGCAACTCAGAGGCATGTTGAGGAGATATCAGATGAGCTAGTTCAAGCCAACACCATTCATATCACTGGATTTGTGCTAGCAATATTTATAGATGAAGATTTGTCCTAGCGGTTCCATCTGAAGTAGTTCTAATCGGACAAACTGTGCACACCCACTTTCTCTTCCAAGGGCAACAATCATCCACCAATCACCTTCACTAACACACACTTGCCCCAAGGAGAACCCTTGTAATGAGGCCAGCTTCATCACTGTTATGATTAATAACTACCAGATTGGTATCATCTTAGTCAATACTGGTAGCTTTGTGATCATTATATTTATACCATTGTTTGATAAGATGAACCTTACAGCTGACTATTTGAAAACACCGACTAGCCTAATCCTTAAATTCTCTGGCGAGAGGAAGGAAGCTTAGGGAGTGATTGCATTGCCAGTAACTTAGGGGGAGGGTGATAAAAAATTTATGTATATGGAGGACTTTTTGGTGATGGACTCCTCACCAACTTACAATGCGATCTTCTGTTGCTCATTATTGAATGACTATAAAGCCATGGCTTCCACTTACCATGTAATGATGAAATTTATGAGCGGTAGTGAGATCATTATCATTCAATAGAACATGGAGCAATCTCAGATCTGTTACCTTCGGATGGTCGGAAGCGTAGAGACGGAGCCGCTTGACCTCTAACACCGAAAGGGAAGGGGGTATTGATATTAGTGAGACAATCCTTAAATACCTATGGCAGAGGAGAACCCGATAAATGTTTTATAATAACTAAATATTTGGATGTAAAGGGTAAGCATTTGCTAATCTAAACTCTTTGGGAGCATATGGATGTGTTCGCCTGGTTAGTCACAAAAATGCTTGATATATCGCTCAATTTCTCCTCCTACCAACTGAACGTGAATCCAGCTGCCCAACCAATGAAACACAAGATTGGATCTTCAATGATGACGCGACTCAGAAAAATATGGGAAGAAGTGTTGAAGTTGAATGAGGCCTTTTACATCCAGTAGGTTCACAACCTGATGTGCGGGGCATAAATTTAGTGTGTAAATTTTGTAAATATTTTTCAATTTTACAAAAAATTACACACGATAGATATATAATAAGTATGTAATATAATCCCAACAAAATACATTTTATGAAAATAGTTTATATTTTAAAACTCTTTTTAAACTGCCAAATTCCCGTTAAAATCAACGTAAGTATACGTATCGCTCAATTAATAAAGAACAGTAATGGAGTCCTAGATATTGATCCCACAGGGAAGTTGGAAAATCTTTTAATTAAAATTTTGAAATTATTTTATAATTAAAAATACAAAAACAAAAGTAAAGTGCAAAGTTTGAATATTAACTACTAAGGTAAATGCTATATAAAATGCAGTTGAAAAATAAAGTTAACTAAGAACTAACTTTTAAAAGTAAAATTATGAAAACTAAAAAAAGTTTTTGTTTTGATGGAAAGTTCAAATTTAAGAAAGCATCATTCCTTTTTACAATGGGTATATGAATTGTGAAAAAACTGAAATCACGTGAAAATATATATAAAAACTATTTTGTGCCAAATAGGAGCAATCCTATTTTTTACCCTCTTCCGAGTGTTATAAAGAATATTGACTAATCTAGAGTTTGGTCCCTAATTTCGTGGTTAGGATGGGAGGATACCAACTGCCACTCTAGAGCTCCCACTATTCTCTCACCTGAGGGCCAAAAATCTCGCATCAGTTTCCAATAAATTAGACCAAATTGGGGATTTTAATCTGTCTCCTTAAAATCTCTAATTCTGCATCCAACAAAGTATATTTTTCTATTTATTTGCACTCAATCCCATGGATGACATACTCTCCCATGAAATTAAAAGTGACTCTCCCTATTTTATAGAAATCATATTTCTTTTTAGAACATATGTTTCTCAACAAGTTTTAACATTTCAATTGGTCAGATCGAAAAGTAAATGAAGATCGAAGTTCAAATCATCACAAATTATTAACATTTAAGACCGTAGAAAACAAAATTAAGTCTTCACAAACCCATATCTCAAAGTAGGGAGAAGGATAAAGAAGACTACTCAGAATTCATGAGAAGGATACGACAAAACACAGATTTCATATATAAAAATAAATTTACAAAATAAAAGAAATAAAAGACACAACTTATCTCACAATCCTTCCCAAGAAAATCCCAAAAAGTTCTCTCCAAGTATTTCTCTCTTTACAATCCCACTCAATTATCTCTTAGAAGTGTAATGAAGAAGAATCTCTCACATTTCCTCTTTTCTTACAACCCTAGAAGAAAATCTCCTCTTCTATCCTCTTGTCTCTCACGCCAAGTTTTTTTTCCCTCTCTTTCTCTTCCTTATTCTTTCTTTGAAGTCTCTTTAAAGTCTTCTCCTTTATTATTGGGCTGTCTCTTTTGAAAAAAATTCCAAATCCCCTCCAAATGTTCCCTCCAAAAGTCAACTCTTTTGAATTCAAAAGATATGCCATTTGATCCAAGAGACATATCCCTTCATAAAAGAACCTTTCAAAGTGTCTACATGCATTTAATTACTCCAATAGGTGTGTAGAACAAGTTTTATTTTAAAAATTTGTGCAAAATCTGTCTCAAACAACCTTATTTTGCAAAAAAGTTGTCTCTATCGTATCATGCGCCAGAATCCCAAAATTCGTTGTTTTGGCTCCAAATTTTGTTCTTTTTGCTATATTTGCTCCAAATGCCTAAAAAAATATATACCTGCAATAAAAACATGAAAATACTCTTCTTTAAAGTGCAATATCACCAAAAATAAGCATAAAATATGTACTTAAAATAATATATTATTCTTGGTGTATCAAAATCCCTCAAACTTAAATGTTACTTGTCCTCAAGTGACACTTTTATTACATAAAAGCATATGACTTAGGATAGAGATTAACTTATAACTTATATACTTTAGTTTAATAAAGAGAATAACAAAATTCAAGAAAAACCTTTAATAACTTAGATTCAAACTCTAAGTCTAAGAATACTTAGTAATCAAATTTAAGATTTCTGAATCTCTATTTATTTCAAGAAGAATTGCAATTTGTCATATTGACAACATTTAAAACATTCATTTAAAAAAAAAACTTCATGAAAACTTTAATTGGAATGCTACTAATACTCCAATATAAGTTCAGAAAATGTAATGAAGCTTTTTCCTTAAGTTGATTCAAGTGAGGCCAATTTTTAATTAGACATCTCCTCAAGCTTCTCCTCACTTATTTTTCTTTTTCTTTTCTTTTCTCTTTCTTTTTTTTTTTAGGATCTTTTCAATCATTTCATTTCTTTTTCTTTTTCTTTTCCAAGTGAGGATTACTATATCTGGATAGCCTTTAATGATTTTGAACTTCACTGTCCTCTTCTTGAAGTTAAGACTCTATACATTTCTTCATTTTATAAATTCATATTAGTTTATGACTTTTCATAAAGTTTCATTCTTTTCTTCTTACATGAAACTCTAAAATTCTTAATACTTCAAAAATACAATTTCATTTACTTTAAATAGGGAAACTCTAAAATTCTTAACACTTCAAAAATACAATTTTCTTTACTTTAAATAGAAAAACATTGTCTTATCCTATCATACCAAATATATTTAACTTTATAATTGACCTTCATTATTAAAAAAATTTTACCTAAATTTACCACAATATTTACAAACAGAAGTATAGTCATTTAAAGTTAAATCTTAATATCTCATGCCATGTTAAAGTAATTTTTAAAATATAGTTAATTGAGGACAAATAAAATTTAGTTTACTTCTTTTCAAAGTAAAATTTCTTTCCCCCAAACTTAAGTTTTTAAGTGATTTTAAAAATATTTTTAGTATAAAATTTAGTAGGTGAAAGAAAACAGTAAATGCATGAAAATAATAACTGACATGTAGAGAATTTCTGACTATGAAGCTGGGCTCTGGTATACTGCAGGTACTAACTGTAAAACTACATACATGCTTTAAAGCATTAAATAAAACATAATATATTCTAAAGAACTTGCTGAGAATTAAAAACAAGAATACAAAAACTGAAAAACTAAACTGAAAATATTAAAAATACAGAAAAAGTGAAAGTCTATAGTTATTATTACAGATTCAGTTGACAACACAACATAAAAGTTTGTACTACAATAGATTCCAAATAAAGTACATCACAATACACTCATAAATAACAAACAAACATCAAAACACACTAAACTAAACTCATAAAAATCAATCCTCATCTCCTCCTCCTCATCATCAGAATCTTCTTCTTCTTCTTCATCATTATGAATAGGAGCATAAGGAGTGAAACTGGGGCAAGCAGGAAAGTCCACATTAGGTTCACCCCTAAGATGTCTTACCATAGCATTTTCAAAATCAATATCATGTTGAACTCTCCTCTGCTGATATTCATCATTATAAGCATTTCTTGCTCCTATCTCTCCCAACTGAGTTTGAATATTAACTATGTCCATTTGTTGAATCATCAATTGGTCCATAATACTTTCAAGTGATGCAGAGTGAGAAGTAGACGCCCCTGCAACAAATGCAGAGGGCCCATCCCTTCTTCCACCTCTAGGTTCAAAAAATGATTCCACTCTCTGAATCGTATGCTTTCCAATCAGATTCTGTGGCTGTAATCTTTCTTCATTTCTATGGTACTCTACTCCTAATTTTTCACATAGATTGAAAATCAGGGTAAGGTATCCCAAACCACCAGCAGTAGAACTACCAACTATACTTTGAGCAAGCTGAACTATAAGTGCACCAACATCTATTGCTTTCATGTTCTGAATGTAATAATTTAGTACAACTTTGTCTTTTGTAACATCAGCGAAATGATTTGTTGGCAGTAGTCTGACAGAAATGAAGTGGTGCCACACTTTTGATTGAATAGTCAACATGGAAGCAGAGAAGTTAACTATCTTGTTATTCTTAATCTTCCACTCCCGTCTTCCATCAATCAAAAATGCAATCACTTCATCCAGTGTTGAATCGGTCATCATGAATGCATCATATTCATCGAAAAATACACCCAGTATTGATCTGATCAACAGTAAATTCAACTTGTTTACCTCTAACTAGGATGTGGTCATTAGTAGTGAATCTTAGGTTTGCATAAAACTCCCGAATCATTGAAATAATTGCTACGACAGTGAAGTACCAGAATCTTTCCCAGTTTCTACCGAGAATTAGTCACTTGATCTCGCCACCTGGGTTTGCAAACACCCATTCTTGGATCATTCTTCTCATCTCCATTTGAGTATTATTACTGTGCCAGGCATTGAAACTAACAAATCTTTGTGCATCAACATCTTCGGATGGCCTTCCTCTCTTAACTCGGGGGGCCATTTTAAAAATTCTATGAAAATCCAAATAATTCCAAATAAATTGCTAAATAAAAAATTTAACTCCTCAAGCAAGATTATTTGGTAAGAAACTTTTCACCATGAGTTTTCTTCAAACTTTTTCATTAAAAATCCCAAATTTCGGATCTCCCAAATACATGGTGAAAATAAAAAATTTCTAAGTTAAAGTAAAGCTCTTATCAAAAGAAGATGAAATCTATGGTTTTTAGCCTCTGAATCCTTCTCTTTCACCCAAAATGTGATGCCATAGACCAAGGTCTTGAGGTAGAAGACGACTTAAGTAGCAAAAATAGAGTTTGTTCGTGCTATTTTGTGGGTTTTTAGGCTATCTGTCTTGTTTGGACCATTGGCACATCATGCTTCAAGGCTCTGTAAATTGGTGCATCATGCGCCAGAGCTTAAATTTACAAAATTTTGGTTTTTGTGGAAATCTGCTTTGTACTACTTTACGTCAACCTCTATTTAACTCAAATAAACATTTTTAAGCATAATTAAACAGCACACTAACATCAAACTTTCAAAAACAACAAAAAACTCACATTTATATATAAAAACCATGCTATTACAAACTAACATTTTTTCAAGCCAACGAACATCAAATTCAGTGTTCTAAAGCAAACCAATATCCTAACACTGAAATATAAACATCCAAATTCAAAACATAAACATATATAGTGTTCAAAAATAGAAAGAAAATGCAATCCAACACAACAAAATAACTAAGACAAATAATACTAAACAGAAGTTCCGTGCATAAATCATATTCAAACATCTTCTTCACTATCTTCCTCCTGGATATCTCCCATAGATTGGTAGTGCACATACAAGTTGCAGAATGGTCGAAATGAAAATTCATCAGTTGAATTTTCCTCCTCAATCAAAGAATGTTTCTTGAACATACGTACCAAACCATCTTCAATATGCTCAGTGTGTTCAAAATGTTCCTTTAATCTCCAATCCAGATGATCCATCATTTCAGTAATATTTCCAACCACATACATGAGATTCTGCACCTCTTTTTCAATCATCTTGATCTTCTTCAAAGGTGCACTTGAGTTGTAGTAGGGCTGAACAGGTGATGAATTCTGAGATTCTTGATCCATCAACACATTCATATCATTTTCATCTCCCATTCCAATACAGTTGCAATAGACTTCTGGATCTATCGACTTCCAAGGAAGAAACACTTTTTCCCAACTTTCATATGGTACTTGCGATTGACTGCATAGTAGAAAAATAGTGGATGGATGTCCAAGTCCAGTTGCAGATCCATTGAAAATCAAACCCAAAACCGATTTCACAATAATAGTTCCAACATCAATAGGCTTTTCAGTTTGAATACAGTAGTTCAGAATGACACTCTCCTTACTTACCTGACTGATTTTCATGGTAGGCAATAATTTTGATGCAATGAAGTAATGTCTGGCTTTTAAAACTAGATTTAAAAATGATGAGGGAAAACTTACATTTCCATCATCTATGGTCTCCAAATTCACATCTTCATCCGTAAGGTAGCGGTAGAGTTCATTCATATTATCTCTGGTAGGGTTAAAAGTTGCATAATGGCAGATAAACACATTCTTAATCATAAACATCTTGTTTATTATTGAAGGAGTGAATTGTACAAACCTGCCTCACACGTAGATCATTCCTTGGTTGATCCCATGAAGATTTGCATAAAATTATTTTACTACAGGAAGAACAACAGCGGTAGTAGTGTAGCAAAACACTTCCCAGCGCCTCCACACAATAGTCTCTTCTACTCAAATATTCGAAGTGTTGAATCCTCATTCACAAATTTCCTTTCTTTGATAAGCCTCTTCTTCATTAGAACTCGATCATGTAACTTCTGCGCATCAAATCTGACCAACTTTCTCTGATTGAAAATTTCAAATCTATTGGAGTTTTTAAAGTGGGAAGCCATAGGATTTAAAAAGTGGCGACTCTTCCTTCATCTTCCCTCCTTAAATATGTTTTTGAGTCGGTTCTTAGGAGTTATATGAAGAATAAACTTCCAAAACCCACCAAAAAACACCATTTGACACATTTTAATCATTTTCGGTACCACAGCGCATCATGCGTAAGCTCTTTGGAATTCGGCGTATCATGCGCCAGTTTCAAAAACTTTGCCATTTCAATTTCGATCTATTAAATTCTCAAATTTTCCATAAAATTATGTAAATAAAGATGTTTCTAAATATTTTTCTCAAATACACGAACTACATAAAGACTTAAACATAAATATATGTGAAATATTTCAAACAAAACAAACTTAAAAGCAAACTAAACAATGATAAATATGGGTTGCCTCCCAAAAAGCGCTTGGTTTAATGTTGTCAGCCCCACATTCCCAGTCTTATTCTGGTTGACCCAACATTACAATCACTTTAAAAGCTGATCTTTGTCCATTAAAATATGATTTCAATCTATGCTCATTCACTTTAAATATTTTCCAGTCTTGGGGTCTTCAATATTAACTACCCCATAGGGATAAACTTTTATAACTCTGAATGACCCTTTCCACCTAGACTTCAATTTTTCAGGAAATAATTTCAATCTTGTATTATCTAATAAAACTTTTTGTCCAGGTTCAAATTCTCTTTTTATTATCTTCTGATCATGTTATTCTTTCATCTTATTCTTATAAATCCTAGCATTATCGTAAGATTCATTCCTAATTTCCTCAAGCTCATTCAATTGTAATAATATTTTCTCACCATCATCTTTCAAAGTGAAATTGAATTCTTTTATTGTCCAATAAGCTTTATGCTCCAATTTAACTGGCAAGTGATAAGTCTTCCCAAAAACTAATCTATATGGGGACATTCCTATAGGTGTCTTATAGGTTGTCCTGTATGCCCATAATGCAGTATCTAATCTCATAGACCAATCCATTTTATTAGGATTAACACACTTTTCCAAAATTCTCTTAATTTTACGACTAGATACTTCTGATAAACTACTAGTATGGAGATGATAAGCAGTTGCGATTTTATGCATTATATTATATTTTTCCACTAATATTGCAACAGTTGCATTTCTAAAATGAGATCCTCCATCAATAATGATTACTCTCAGCACACCCCGAGCATCACATCGAGGTAAAGTGATTGCTTCAATCCATTTATAAACATAATCCATTGCAATCAATACATAAATATTTTTGAATGAGGTGTATATGTTCCCATAAAATCTAATCCCCATGCATAAAAAATTTCAATTTCCAAATTAAAATTTAGAGGCA
>JXCR01087385.1:31940-45090 GCA_002079205.1 Phalaenopsis hybrid cultivar | reverse complement strand
GTTTATTTTGTGTAACGTGTATGGATGGTTAACTTTTTTTTTTATTGTTGTTAGGGATCTATACATAAATTTAAGTAAGAAAGTTAATTTCAGTTGAACTAATCTATTTCTAATTCAATCATTTTATTATCTTGTATTTTTATTATATTTGGTAGTTTATATTTTTATAGCATAATTAATGTTTTATGCAGTGCTTAATTTTATTTAGCATTCTATTGTACTTAAACTTCTATAATATGTAGTTTTTGTATTATAGCACCACAATAGTATAGTTCTAGTGACAGCACTAGAGTGTAACTCCACTTTATTTTATAATTTTAGTCAATAACTTAGCTCAATAATTCTATATAATTTTTTTTTTGTATCTTGTCTAGCAATATTGACTATTCTTATTTATTATTATACTTATAAAAGTATTAGTGTCACTACTGTATTTGTATGGTTAAACCTACTAGGTTAGTACAATATGACCCTGAAAATAAATAAAAAAATTATAAAACTTAAAATGACTAAAAAATACCAAAAATGCATGATAAACATAGTAGTAGAGAATAACCAACTTAGATAACCTAAAAGTTTTGCCAGTTATTTAATAGATAGGTTACACTAGAGCATAAATAGACATACAACTCAAGCTAATGGATTTTAACTAAGTACCACCATCATCTAAATGGTTCAAAATCTCAGTTTAGGCGTTTGTTTCTAAGAGAATCAAATTTGTATAGTATTAGTTTCTTAAAAATCCATGCAAATTTTAAGTATAATTTTTCTCTAACAATGTTACTAAGCATATGTTATATCTATTTAATTTGAGATATTAGGTAAATTTGTGGTTGGATTCATTCTCTCCAAAACCATTAGCACTTAAAATAATTTAGTTCAAAATATCTTAGTCATATAGTTTCTACCAACAAAAACTATTAAACATACAAATGTAATCACCGCTTTCAATCTTTTAGAGAATAATTTCATAAATGAATCATGGGAGAGGTTTAAGGATATAGTGAGGAAGTGCTCATACCTTTCCCAACCCAATTGACTAATTATCTAAGCGTTCTATAACAAGCTGCTAGGATCTTTATGGTCCATAACATGCGCTACATGTGGTCCATAATAAATGCTACATCTCGGGGTGTCATTAATTTAAAAATTATTTGAAGAGGCCTATGTATTGATAGAATAAATGACATTAAATAAATTTTAATGCCCTTTAAAGAGAGTCCACTCAAGGAAGATTTCAAGTGTGCATAAAACTGATGTTTGGCTATCACAACTTCATAGGTAGTTGTTATTTTACAGAGATTAGAACACCTAAGTTTGAATTCAATTGGTGATCCTTGTCAGTGAAGTAAATGAATATAATAAGTGAAAAAACCAATAATCCTTATGCAAATACTTATAATCCTGGTTGTAAGAACCACCTAAAATTTAATTGGAATAACTACTAAAATATAGGGAACATTAATTAGCTTAGTAAGTAATAAAACATTATAATTAATTGGAACAATTTAAAAAGTAACTTCCCCAACCTTAAAAATCCTTTTGAATAATCAATTTAAGAAAAAAATATTCATCACTAATTGAATTGTTGTGGTATATAGGAAATTAGTTATTGAGTCAAGGTACAACAATAACAAATATTTTAATATAACTAGGATAGTTGGCAAACTATCAAAGTATAAGTCAGTGGACCGGTTGCCTCTGTTGATCGAACTCAAACTTGTCAACCAGCTGGTTATCACAATATTCAAATTTAAATTGTAATACAAATTTTTTATTAAATGAACACATTGGTTGCATTTAGTGTGGTTTTCATAACTGTTTCTTCTTTCTGTAATTGTATGAATACACCCCTATAAATCGGGGGCAAAAGGACAAATAATGGGACCCCAGTCTGCAGACTGTTTCCCGACCTCTGTCTGAGAATTTCTTAGCACTTTTCTTCTCTCCGTCTGCCACTCCCTACTCTAACTCTTGAGGCATGTAGTTTTGAAAGACAATCCAGGATTCAACATGTGACAATTTAAATGGATGCAAAATAAAATTATTGCAATAATTTTAACCATTGCACAGCTAGCAATGATTAAATCTCAATATAGGCTAGTAACATTGCAATTTTAAACTAAAAGATTTTTGTAAGACTTTAGCAGCCTTTTTATAACCGTTGTCATTGGCAAAAATATCAACTTCTAATAGCTTTTTTTTTTTTAATTTTTTTTAGTAAAATTGCTACATACCAGACATTTTTTATGAGTTTACATATGAAAAACCCAATATTGATATTTACATTTATAAGCTATCTATGAAACTATGGATTTCATGTTTAAATTACACTGATAATGATACTTTTTATGCAACCTTAAATATTTGAGTGTTATACATGCAAATATGAATGTTTAGGTTTTAGATAGGAAAATATATTAGAAATGTGTGGTAAGTGTGTAAATGCCCTTTTCTTCACCGTGAGCACTATAATAAGACATAAAAGACATTATTTTTGAGACATAAACAACTTTTTTTTATTTTATTTATTTATTATTTTATTCATATATTTATTTATGATCAAAATACCTCGTCAGGGTCATTATTCTAAGTAAGGGTAGACAAAAAATTGTACATTTCATACCCTCTAGTCCATAAATAGGGGATCATTTCTATATTAAGGGGCTAATAAACCATTCAAACTAACCTAGGTTTTCTTAAAACTTCTTAAGAAAACCTTGAGTTGTTTATGTATAGCCAGAGTCCTATAGATTGGGTTTGGATCATGATAGAAGTCAACCAGCCGGTCCAGCAAAATGACTCGGCCAGATTGTTTGTTCAAACAACTCGCTGGGGAAGTTGACCAATGTTACTTCACCAAGACAACTCTGTCTTTCGCCTGGAAGCCCAGGCGAATTGCATACTGCGAACTCAACACCGTGTTCTCCAAGAAATAGAGTGATATTGCCAACTTGCCTCAGGATTGAATAGGTTGGTAGAAGATTTATTGAATATGAAACATAGAAGTGGAAATAATAAAAAAAAAAAAACAAGTATAAGTATATACTAACGTGCAAGCTTTTATTATTATGTTATACAACATATCTCACACTTATTCATCTACAAATAAATATAACTAGTGTTAATAAGCAAGATTTTCTATTGAGCATTCGAGTCACTCAATTTTACTTATTTTCTCTAGTCTTTGAGCCCACCTTCCTTTTTAGCTCTTTTCTTGATAGTATGAATCTTTCAACAAATTAGAATCTACCAATTTAATAAATATGTTACAGAAGCCTCCATCAGTATTCGGTAGTGGGTCATGCAATATGCCTCAAAATAAATCCTGTCATAATAACCTAAATTTTTTATGTGGATTGATACGTGCTAGAAAAGTCACGATGACAGAGTTGTGAATTATCGTCTTAACATAACAAGAAAATCCAATATATACTTAGATAGAAGTAAGCAACAAATAGTGATATCATAAGTTTTTACGTGAAAATCCCGAAGAAAGAAAAAACCATGACATCTAGCTCAGGTGAAATGATCCATAATATATTTTTTAGTATAAGAGTTCACTCTTTTCTTAAATTTTGAAAGATGGAGTTATAAAGATAATCATTACAAATGTATAATAGTGGTTCATCAATAATAGTCATATTCTAGTTGTAATGAGTGTGGTTCTCGATGATAGTAGGTTGCAAGGATCGTAGTCGATTGCTCTAATGTGAATGTTATTGATGGTAGCTGTAGCACCAGCTTGTCATATCGACTATAGTTAAATATCATGGTATTAGTTGGTCATGCAAACCATAAATACCTGCTTCAGGATCATCAGTTGGTCACAAAGATCGAAGTAGAAAGCTGTAGGAGTTGTGAGCCACGTAGGCCATAGTTGGTCACATGGATCGTAATAGTGAGTTGCGATAACATCTATAGGCCACAAAGGCCAAAGTCTGCATTTGCATGAGTTGTGATTCACATAGTTCATAGTTGGTTATGTAAGTTGTAGTGGTGAGCTGTGACGACGTCCGTAAAACTACACGAGTTGTAAATCACGTAAGTCAATGTTGGTCGCGAAACTGAAGTGGCGAGCTGTGACGATGTTCGTAGGCCGTGGGATTCGGAGTCGGGAGCTACACAAGTTGTGAACCACTTAAATTGTAGTTGATCACGTAGGTCATATTGGTGATTTATGATGATATTTGTAGGCCATAGGAACCAGAGTTACTTGTATATGAAGGCGGAGGCAATTGGAAGAGGTGGCTGCCCGAGGCAGCGTTGACTAGATTTAGCTTAAGGCGACACCGACGGTTGGAAGAGGCGGTGGTGAAAGCTGGCTGAGACACTGTTGTGGTTGGAAGCTGCGGGGACCAAAAGAAGCGGATACTCTAGGTGGTGGACGGTAGAGGCAATGGCAAAGGAGACCTGAGGCGGCGGCAACGGGAAGCATTAGTGACTGGAAGAAGCGACAGCCTTATGAGGAAACTGGAAGAGGCATAGGAGAAGGTTGCCTGAGGCAACGATGGTGGCCAGAAGCATCAGCTACCGAAGGCAGCGACGGTGGACAGAGGTGGGGGCGGTGACGGGCGGAAGAGGTAGTGGAGAAGGCAACCCAAGATGGCGGTAGGGAGCAGAGTTGGTTGGATATACAGTGTAGGATGCAGTGTTGCAACTCCCTCTTATGCAAACTTTGAACTTGCTCTTGCTCCAAGGTCCGGGAACCTCTTCATGAGGGGATTTGGGCTCTATTTATAGAGTCCAAATTGTAAATAAAGAAAAAAAAAATCCAAAACACTCTTGATCAGATGACCTGAAGAGATCCCCTTGATAGGACATCATTTGATGGACATTAGACTATCTTAATAATGTCAGAATTCAACAATATTTAACTTGTTGAATTCGTCTCAACGAGATGATCGATTTGACTATAATCATGTCATATTCTGTATTTATTTGACCTTCGAATTTTATCTGAAAAGTTTCAAAAAGTGGTTGAATGGCTTGATCTGGTTTTGATTATGATTGAGTCAATTTTTCTACTGATTGGGTTCGTCTTATCGCGCCGGTCAGTTTGATTATAAGCTTGTTCAAATCGGAGCTCTAGATAATTTTTAATCTAACTTCAAATATTCGTTGCTAAAAAATAATGTCTTGAGATCTATATTATCCCACATGATTCACGTTGGCTGACCGAAATTTGTTGGTTGTGTATCGTGGATATTTATAAGACTTATATACAAACAATAACTAGTTTATATTAGCTTATTTAGTGCATGAGAAACTTGAAAAAAAAATTACATGCAAATTTATTTAAACATTTAAGCATTACCTTTTGAAATTATTTAAAAAGGACATTTCGAAACATCACAAGCCAAAATTTATAAAAAAATACGTGAAATGTTTCGGTGTAAGGCCATCATTATGGTTTCAACGGAAAGAAGCCACCAGAATTAGGGCTGTCAAAACTGTTCTTTGTTCGCAGACAGCTCGTGTTCGGCTCGTTAAGAAGCTCGTGTTTNTGAAATGTTTCGGTGTAAGGCCATCATTATGGTTTCAACGGAAAGAAGCCACCAGAATTAGGGCTGTCAAAATGGCTCTTTGTTCGCGAACAGCTTGTGTTCGGCTCGTTAAGAAGCTCGTGTTCTGTTTGTTAATTTTGTGATAAGTTAACGAGCCGAACACGAACTAAGATGTGTTCGTTCGGCTCGTTTTGGCTCGAAATACTAATCAAGTATATATATATAAAGTAGTATTTTAAAAAAATCTAATTGAATAGAAGACTACAAAGATTTATAATCAATTAAAATATTGATTGAGAAAATAGAATAAAAAATATTAAATTAGATTCAAATGATGTTTTAATATAAATAATATTTTTTAAATCTTGCTCAAAATCTTATTGTCTTATGACTACATGATTAGGATTGTTAAAAGGACTCTTTGTTANCAAAGATTTATAATCAATTAAAATATTGATTGAGAAAATAGAATAAAAAATATTAAATTAGATTCAAATGATCTTTTAATATAAATAATATTTTTTAAATCTTGCTCAAAATTTTATTGTCTTATGACTACATGATTAGGGTTGTTAAAATGACTCTTTGTTCGTAAACAGCTCGTGTTCGGCTCATTAAGCAAATGAGCCGAACACGAACACACTTTTTGAGCTCGAAATATAAACGAGGCANCAGCTCGTGTTCGGCTCATTAAGCAAACGAGCCGAACACGAACACACTTTTTGAGCTCGAAATATAAACGAGGCGAACACGAGTTGAGCATGGCTCGCTCGTGTTCTGCTCGTTTACACCCTTAACCAGAATTGGATTTTCTTTTTTTGTACGGAGTTGTTAATTGTTAAGAGTTAATTACGATCAATTTTGTTTATTTTTTAATTTTTCAAAAATATGCTTTTATCGTACTATTTTTATATTTTTTATACTTTATTAAAAAACAAATTAGCTCATTTCAAAAATATTCAAAAAAAAATTTTTAGATATATTGCTATTTTTAAAAATAATTTTATTTTAACGNTTTTGTTTATTTTTTAATTTTTCAAAAATATGCTTTTATCGTACTATTTTTATATTTTTTATATTTTATTAAAAAACAAATTAGCTCATTTCAAAAATATTCAAAAAAAAATTTTTAGATATATTGCTATTTTTAAAAATAATTTTATTTTAACGTATCAAATATATTTTATTTAAATCAAAATATAAATAAAATAAAATAAATTACAAAATAAAAAAGTATATTAAAAAAAAACCAGAGGCCCCAAATGGGAAAAATATTATATCAGGACTCCTAACATAGAGCTACGTTCGGAGTCCACTCATATGCAGACAAGTGACTTCAAGAAAACACGCTTGCTTTCCTGGGATCCGGCCTGGTAATCCAGGAGAATATTACTTATGTGTTATTCTACTTTATTTAGGTGTTATTGTCGTAGTATTGATGTGTTATTATGTTATTATAACACCGAGAATATTCTCAGAACAGAATAACACATGAATATCATCACAATAACACCTGAATAATGCAGAATAACACAAGAAGAATATTCTCCTGTGCTTAAATGATTTTTTTTTCTGTTACCTCCAAGTGCCCGCATATCAGTGGACTCCGAATGTAGCTTTACGTTAAGAGTCCTGATATAATATTTTTCCCCCAAATGAACTCTGGCTAACTCAACCCAAAATCAAATTAAAGAACTTTGAATCAACTTTCACCTCTAAGCAGATGGAATCTGATCGTTAATGCCCTGATTTAAATGCCTTATAATATTTGACTGAAATGTAAAAATGGAAATCAAGCAATAAAAGTTAAATTCTTGGAAATTAATAAATAACAACAGTGGGTGTTTTCTGATTCCGACTGTTCTTATAAAACAGTGAAGCTCTGCTCCACAGCCTATGGCAACTAATAACCCTTACCTTCTTCCCTCCGAACTCTAGCGCCCTCTCTCTCTCTCTTTCTCTCTCTCTCTCTACCTTATTCTTCTTCCTGGCTGCCTTCTCTGTTCCTGGGTTCTACTATTCTTGGTAGGAGCAGAAGCAGAGATTTCGACGAAGCTAGAGCTCCGCACGGCTTATGTATTTAAAAAGGACTACAGGCTACAGCTCGCTGGACAACGTCTCCATCAGTAAGGTAGCCATTTTTTAGAAGAAATTTCTCTCCTTTCTCTCTCTCAAAGCCCTCCCGCCAGTTTTCTGCATAGATTCCTCTCGCTCTCTCTCTCTCTCTGTGGAGGGGAAAAAATCTCTCTTATTCCGCAATATCAGTAATGGAAGAATCCGTAGTATGTTGTTTCTTTCTCCGCACGCTCTCTGCATCCCAGTCCGCCTTCCCTTTCCTCGAAACTTCACTTTTTCACTTTAACCGTTCAATTTCTACTTTATTTCTGGTTTTTTGTCTCCTTTCAATGCTCCTCATCTTTATTCCCCCTGATAGCTTAAAAGAGCAGGAATCCCTCTTTTGGCTTTTTTTCATTCTGATTAAAATCCCGTTTTTCGCCTACAGATAATGCTATCTCATTAAACAGAACCAAAAGCTCAAGGATGATGGAAGAGCAACACTCAGATCCGATCAAGCGCACAGTTCACATCGACGTGACCTCCCGACCGCTAAATACAACAAATCTGCGCTCTCAGACGGTCCGAATCTTTTGCGAGGATATCGATGCCACCGATTCCTCCGACGATGACTGCTGCTTCAGCCGCCGCAGAGTGAAGCGTTATGTGCGAGAAATCAAGTTCGAACTTCAGCCGTCCACTGCAACCTGCTCTGCTAAGATTAAGTCGGGCAAATCATGCGCAGGTCAGAGGAAGAAGAAGGTCGCGGCTGCTCTGAAGAAACCTCAACCGATGCCTGCGATACCGAGATTCCGCGGCGTCCGGCGGCGACCATGGGGGAAATTTGCAGCGGAGATTCGAGATCCCACGCGGCGGATTCGTGTCTGGCTTGGCACTTTCAACACTGCTGAGGAGGCCGCGAAGGTCTATGACTCTGCTGCCATACAGCTTCGCGGCCCCGACGCCACCACTAACTTCTCGCCGCCGCCGCCGGCGACGAACCACTCTATCTCCGTTGGGTATGAATCCAGCGAAGACTCGCACAACACTAGCTCGCCTACCTCTGTTCTGCGAGGTTTCCCTTCCAATACTGTTGCGGAAGCGGAAGCCGGTTTGCCTGAATTCGGAGGTGATCTCAACTTGTTCGACGAAATGCCTTTTTACAGTGAAAACTTGGACTTGGGAGTGTATGAGCAGAGGGTTTTCAATAACTGGTCGGCTGAGTTCGGTCTCTTCGCCGGCGAATTGCAGATTTCCGATGGAGGATATGAGATCGGTTCGTCTTTGCATCAAGACGGCGATGATTTCTTTGAAGATATCACGGATTTGTTCCCGCTTGACCCTCTTCCGGCGGCTGTTACTAGTGGTATCTTCTAAGGCTCATTGCAAAGCTCCTTCAAAAATCACATGACAAAGCGAACATTAATCACAAGCAGCACTTTCAAATGAGTCCTAAGGAGATTGATCCAATTTTGCGTTCGATTTTGTAACGAAGTAGTCTTTATTGTTAGTCAATTGAGATGTTTTTAATTAATTTTTTTTAGAGAAAACATTTTATTCGTATAAATTTAACTATCTCGCATCTAACATTTCATTTTTATACACATAGCATTTTATCTAATGGATGAAGAAATAGATTTGACATAGTTATAGTTATGAAAGTTTTGGTATGAAATAGTTATATATCAAAGTTTTGGGTGTAAAAACTTTTTAGGGTCTTTTTTTTGTTTTAAAATTTTATTTTAATGTATTACTGTTTTCTTTTTTTCCCGCCTCGGCATCTCCGTCAGTTAACGGCGACGGGAAGAACAAATCTGTCAGGAGTTTTTTTTCCAACTATATTTGAAAAATGTTATTATTTTATGACTTGCTCTGTCCTTTTTTAACGAACTTAACACGTGGCCGAGCATCACGGCGCGCGAGCGTGATGAGCTAGTCCTTTGCACGTGCGACAAGAATATCGTGGTTCGTGCTTCCGCGATCTTGCGACGTGGGCTGGGTCGATAGGCCCGGCCCAGTCGGTCGACAGGGATGGAAAGGTCGGGTTGCTTTAGGCAAAATCTGGCTACTGTCCGGGAATAAAGGGCTTGTTCTGCAAAGAATTTTATTTTCTTTTTTCCTGGGTTTAATTAAAGTTCCTTACACAAGTGCTTCACTGTCATCGTAAGCAAGAGTGAACAATTACAGGTTCTCGAATGAGTGCACATTATTAAGGAAAAAAAATATTGCGTCAATGTTATGATGTAAGTTGTGTTCGAACAACGGATGTGATGCAGACGATGCAGCGGAGGAGGGAAAAAACATCGCCTGTGCGTCGCGTCCATTGTCCGGACGCAATATTTTCTCATTACTAAGAGGGAAAAGACGAATTTTTAAAAAAAGGAATTTTTTATTTTAATGTTTTAAATAAACAAATTAAATAAAATTTTAAAATTGAACGAGTCGTGGCAACTCGCTTACCCTCCTTGATACACCTCAATGCCCACCAAATCGCTCATCGAGGGTAGCATAACCAGCCTTCTCGCCATGTCACGACATCCTGCTCTTGCTCCAACGAAGTGTTGAAGGTTCGCTTCATGCCCTTGATTTGTGGTATATTTAATCGCACAATGTGTATGATTTGTGGTATGCATAAATTGCAATAGTGTGCTTTCAATAATGATTTTGAATGTTTGAGGGAGTTCAAGATGATTTTTTGTGTAGCTTTCATGTGCTCCTGAGTAAGTGGATTTTTATGCTTCCAATGGCGAGAATGTGACATTTTCGGTTAACTTGGAGATTCTCAGGCAACAATTGATGCGACTGTCTGCATTTCTCATTATATCGATTGGATTTTCGTCCCAGCAGTCTTTTGATTTTTTAGTTTTTATTTGCTTATGTTATTGTAATGTTGTTATTTCTTATAATCTCACTTATGAAGCAGCCGATGATGTAGGTTTGTGGAGGAATGTTTGTCTTCATTTTGGTATGCATTTTTATTTGGATTTGAATGGCTTTGTTATTTGATTGAATTGAGTTCATTTCATTGCAAAATTTATAAAGAATTTGTATGATTCATTTCCTGTCCGTAGTTTAGTGAATATGTTTTTCATGATATGTTAAGTTTGGAGAGAATAAAAGTTTTATGAACCAAATAATTAGAATGAAGTATTGCCTTTTTACGAGGAATATAATAAGTAGAACGACAAGACAATGATGTATCAAGCATTAAAGAATGATATCTTTATACATAGCCTCAAAATTTCATCAACTTTCCTATATAACCTCTATATATATTTTACAAATTCAAAAAACAAACAAACCAGAATATACATTACATATAAATAATTTTCTTATTTGTTTTAGTTCTTTTTTTTACGTATTATTCCTGAATAGTAACAATGTTGTATCAATGATTGATTCGGGATTTTTAGTAACTGGTTCTACGTTATTTTCTTTTTGAAACTTTGTTCTTAAATATTGGTTAAAACATTGCTTTTTTGGTACCATGTGGTAGATGTTGATGGTTAGAAATCTGCTTCTTTTTCTTCTATATGGTAGAGGCTAATGGTCCATTTTTAGTTAAGTTTTTAAGTGTAACTTAGCTAGTGAACATGTTGTATTCTTTCCTTGCAAGTTGAAGTTTTAAGTCATTCTATTCTCTTTAAAACTTCTCCGTGTCCATCAATAATATCAAGTAATGTATGATTCATTGTCCTTCCATAAACAGTTGGATCTTGCATTATTGTACTACACCATTCTTTGACTACATTCAAGAATTTTATCCATAATGATAATATCTTTTGTTTAATTTTAGTACAATTATGTACAAAAGTTAGTGGAGCTGTTGTCTAGTTGATCTCAGGGTATGACGGAGAATTATGTGTATCTTAAGACATCATGCCAAAGTGAGAAGGAGAAAAAGTAGGTCTTTTCATGTCTGACTACAATTGACAAATATAGAGTTGAAAATTTTTCTATTTTGAAGCTTGAAATATGACTTGTTGATGTATACCTTGAATCTGGTATATCATTTCCCAATAGATGATGAATTTGTTGCAACTAATGTTAATAATAACGATGAAACTAAAATTTATCTAACGAAATCTTTAATTATTGTTATAGTAATTTTTGTGTAGATTATTCTGACTCAAATAGATGAGTATAATATAGAATACATAATATCAAATTGTCATCGACAATGTTTATGGATAATATTGATATGAATTGATAAGTATTAACATATATGTTACTTTTTAATATTAGTTTTATTAAAATAAATTTAACCACTATGATTCTTCAACAGTGGGCAGTTCCACCCATGATTTTTGAGGAACATTGGAATCAAATATACATTTACCATTGGTTATTAAAGGGTAACAGATAATGAGTAGCAATTCAAGTGATGATAACACTGATGTCACTAATGAGCTGAATAATGATGGGATTAGCGAGCAAAATAATGCATAATTATATCCTGAAACTCTCTTTTTACAACCCATCACTACTACCTACATGACCAACTATGGCGTATGTGGTCCCCAACTCATGCAGATTGCAACACTAGCCTTTGTTGGCTACAATCATTTTCACAGCTCACGTAGCTCCCGACTTCTGCTTATATTGCCTACTAATGTTGTCACAGCTCATGCAACACCCATCTTCAGTCAATGTGGCCAACAAATTTTATCACAACAAGTGCAACTCCGAACATTTGCCTCTATGTCTTGCATTAATGATCAAAGCTTTTGTCGAACCCTAATTCAGTCTCTATGGCTTATAGAAGTTATCACAGCTTGTGTTGCTCCCCACTATAGCCCATGTGGACTATAGATTTTATCACAGCTCGTGCCACTCCCAACTCCAGCCTATGAAGCCTATAAATGTTATCACAGCTTGTGCAGCTTCTAACTCCGATCTTTGTGGCCTATGAACATTATCACATCTCTCGCATCTTCAAACTCCAGCCTCTATGACCTAGAGACATTTTCACAGCTTGTGCAGCTTCTAACTCATGTCTAGGTGGCCTAAGAATGTTATCTTAGAGCATGCAACTCCCAACTCTAACCCCTATAGCCTACAAATTTTAACTGAACTCACCATTATGACCTATGTGATCAACTACGGCCTACGTGATCCACAACTCATATAGCTCCTAACTCTTCTATAGAGCCTACGGGTGCTACCACAATTGAATATTACATTTTATGTGACCATTTATGTCCTATGTGACCCACAACTTTTGTAACTCCTAATTATAGCCTCTTTGGCCAACCAACACTATTGAAGCAGTCGACTATGTCCTTCTCGGCTCGTTACGACTATTATTTATAAAGTGTTATCGTACATCAAATTTATAATTCCATCATCCCTAACTTAAGAGAAGAGTGGGTCTGTGTACTCACCATTACATAATAGATTATTTCAACTGGTCTAGGCTCTGTGGTTCTTTCACTTTCCCAATTTTTTTAAGTAAAAGCTTCAAGTGTGCTATCTATCACTTTAATTACCAAAATGTGTAATGGATTTTCATGTTATACTAAGATGCCAGATAACCACTCATCCACCAGGAATCTTTTTTCAAACATCAAAATTCACAAATACAACAT
>JXCR01087385.1:3316-22491 GCA_002079205.1 Phalaenopsis hybrid cultivar | reverse complement strand
TTGTTCGTGTTCGGCTCTTTAGGCTTAACGAACGAGCCGAACACGAGCTGCTTAACGAGCCGAACACGAGCTGTTCACGAACAACGAGCCAAATTGACAGCCCTACTCCCTACAGAAAATCACTCTAATATATTGTCATGCATATCAAACAAACCAAAAAGCACAAAAGTGACGCATGATTAGAACAAACAAGCCAACAAAAAATGATAGCTAAAGGCGTCGAAAGGGCTAACTAGCATCCTAGTCCTATCCTGACACAACATCTAACAAAAAGTGTTCTAACCAGCATCTAAGTGTAAGGTAAGTCTCCAGGTACGTTTGACTTTGACAAGGTCACATAAAGATCCAAGGGATCTAAAGAGTGTCACCAATGATAGATTTTGAAAAGAGTTTTTCTTATGTATGACCTAGTTTGCTACATGCATAAATTTAAAATTATGGTGAATGTAATAAGTAGAAGAATATATATATTTTTTAGTTTTAAAATAAGGGCCATTAAATGTGTTTTAAAATAATGGCCATTAAATGCGAGCCCATAACTTAAAATGTGACACGAGTTAGATCCATTAGATCCTTAGCACAGTCATACTCGTGTCAATCCTAATACTTTAACTCACATTGCTCGTCAGGATTGACCTGACAAGGAATGCTCATTAAGACATCGTGACCCACAAAATGTTACTCACCTATCGAGTATGAATCACTATTCATGCACGCATACAAATGCAAATGCAAACAGTCATGCGATATAAGTGGTGAAGGTAAGTGTGTCGTAGAGGCAGAAACTCAGAAAGATTGGCGTGTCGTGGAGCTAATGATTTGTAAGGGTGGGCGTGCAGTGGAGAAGCCACCCAGAAGGTTAGGCGTGGTGGAAACAACCCAACAGATGGGTGTGTCCTGGAGACAGTAACCCGACTGATGGGTGTGCCGTGGAGCTAGTGACTCAAAATGTTGGGCTTATCATGGAGGATGCAACCTGACAGATGGGTGCCTTGGAGTCAGTGACATGAAAGGGTGTGTGTATCATGACGACAACCGTCTAAAGGATATGTGTATCGTGGAGGCAGTGACTCAAAAGGGTAGGCGTGTCGTGGAGGCAACGACCTAGCGGATGGGTGTGTTGTGAAGGCAATGACCCAAAAGGGTGGGTGTGTCGTGGAGGCAGTGACCCGACAGATGAATGTTTCATAGAGGTAGCGACCCGACATATGTGTGTGCCATGGAGGTAGTGACCCGAAATGGTGATCATGTCGTAAAGACAGTGGTTTAACGAATGGGTGTGTCATGGAGACAGCGACCTCAAAGGGTGGGCATGTCATGGAGACAACATCTCAAAGAATGGGTGTGCTGTGGAGGTAATGCCCTAAAAGGGTGATGATCCTCATTTTAGAGAATCATACAAGTGTGGTTAGTTTATGAAGAAACACTCTATATACAACTAAGGCATGTGATAATGATTATGCAAGAAATTTTGCAAGATATATAGCAAGAGAAGTATCGTGTTCAGTTGCTTAGAGTATAGGACATCACTAGGGAGAATTACATATTGCTCCAATAACGGCTAAATGCAAATGCAAATGACAAGAATAGACAAGTTATAGTGCACCATGCAAGCAAGTAATCAAACACTAATGTACATGCAAAACATGAACTATGCCAGTCATCGTTCGATCGGGTCGAGGCAGCCGATTTGATCCAAGTGACCGGTTGCCCTGACCAGGGTGGCCAGTTGAGCCAAGATGATCAATCAACTGTGTTGGGGAGGCCAATTGGACTAAAAAGGACGATCGACTAGGCTAGAGCTGCCTGTCAAGGCAATGTCCTAAGCTAACTGGGCCAGGAAGGCTGGTTGAGGTAAAAAAGTGATGTCGACCGNACTAGGCTAGAGCTGCCTGTCAAGGCAATGTCCTAAGCTGACTGGGCCAGGAAGGCCGGTTGAGGTAAAAAAGTGATGTCGACCAGGTCAGAGCTAGCGGTTGAGGAAAAAGTGATGTCGATCGAGCTGTGGCAGCTGGTAAAGGCAGAAAGTGATGCCAACCAAACCAATATAGTTGGTCTAGGCAAGTGATGCTAACCGGGCATGGCAGCCGGTTCAGGCAGAAAGTGATGTCGATCGAGCTGGAGCGGCTTGTCGATTGGGCTAGAGCGGCTTATTGATCGGACTAGGACAACTTGTTAAGGAAGAAAGTGATGTTGACTTAGTCGGGGCTTCTGATCTAGACAAATGCGATGCTAGTCTGGCTGGGTTGCAGGGCGAGACAAAAAGTGATGTCGACCGAGCCGNAAGTGATGTCGATCGAGCTGGAGCGGCTTGTCGATTGGGCTAGAGCGGCTTATCGATCGGACTAGGACAACTTGTTAAGGAAGAAAGTGATGCTGACTTAGTCGGGGCTTCTGATCTAGACAAATGCGATGCTAGTCTGGCTGGGTTGCAGGGCGAGACAAAAAGTGATGTCGACCGAGCCGGAGTGGACATTTGAGGCAGAAATTGATACTGATCTGGCTAGGGTGGCCGGTCGCGACAGAAAGTGATGCAGATGGGGATGGGCCAACCGATCAAGACAAAAATATGATGCATGAAATGCATTATGACTTGGTGCAAGTGATCACAAATAATAATGAGACATACTCGTGCTAACGATCTCACATAGGCACCTAAGGTTTAACACTTGGATGTGCGACATAGCCTCCTCCTACTTTGGCAAGTTGTGTGAGGAGTTTCACCTCTGAGTCTCCAAAAGGGGAACTCTCCACGATGTTGTGGAATGGGCATTGACCTCACTTTTGGTTGATGTTTAGTTTTTCCTCTTTAGTAGCCTAGGGTCTAGCCATAGGACTTTCCTGTTGACTATTCCTAGAAAACCAGAAAGGGAATCCTCACCGTTAGAAATTCTACCCTCTTCTTTGCTCAACTTGAAGCTCTACATATTGGTCCTAACCTCTAGCACTTAGTAAGTAGGGTCATTATGGGGGAGCTCAAGATGAGTTCCCATATGACTACTTGCCCATAGGGTTGACTCTGGGTGTTGTTCTAGGGCTAAGGCACTCACTTTCACTCACTTGCACTCACTCTCACTCACAATCACTCACAACCATAAACCAAAGAATTTTCTAACTTTGGTCCCTTGATCCTTTGAGAGACTCATGTAGATGGTCCCTTAAATCCACTAGCCCTAGGCTAAGGTTTAGCAAATACCAGTACATAGAAGATCCAAATGGTGATTCCATTGGTCCATCGCTCATGTAGGGTGATTGATACCGCAACCCTACCAAAATACCCAATTTGACCTTTCATCCCTAAACCTACCCAAATTACCTAACCACCCCCAAATCCCAAATTTGGTCAAAATTCCCAAATCCACCCAAAATACTCAAATTTGTCCAAAAATCATTTCAAACCTTTTGAAAATACCCAAATTACCCAAAACTATCAAAAATGCTAAATTTACCAAAATACCTTAAAAATTGCCAAAATTACAAAAATACCCTAGGCACCCCAAACTTTCCAAAAACCTCCAAAATCACTCCAAATATTTCCAAAACCCATTCCAATTTGACCAATTTGATCATTTTGACGAAAACCCTCAAATTGTCTTTAAANCCCTAGGCACCCCAAACTTTCCAAAAACCTCCAAAATCACTCCAAATATTTCCAAAACCCATTCCAATTTGATCATTTTGACGAAAACCCTCAAATTGTCTTTAAAGACCAAATTTCCCCAAATTTACCTCAAATGTCCATCAATTTGGTCACAATTTCCCTCAATTTAAATTCTAATCTTATTCACCTTTCATATGATCAATGTAAACCAAATCCAAGCTCAATTGNTAGCGCCTAGACCTGTTTTGCCGACAAGAGCTCCTCAGCCATGGTTCATGGTTCGAAAGTCAGTCTAGCTCAAGCCGATTGGCAACATCTAGCTGACCAAAGCAATTTTGCCAACCTAAGGACATCAAAGGCCGACTGAAAACCCTGATTTAGCACAGTCAAACGAAAAGGTCTAACTAATATGTTACAAGTTTCTAATCCTTTTGAGATTCTTCCCTTCATTTCTAACTAATGTGTTACAAGTTCATGTACTATTTATTTATATTTTAATCCATATATTAATTATACATTGTTTTTGTTTTTTTTCTCTTTTTATTTTTAAAAGAGTTGTCGGTTTGTCTATCGTCGTACAATTTTCTCTTTTTCGGATTATATGAATGATCAGAAGAAGAGAGTAACCGGAAAAAAACGAACATATGACAAAACTGACAAACAAGATAAAGAAATGTGGAGAGCTTACGTGCGATAAATTTCACAATGATAGGTCAACCATGTCCACCTAAACAAGATTAGATGAGAGCATATTGGACCAATATCCAAGAAAGAATGACTATGTAGACCACCCACAACTAGACATTCAGGTATGTTTGTATGTCCTGGGGTCTAGAGTGCTCCCAAGGGGACATATCCCACTTAATAATTACATATTGGGGGCTGCACAAGAATATTCAAGATCCAAAGGAATTTTGATTACATTGGTAGTGACGACTAACAATCAATGGATGGTTATCTCGCTGGGGAATGTTCTGATACTTTAAAAGCTTCTGCTAAGCTATGGGAAAGAGAGTGACACATCGACATACAGAGTCTGTGAAATAACCAATTCATCATGACAGAAAATCTCGATACGTTAAAGCACATTTCGGCTATAAGGATAAATGACAAATCATTGTATCCCAAATGGGTGGCAGTTAATCGACAATCAGGCTGTCGAGATAATACCAATGAGAGTGCAAGAAAGTGACAAGGCTTTGTAGGGGTAGTCAAAAGAAGGGAGGAGTAATCCTTCAAAAATTGAGGTTACTGAGTCAGGGTACCACAGACCCGTCATTCCGGCCACTAAGATATTAAGGCTCTGCTTGGCGCAGCTGCAACATCTCAGTTTTTCAGCTGCAGCTACGGGAAAGCTGGTTGCATGTTTGGTGCAGCTGTGTGAGAACAGTTGTGCGATAGCTGTTTTTGAGAAAAATGACAATTCTACCCCTGTATAGTGAAGCTGTTTAAAACAGAACTATGACTGCGATATATTTGATAATTCAGAAGCAAAAATTTATTTAAAAAACATAACAAAAGTATAAATACACCACTCACTTAACTGTGAATATCAAAAGTGCTAAAAAAAAAAAAAACTAATTAAATTACAAACATTTTTATTTACAAAACTAACACCCAGGTGATTTTTTTTAAATGCTAAAGGAGAAAAAAAAAGCGTTCATCAAAGCTAACAGGCTAAGATAATGCACGCGGAATATTTGCAAAAACAAATATTTATTATGCTAATCCTTAACAGTTGGACAAAGGCAAACGGTGCTGATGTGAAAATGATAGTATTAACTTTCATTGCAAATAGTTCTCATAATGCCACCAGATTTATTTGATCTGGATTGCATTAGTACTTGAATTAAATTGCAGAAGTAGCTTAACAGCCCCCATAGAGTTACTTAAGGTAAACTTACAAGGAAAAGAACAACAAACAAAGTGAGGGGGAAAAACTTGCAAATTTCAGATTACAGATAATTAAAAACTGAATATTAATATATCTTCAAGATCCGAACAATGGAAAGTCAAAAGGGCTTAACAATCAAAGAAATTGAAAGCATTAAAATTGTTATCAGCTGATTTCACAGAAAATGTGTAGTATAAATGGATGATATCAGCAGATTTCACAGAGATGTACCCAATTGGCTTGCAACAATTAAATGAAATGTATTTATGTTGCACGACAATGAGTTGCATTTTTATATCAAGTATTGTTTAGTTGCTCAATAGATACCATAAAGTTCCCAGTCATCTCTTTCTCTGGATGGTGGAAATGAAGAGATTGGAGATGGCATCGTGTGCTCTGATTGCAGATTTATTAGTTTTTATGATGAATTCTTTGATGTAGTATCGACCGATGAGGCCTCATTGATAAGAACAAAAGAAGATAAGTTGCAGCACCTCTTGAATCCAAAAAGCAGGCGAGGAAGAAGAAGAAGGCGCGGAGCTCATTCTTGGTCGAAGAAGAAGAAGGTGCGGGGTTCGTTCCTGGTCGAGGAAGAAGAAGGTGCAGGGTCTGTTGATGGTCGAGGAAGAAGAAGGTGCGGGATCGTGGGAGAGATGGCGAGACGGCGCACAACAGGAGAAACACTAGACTGCTCTGCTTCTTTGCACGAAGAGGAGGGGCAAACTGGAATATTGGCGGGGCGAAAATTGGGGCCGCGGGGTCGATCCCTCGGCCGGCTTTCTGCTCGCTTCAGCGTCTTGCGGCCGCGAAGCTGCGAATCAAACGAGAACATATTGCGGTTTGGGGCCGCGACGAGCCAAAAAAGCAACCCTAAACAAAGCCTAAGTCTACCTAGTTGTGAAGGTAGTCGACCCAACACATCTAGGGATCTCCGGTCAGCAATCCGTGAATTGTGTCATTTAGAGGGATCTTGGTAGTCATAAGTTCAATGTAAGGAAATATTATCCGATGACTATTAGGTGGAGCTCCAAGAGGTAGGATTATTCCCGCTGAATTGATAATGATGCCTCTGGAAAAGAGGAGAAAATGATGTTCAGTTATAAAGCTGGAAATGCTCCCAACAAAAGGATTTATACCTTGTCTGGGCCTATGAGCCTTCTAACGACTTAGGTGTAATGACAACATCTTTTGTAGAGGTATTATCCTCGAGACATGCAAATGATGCAATTATCTAGAGTGACTCTTAGATATTGTGGAGGTCCTATTACATGACATGTGTTATGTCATTGCAATGCAACCAGTTTTGAAGCCAACCCGAAGGCCATACAAGAAAGTAAAAGACGAATTTTAAAAAATCATGAATCTTTTAAACCTAAATTTTAATTCATCTTGAATCTTTTATTAGGATTTTTATATATTAAACTATTCAATTTTAAGGTCTTAGAGAGCATAAATTACAATTTTTGTGACATCCCATATAAACAAAAAAAGAAACAAGAAAAAACAATCCAAGCGTGCAAGCACGGAATAGAAAGTAAAAGCACTCCAAAAAATATAAAAGATGCCAATATTGTTGGGTCAACGACATATCCCAAATAAAGCCGGAAAAGAAGTCGAACTCCGCATTTACATGCTTAATCCAAGATTTATACAAAAAAATATAGAATTCAGACTAATGGTATGGAACACGAGTTGTCGCTCCTAGTTTTCGTTGGAAGGGTTGATGTGTTGTCCGCATCGAAACCCATTCCCATACCTTATTTTCAATACAGACTCAACTTAGTGACTTTATCAAATACATTTGAAAGAGTAAATAAAAACTTGACCTACATGGAAACATCGTTAGCGAGAAAACCAACAGACATGCAACGTATACTGAGCTGTCCTATTTTATTGGGGAAGCTACATGGCACCTGCAAGCAAGAGATTAGTAGAAATCATTACGTGTTCCCCCTTAATAATACCTATATGTGCACATATATAGGCATGACTCCCTACAGAAAATCACTCTAATATATTGTCATGCATATCAAACAAACCAAAAAGCACAATAGTGACACATGATTAGAACAAACAAGCCAACAAAAAATGATAACTAAAGGCGTCGAAAGGGCTAACTAGCATCCTAGTCCTATCCTGGCACAACATCTAACAAAAAGTGTTCTAACCAGCATCTAAGTGTAAGTTAAGTCTCCAGGTACGTTTGAGTTTGACAAGGTCACATAAAGATCCAAGGGATCTAAAGAGTGTAACCAATGATGGATTTTGAAAAGAGTTTTTCTTACGTATGACCTAGTTTGCTACATGCATAAATTTAAAATTATGGTGAATGTAATAAGTAGAAGAATATAAATATTTTTTAGTTTTAAAATAAGGGCCATTAATTGTGCTTTAAAATAAGGGCCATTAAATGCGAGCCCATAACTTAAAAGGTGACACGAGTTAGATCCATTAGATCCTTAACACAGTCATACTCGTGTCAATCCTAATACTTTAACTCACATTGTTCGTCAGGATTGACCTGACAAGGAATGCTCATTAAGACATCGTGACCCACACAATATTACTCACCTATCGAGTATGAATCACTATTCATGCACGCATACAAATGCAAATGCAAACAGTCATGCGATATAAGTGGTGAAGGTGAGTGTGTCGTAGAGGCAGTAACTCAGAAAGATTGGCGTGTCGTGGAGCTAATGATTCGTAAGGGTGGGCGTGCAGTGGAGAAGCCACCCAGAAGGTTAGGCGTGGTGGCAACAACACAACATATGGGTGTGTCCTGGAGACAGTAACCCGACTGATGGGTGTGCCATGGAGCTAGTGACTCAAAATGTTGGGCTTATCATGGAGGATGCAACCTGACAGATGGGTGCCTTGGAGTCAGTGACATGAAAGGGAATGTGCGTATCATGACGACAACCGTCTAAAGAATATGTGTATCGTGGAGACAGTGACTCGAAAGGGTAGGCGTGTCGTGGAGGAAACGACCTACCGGATGGGTGTGTTGTGAAGACAATGACCCGAAAGGGTGGGTGTGTCGTGGAGGCAGTGACCCGACGGATGAATGTTTCATAGAGGTAGCGACCCGACAGATGTGTGTGCCATGGAGGTAGTGACCCGAAATGGTGGTCATGTCGTAAAGACAGTGGTTTAACGAATGGGTGTGTCATGGAGACAGCGACCTCAATGGGTGGGCATGTCATGGAGACAACATCTCAAAGAATGGGTGTGCTGTGGAGGTAATGCCCTAAAAGGGTGATGATCCTCATTTTAGAGAATCATACAAGTGTGGTTAGTTTATGAAGTAACACTTTATATACAACTAAGGCATGTGATAATGATTATGCAAGCAATTTTGCAAGATATATAGCAAGAGAAGTATCGTGTTCAGTTGCTTAGAGTATAGGACGTCACTAGGGAGAATTACATATTGCTCCAATAACGGCTAAATGCAAATGCAAATGACAAGAATAGACAAGTTATAGTGCACCATGCAAGCAAGTAATCAAACACTAATGTACATGCAAAACATGAACTATGCCAGTCATCGTTCGATCGGGTCGAGGCAGCCGATTTGATCCAAGTGACCGGTTGCCCTGACCAGGGTGGCCAGTTGAGCCAAGATGATCAATCAACTGTGTTGGGGAGGCCAATTGGACTAAAAAGGACGATCGACTAGGCTAGAGCTGCCTGTCAAGGCAATGTCCTAAGCTAACTGGGCCAGGAAGGCTGGTTGAGGTAAAAAAGTGATGTCGACCGGGTCAGAGCTAGCGGTTGAGGAAAAAGTGATGTCGATCGAGCTGTGGCAGCTGGTAAAGGCAGAAAGTGATGCCAACCAAACCAATATAGCTGGTCTAGGCAAGTGATGCTAACCGGGCATGGCAGCCGGTTCAGGCAGAAAGTGATGTCGATCGAGCTGGAGCGGCTTGTCGATTGGGCTAGAGCGGCTTATTGATCGGACTAGGACAACTTGTTAAGGAAGAAAGTGATGTTGACTTAGTCGGGGCTTCTGATCTAGACAAATGCGATGCTAGTCTGGCTGGGTTGCAGGGCGAGACAAAAAGTGATGTCGACCGAGCCGGAGTGGACATTTGAGGCAGAAATTGATACTGATCTGGCTAGGGTGGCCGGTCGCGACAGAAAGTGATGCAGATGGGGATGGGCCAACCGATCAAGACAAAAATATGATGCATGAAATGCATTATGACTTGGTGCAAGTGATCACAAATAATAATGAGACATACTCGTGCTAACGATCTCACATAGGCACCTAAGGTTTAACACTTGGATGTGCGACATAGCCTCCTCCTACTTTGGCAAGTTGTGTGAGGAGTTTCACCTCTGAGTCTCCAAAAGGGGAACTCTCCACGATGTTGTGGAATGGGCATTGACCTCACTTTTGGTTGATGTTTAGTTTTTCCTCTTTAGTACCTAGGGTCTAGCCATAGGACTTTCCTGTTGACTATTCCTAGAAAACCAGAAAGGGAACCCTCATCGTTAGAAATTCTACCCTCTTCTTTGCTCAACTTGAAGCTCTACATATTGGTCCTAACCTCTAGCACTTAGTAAGTAGGGTCATTATGGGGGAGCTCAAGATGAGTTCCCATATGACTACTTGCCCATAGGGTTGACTCTGGGTGTTGTTCTAGGGCTAAGGCACTCACTTTCACTCACTTGCACTCACTTTCACTCACAATCACTCACAACCATAAACCAAAGAATTTTCTAACTTTGGTCCCTTGATCCTTTGAGAGACTCATGTAGATGGTCCCTTAAATCCACTAGCCCTAGGCTAGGGTTTAGCAAAGACCAGTACATAGAGGATCCAAATGGGGATTCCATTGGTCCATCGCTCATGTAGGGTGATTGATACCGCAACCCTACCAAAATACCCAATTTGACCTTTCATCCCTAAACCTACCCAAAATTACCTAACCACCCCCAAATCCCAAATTTGGTCAAAATTCTCAAATCCACCCAAAATACTCAAATTTGTCCAGAAATCATTTCAAACCTTTTGAAAATACTCAAATTACCCAAAACTATCAAAAAATGCTAAATTTACCAAAATACCTCAAAAATTACCAAAATTACAAAAATACCCTAGGCACCCCAAACTTTCCCAAAACCTCCAAAATCACTCCAAATATTTCCAAAACCCATTTGGACCCCTCAATTGGATCCAATTTGACCAATTTGATCATTTTGACGAAAACCCTCAAATTGTCTTTAAGGACCCAATTTCCCCAAATTTACCTCAAATGTCCATCAATTTGGTCACAATTTCCCTCAATTTAAATTCTAAGCTTATTCACATTTCATATGATCAATGTAAACCAAATCCAAGCTCAATTGACCCATTCTTTGAGCCCAATTTTGATCTAAGTCAAAACTCCAACTTTGGCCCTATGACTTGGTTCCACCAATTGAACCCTATAACCTACTCAACTGGCCTAAATTTGAATCCTAAACTCTTCATAACATTCTTACACATCAAATTTGACCTTCAATTGGCCTTGGTGAGGCCTCAATTTCATTTAATTTCAACCCAAATCCAAAAATCCCCAATTTTGCCCCAAATTGGCTATGTCTCCAAATTCCACCAAATTGATTGCCTTAGCCCCAAAACTGGCACCCAATTTATATTGAAAACTCTTAATTACATTACTATTGACCATTTTCAATAATAAATTTGGACTTAGCCCAATCTAGACCTAAGTCTAACCCAAATGCACCAAAATTGGCCATGAGCCAAAATCCATCAAATTTAGCTTCCAAATCAACTCAAAATCACTCATTTTTTTTTTCTAAACTCCTTGTGACAATCATATACACCATTTTAGCCAATTAAATGAGCTCAAGGTCATGTATAGCCTAACCCAAACCCACTTTGAGCCAAATTGACCCACTTGGACCCATGCACTAAAATTGGCCTAGCCACCTTAAAGCCACCAACTTTATGACTCCACAACCACCAAACTCCTTCTAAGGACCAGGATAAACCATGCAAAAACCCACCAAAGCATGCTATGGACCAATGGATCCTTAAATTAAGGGATTCATGCCCATTTTTTGGCCTTAATAAAAAATCTCCCTCATCATCACTAACCCCTGGGGGTAAATCATAATTAAGTATCCTCCTAGCTCATTTGACTTCCTGACCACCTGCCCTGGCCTTGCCAGCAAGCCTAGTGGCCGGAAAACACCAAAACCATCAACCAACCCAAAAATTTTAAACTCAATTCAAACCTAGAGGCCACCTCATCCCATTTGAAATTTAGAGCTTCTCTGCTCTCCACCTAAGCATCATTTTGCATTCCTCAATTGGCCATGGCAGCCACCCAAAGACAATTTTATTTGAACCTCATGTCCACGGCCAACGAAAGGGAGCTGAAATTTTCTTAAGGAAACTCTGTCAAACTGCTCTCAGAGACTCCCTAAGACCTCCTCAGTTCAAGCCAACGATTTTCCCACACTGAGCTTCACTGTGGAAGCTCAATTTTGAGCTTGAATTTTTGTAAAAAATAAGGACAGATCTCTCCACACCTCCACAGTGAATCAAACTTCAATTAACTGTGCACACACCTTCCCCATAGTGAAAGAAGCTTATTCCCCACAAAAGCCCCCTCTCAAACAGTCTCTAGTATTGACTTCAATCAACACTTGAAATCGAGTCTGGATAAATTCATACCTAGACCATTCACCAGGGCACAAGGCTTCATCTTGAGGTTCGTTGGGACCAATCAAATCTACCACAACCATCTGATTTAGGCCTCCCANACTAGGCTAGAGCTGCCTGTCAAGGCAATGTCCTAAGCTGACTGGGCCAGGAAGGCCGGTTGAGGTAAAAAAATTGATGTCGACCGGGTCAGAGCTAGCGGTTGAGGAAAAAGTGATGTCAATCGAGCTGTGGCAGCTGGTAGAGGCAGAAAGTGATGTCAACCAAACCAATATAGCTGGTCGAGGCAAGTGATGCTAACCGGGCAGGAGCAGCCGGTTCAGGCAGAAAGTGATGTCGATCGAGCTGGAGCGGCTTGTCGATTGGGCTAGAGCGGCTTATCGATCGGACTAGGACAACTGGTTAAGGCAGAAAGTGATGCTGACTTAGTCGGGGCTTCTGATCTAGACAAATGCGATGCTAGTCTGGTTGGGCTGTAGGGCGAGACAGAAAGTGATGTCGACCGAGCCAGAGTGGACATTTGAGGCAGAAATTGATACTGATCTGGCTAGGGTGGCCGGTCGCGACAGAAAGTGATGCAGATCGGGATGGGCCAACCGATCAAGACAAAAATGTGAGGCATGAAATGCATTATGACTTGGTGCAAGTGATCACAAATAATAACGAGACATACTCGTGCTAACGATCTCACATAGGCACCTAAGGTTTAGCACTTGGATGTGCGACATAGCCTCCTCCTACTTTGGCAAGTTGTGTGAGGAGTTTCACCTCTGAGTCTCCAAAAGGGGAACTCTCCACGATGTTGTGGAATGGGCATTGACCTCACTTTTGGTTGATGTTTAGTTTTTCCTCTTTAGTACCTAGGGTCTAGCCATAGGACTTTCCTGTTGACTATTCCTAGAAAACCAGAAAGGGAACCCTCATCGTTAGAAATTCTACCCTCTTCTTTGCTCAACTTGAAGCTCTACATATTGGTCCTAACCTCTAGCACTTAGTAAGTAGGGTCATTATGGGGGAGCTCAAGATGAGTTCCCATATGACTACTTGCCCATAGGGTTGACTCTGGGTGTTGTTCTAGGGCTAAGGCACTCACTTTCACTCACTTGCACTCACTCTCACTCACAATCACTCACAACCATAAACCAAAGAATTTTCTAACTTTGGTCCCTTGATCCTTTGAGAGACTCATGTAGATGGTCCCTTAAATCCACTAGCCCTAGGCTAGGGTTTAGCAAAGACCAGTACATAGAGGATCCAAATGGGGATTCCATTGGTCCATCGCTCATGTAGGGTGATTGATACCGCAACCCTACCAAAATACCCAATTTGACCTTTCATCCCTAAACCTACCCAAAATTACCTAACCACCCCCAAATCCCAAATTTGGTCAAAATTCTCAAATCCACCCAAAATACTCAAATTTGTCCAGAAATCATTTCAAACCTTTTGAAAATACTCAAATTACCCAAAACTATCAAAAAATGCTAAATTTACCAAAATACCTCAAAAATTACCAAAATTACAAAAATACCCTAGGCACCCCAAACTTTCCCAAAACCTCCAAAATCACTCCAAATATTTCCAAAACCCATTTGGACCCCTCAATTGGATCCAATTTGACCAATTTGATCATTTTGACGAAAACCCTCAAATTGTCTTTAAGGACCCAATTTCCCCAAATTTACCTCAAATGTCCATCAATTTGGTCACAATTTCCCTCAATTTAAATTCTAAGCTTATTCACATTTCATATGATCAATGTAAACCAAATCCAAGCTCAATTGACCCATTCTTTGAGCCCAATTTTGATCTAAGTCAAAACTCCAACTTTGGCCCTATGACTTGGTTCCACCAATTGAACCCTATAACCTACTCAACTGGCCTAAATTTGAATCCTAAACTTTTCATAACATTCTTACACATCAAATTTGACCTTCAATTGGCCTTGGTGAGGCCTCAATTTCATTTAATTTCAACCCAAATCCAAAAATCCCCAATTTTGCCCCAAATTGGCTGTCTCCAAATTCCACCAAATTGATTGCCTTAGCCCCAAACTGACACCCAATTTATATTGAAAACTCTTAATTACATTACTATTGATCATTTTCAATAATAAATTTGGACTTAGCCCAATCTAGACCTAAGTCTAACCCAAATGCACCAAAATTGGCTATGAGCCAAAATCCGTCAAATTTAGCTTCCAAATCAACTCAAAATCACTCATTTTTTTTCTAAACTCTTTGTGACAATCATATACACCATTTTAGCCAATTAAATGAGCTCAAGGTCATGTATAGCCTAACCCAAACCCACTTTGAGCCAAATTGACCCACTTGGACCCATGCACTAAAATTGGCCTAGCCACCTTAAAGCCACCAACTTTATGACTCCACAACCACCAAACTCCTTCTAAGGACCAGGATAAACCATTAAAAAACCCACCAAAGCATGCTATGGACCAATGGATCCCTAAATTAAGGGATTCATGCCCATTTTTGGGCCTTAATTAAAAATCTCCCTCATCATCACTAACCCTTGGGGGTAAATCATAATAAGTCTCCTCCTGGCTCATTTGACTTCCTGACCACCTCCCCTGGCCTTGCCAGCTAGCCTAGTGGCCGGAAAACACCAAAACCCCACCTAAGCATCATTTTGCATTCCTCAATTGGCCATGGCAGCCACCCTAAGACAATTTTATTTAAACTCATGTCCACGACCAACGAAAGGGAGCTGAAAATTTCTTAAGGAAACTCTGTCAAACTGCTCTCAGAGACTCCCTAAGACCTCCTCAGTTCAAGCCAACCATTTTCCCCCACTGAGCTTCACTGTGGAAGCTCAATTTTGAGCTTGAATTTTTGCAAAAAATAAGGGCAGATCTCTCCACACCTCCACAATGAATCAAACTTCAATTAGCTGTGCACACACCTTCCCCATAGTGAAAGAAGCTTATTCCCCCACAAAAGCCCCCTCTCAAACAGTCTCTAGTATTGACTTCAATCAACACCTGAAATCGAGTATGGATAAATTCATACCTAGACCATTCACCAGGGCACAAGGCTTCATCTTGAGGTTCATTGGGACCAATCAAATCTACCACAACCATCTGATTTAGGCCTCCCCTCTCAGACAAAGTTATTGAACTCCAACCCTAATCCGAGCCTATTTTCACTCTCAATACGCATTTACTGTATTTCATACCGTATAATCTGTATAGATATGTTCATCTTGAGTAGATGAAGCTCTAGGAACAAACCCCATGAGAATTTGTTGAGTCTAGAGGGAGATCTTAAGGTTTGAGTGTGGACAGTTCTCGGGTTAGCCTATTTGGGGACGATGACGGGGAGTCGTCCGATCGCTTTTATCTCATCGAAAGACAAGATCTAGCCATATGAACTCTTGATACGTGAACCACAAGCCGCGTGGCATGCCATGGTGGAAAGTGCAGCAAATGGAGTGCGCCTCATCGTCGTTCGGAGCTGCCTAGGATGAGGTGGCGCCGCGTGTTTAAATAGAAAAATAGTAATTTAAATAATTTAGAAAATGCTCCTTAAATTTAAAAATTCATATCTTGGTGTAAAAAAAATTACAAAAATAAAATAAAAATATCCGAGTATTCAATGAATAGATGGGAACAATATGAAAATGGTTTGAAGTTTATTTGATGCATATTTTATTTTTAATTAATTAAATACTGTTTTGAGTCTTTTAATTCTCCATGCATGTAGAAATTTTACCTTGGCTTGATATTTCGGCATGTTGTTGCCTCTATCTTAGGGGACATTCCCTGATTTTTCCAAAGTCAGAGGAGACCCCTAGACAGTGATCCATATTTTTCAAGTTTATACCTATTATTTGAATAAATTAATCATTATAATTAGCATGTTATTTAGAAGAATCCAAAAAAAATTTAAGCATATTTTAATATTTAAATAATTAAAATTAATAAAAATCACAAAAATAATAAAATATTTGAAAATGTTCTAAATTATTTTCTAAGCACTTAGAAACAATTGGAATATTTTTCTTAATTTTCCAAGTGAAGATATTAAATTTTAAAGCTTAAAATAAATTTTTTTAAAGGTTAAAAAATGGATTTTCACTTAATTAATTCTAATAAATCAAAGAAAAATTAAAAAAAAAATGTGAAATTTATTTCTCTTGGTTCCTTGACCTCAGGGAGATTTAATAAAAATGTAAAACTTAATTTTTCACATTTAAAATATTTGTAATTGATAAATACTCTAGAACTTAAATAATTTTAATAATTAAAATAAAACTCAAAAAATCATGAAATTTGGTCTAAGTGTTTCTCTGATCTAGGCCTACATCCAATAAAAATTTAAAGGGATTAGGTTTTGCCTTGGTCAAGTTATGGCATTTCCTTTGAAAAATCCTTTTTTTGCATAAAAATAAATATGTAAATTAAATTAAAATAAAAAAACACATTTTCCCCTCTGATGTCTTAAATGACCCATGAGTGAGATGGGATAAAAATTTCAAATTTATTTGAATTAAATTTAGTAAATTATGAAGTGGTGGAGCCTATGGGCAAAAGTGTAATTTTAGAAATTTAACCTTAATTAACATTTAAACTTAACTCAAGAAAGGGAAATGGAAAACCTTTGATCTTAATCAACATATTTGGATGATTGAAACATAAGGGATTAATTGGTAGAAACCAATCTCACTTTTCCCTAGTTGAAAGATAAATGTGTAAATTCCTTAAATCATTAAAATTTGGAAGTCTATCAAATTAAATGATCCTAGACTTAGGGGAATGGTGTTGGGTGTTAATAACTCATTAATTTAATACCCCTATTTTGAATGTTCAAATATCATTCAAAAGTTTTGATGATGAATTATTATCACTTAGAAATCTCCTTCAAAATAATTAAGATATTCACTAGGACCTTAAGGGCTTAATAGTTACTTAAGCTAAATCAAATTTGGTTAAATGAGGATCAAAAAAGTGAATGTAAATAAATTTTGAACACCTTTGAAACACTATAAGCCCAAGCTAGAACTAAAATTGGCCTTAATAACACTAACTTGCCCCTTTAAGGGTCTTCACCCACATAATTTTTGAATTAAGTGATAAATGATATACCCTACTCTTAGGAATAATTGAAACATCAATGTTCATTAAACATTGGAGATATTTACAATATTAATTATTAGGCAACGTAATAAGTTTAAATAAGCTCGAGGCTTTTCACCAGGCGGTGAGAGGGAAGCATGGACCTGCTTCTTTCTCCAGACCTATTGGATACCTCGGAGGTCTACTAAACTTAATATGTTTTGCTTAATAAAAATCATCCTTAATAAAACTAATAGGGACCCACCAAGATATGATTTAGGATTTAGTAGATCATTAAAACCTTATTTTTCTCAGTTCATATAAAATGCCCTTACATATATTTTTGAGTTTCAAGTGGTGGAATGAGAAGAATCGTCAGGTATGCTTTTACAGTTTATAGTACCATCTTTTTTCTATACTTTTCACAATGTACTTTCATGCTTATAAACTTGCATGTTAAACAACGATGTCACCCTGCATGAAAACCAAAACTGCTAGGATAGCCGCAAAACTAAAACCAAAACTAAAATCAACCAAGATAAAAATCACTTCCACAACATTGAAAATATAAGAAAACTCAAAATTTAATAACAAACATCACAAAAACAACAACTACAATTAAATTAAGACGTCCCTGTCGGATGATCGGGAAGCCCTCGGAGGAGGCAACCTACGGTTGCTAACGAGGCTTCCCACGGTCTTATTGAAATTATGGAACTCATTAAGTTGAGTTTAGTAAATTCATTTGGAATAAGTGAATCCAATAAAAAATAGTGGTACCGAAAAGAGGGAACTGTAGGATCATAACCGGTGTCGCTCTAATCAACTTTAACGTGCCCTCATAAATTTTTTCAAGAACTACAACCATAGGGCCACCTGATATGACATCATAACTTGACACCCTAGAAAACTTAAAATCGCCACGACAAGGAGTTTGGAACTAGNAAAAGAAAAGGAAAAGAAAAGAGAAATATGTGAGGAGAAGCTTGAGGAGATGCTTGTTGACCTCACTTTTGGTTGGGGTCTAGAAAACTTCTTTAGTAGCCTAGGTCTAGCCATAGGACTTTCCTATTGACTAGTCTTAGAAAATTAGAAGAGGTACCCCACCATTAGAAATTCAAAAAACTTTTCNATGTTTAGTTTTTCCTCTTTAGTAGCCTAGGGTCTAGCCATAGGACTTTCCTGTTGACTATTCCTAGAAAACCAGAAAGGGAATCCTCACNTACTTTCATGCTTATAAACTTGTATGTTAAACAATGATGTCACCCTGCATGAAAACCAAAACTGCTAGGATAACCGCAAAACTAAAACCAAAACTAAAATCAACCAAGATAAATATCACTTCCAAAACATTGCAAATATAAGAAAACTCAAAATTTAATAACAAACATCACAAAAACAACAACTACAATTAAATTAAGACGTTCCTATCAGATGATCGAAAACCCCTCGGATGAGGTAACCTACGGTTGCTAACGAGGCTTCCCACGATCTTNTGTTGTGGAATGGGCATTGACCTCACTTTTGGTTGATGTTTAGTTTTTCCTCTTTAGTAGCCTAGGGTCTAGTCATAGGACTTTCCTGTTGATTATTCCTAGAAAACCAGAAAGGGAATCCTCACCGTTAGAAATTCTACCGTCTTCTTTGCTCAACTTGAAGCTCTACATATTGGTCCTAACCTCTAGCACTTAGTAAGTAGGGTCATTATGGGGGAGCTCAAGATGAGTTCCCATATGACTACCTGCCCATAGGGTTGACTCTGGGTGTTGTTCTAGGGCTAAGGCACTCACTTTCACTCACTTGCACTCACTCTCACTCACAATCACTCACAACCATAAACCAAAGAATTTTCTAACTTTGGTCCCTTGATCCTTTGAGAGACTCATGTAGATGGTCCCTTAAATCCACTAGCCCTAGGCTA
>JXCR01087363.1:0-11985 GCA_002079205.1 Phalaenopsis hybrid cultivar | reverse complement strand
AAATATTGTAGCAAATACAATATTCTAAAGTTTATCGTACTAATTTTAATCCCTAAATTGAAACTCAAACTTATTAGTTACACATTCCTGAAGATATTTTCATATGATGAGATTAATCAAAATCTTAAATCAATTCAAGATGTCTTGTTGAATACATAAACAGAATATGTTCTAGATTGCATAATTTCTAGTGGTACATATAGTGTTTTAATCATGAGATCTTCATCTGTGGTTCATCCTACGATCTTCTCAAATCATTTTGAATCTGTTTGAGTTTCAAGATTTTGTCGTAGCTTCTGAATCTGTAGATCCATCGAAACCTGATTTGTAAATATACATTGAGAATAGATTATTTGTGCGCACGAGTGAGAACTATGATGCGCTTGATTGGTGGAAGATGGNTTCAAGATTTTGTCGTAGCTTCTGAATCTGTAGATCCATCGAAACCTGATTTGTAAATATACATTGAGAATAAATTATTTGTGCGCACGAGTGAGAACTATGATGCGCTTGATTGGTGGAAGATGAATACATTAAAGTATCATCGAATTTCATTTATGGCTTTAAATATTTTATCAATACATATAACCAATGTTTGTCATAGAATCTGCTTTTAGTGTTAGCGACAGAGTGTTGGATGATTGTAGAAGCAACTTATCCACTAAAAAAGTTAATGCATTCATTATTGCATTAAATTGGATTCGATCCGCTAAAAAAATACAAAGACACGTTTAGTAATCATTTCATTAAATATAATATTTATAGTTCTTTTTTTTCTTTTTAATATTAGATATCAATATTTATTTTCATTAATTATTTTTAGCAAAAGATATTTAATAAGGGAAAATTTAATATTCAACTACAAGACATGAAGTCAAGTCTACCCTACAAAAGACCTTTCATAGCTATGAATTTACATTATTTACATTAACTGTTTTAGTGAATAAATTGTTTATATAATCATCCAACATCCCACCGTCAACACTAAAAAAAAATCTGGGGCAACCGTAGTTATATGTATTGATAAAATATCTCAAGCCATAATTGAAAGTCAGAAAATTTTAATGTATTCATCTTTCATCAATCAAGCGCATTNAAAAAAAATCTGGGGCAACCGTAGTTATATGTATTGATAAAATATCTCAAGCCATAATTGAAAGTCAGAAAACTTTAATGTATTCATCTTCCATCAATCAAGCGCATTATAGTTCTCACTCATGCACATAAATAATTTCTCCTCAAGGTATACTTGCAAATCAGATTTTGATGAATCCACAGATCGAGAACCTACAACAAAATCTTGAAATTCAAAGATAGAGTCAAAATAATTTGGGGAAATCATAGTATGAACTGCAAATAATGATCTCTGATTTGAAACATTACATGTGTACCGCTAAAAGATATGCAAGTAACAACATAATTTGATATATTTCCCATAAGACAACTTGAATTTATTTAAGATTTTGATCAGCCTCGTCGTGTTAAAATATCTTCGATAATGTGTAAATTTTCGTATGTGAAATCTCTAACTCAATAAAATTAGTAATAACATTTTTTTAATTTCAATGTTTCATCGATATAAAAGACATTTAAGCACATATATGTTAGTTTGATTAGAGGTCTAACATTCTATAGTAAAAGACACAATGTGAACATCTTTAAGGCATCATTTAAGTTTTTTTTTTCCCACAATCATAGACCTTCATGCAATAATTTTTTATGATGTTCATTGAAACATTTTTGAAGTTAGGATTCAACATTTTCAATAATATATTGAACCAAATATATTGAACAATCATGAATGGATACTCATGTACAATCAACATCTTTACACATACATCTCTTATGAGCTGTTTATCATAATTTTTGAGATTATAGAAAATAAGAAATCTCTGATTCAGTGTCAGCTTAAAAAAAGTAAGATGTTCATCTTCTTCTATATTTTGTCAGATAAGTCAACTAATTATCGACTCTTTACTTTTATCTTATCACATTCCTTAACGTGTCTAAAAAGCTGTGAGGTTGTGTCTGATTTTGGTTTATGGGTTTTTTTCTCACAACAAATGTATTGAACAAACGATATTTCAACTCCCTTGAAATTAGATTTAATAGCTACAATATACTCCTAGACAGTTGATTTTCTCTTCCTGTCTTTCTTAGCTTGCATTTTAGTACTAGTACTTCCAAAAATTACTTTAACATATTGAGGCACAATATGAGAACTATCAATTTCATCTAATATTGCAACTGGTAATCGTTCGTCAGTTGATGCAAATTGATTATTCAAATATTGACATTATAAATAATTAAACATAAAAATATAATATCACACGAGATTTCATTCATGGAAACGTGTAAACAACAATAAATAAATTTATGCAAATGCTAGTTATAATAAAACATCTCAATGAGGCAAATCCACTAGCATGACAAAAATTAAATGTATACATGTTAGAAATATCACAAATCTTGTTCAATAAAAAGAAAATATGTTAGCAATTGACATAAAGAAAAAGAATATCAAATTTGACAACATGAAATTGCACCACATGGTGCACATATGAAATCAGCAATAACACAATTCATGTACCACTTCTGTAATTATCATTTGATATTTCATTCAATTTCACAACATAAAATTGTAATGAAAAAATAAGCTGGTAACTGCAAGAGGATCCATATTATAAATATAATCATTGTTGTCGTTTGTCAAACATAGAAACAATGGTCAAACATAAGAATCAATAGAGACTAAAATCCTGCTAACACAACTATTATTTACAGATACAAATAAAAAAATTGTCAGATATTTATTGTTTAGATGATAAAACAACATTTACTAATGAATCAACCTCTATTTTAAAATTTTAATAAGGTTATAAGGGTTAGTCTATTGACTGTAGTATTTTTTTTAATGAAGTTCATTACAAGCTCCAATTCATGTTATGTATGTATCAACAACCACTTCAATATTTATGAATCAACAACCACCTATGTTATATATATAAATAAATCAACTGCAACATTTGTTAATGAACCAACAGTCATTTATGAATTAAGTGCAACATTTGTTAATGCATCAACATTCACTTCAATATTGATGCATTTGCAGTTCAAAGAAGAGTCACATATTTAAATAAGATGTATATAAATCAAACTTATAAAAGCGACCACATAATTATATTATGTATGTAAATGAGAAACGAATAATAACATAAAGAAGAATTTGAAAAGCGCGACTGAAATAATAGAATTAGGGTTTATTTTATCACTTATATCATGAGATTTCTCTCATCCAATGATTGCGAAAATTTTAAGACATTCAATACTAATTTTTTTTAATAATAATTTTATGAAATTTGCAATTTTAAAATTTTCTATTAAATATATCATAAGACATTCAATGTATTTGTTGTACATGAAACCAAAAAGCATTGGTCAAATAAGAATCAACCAAAGCAGATAATTATTGATCAAGTCAAGATATCAGATTTGGCATTTAGAGCCTGTATGGCAACGAATTAGATTTAAGCCAATAAGATTTACCAATACCTGAAAGGGTTGAATCCCAAAAATTGTTTGATAACAGATTTAGTAAATCCATATAAATCTTGTCAAATATTTGACAACTTCTATCAAGATAAAAAAGATTGTTATGTTTGTTAAGAAAAAATAATAAATGAAGTTTAATTATTTTATTATTATAATAAAAATTAATTATTACATTTAATTAAATTCAATTTAAATTTTATTTCTAATTATACTAATTAAGGACTTGGACTCAACCCAGGTTCAACTGGGGTTCAATTCGGGCTGGACTCAGGCTGAACAAAGGTTAAATAATTTTGAAATTTAAATTTTCAAAATTTAAATGGGTCATTTAATCTCATCTTAATTGAGAGTTAAAATTTTCCAATTGAGCCCGTTGTATGAATGGAATTTGTTTAATTCCCCGCCTAATCAACTCCTTCTACCTTTGAGAATTCGGCCCCTCGATCACCATCCCGCCTGCTTCTTCCTCGCTCGATCGAAGCCAAAGAAACTGCCCCCTCTCAGTGTCGAAATCCCGTACTCAACTCTCTCAGCATATCCCACTCACCCAGAAACCCACGCCTGCTTCACCTCCACCCTCTCTCGACAAATCCCGCTCCCCCTCTCTTACTCGACACGGAAAACTCCTTCGACTCGTTTTGGCCTCTGCACCAAAAGCATTCTCCTCTTCCTCCTCTCGCTCTACTCATGCCTTCTGCACCAGAGTCCCCGGTCGACTTTTCTCCTCCGCACCGAAACCGCTCCTCTCCTCTCTGCCACTAAAAACCCTCATCTCGCTCCTTCCTTCGTAGGCTTCCAGAGTAACGACTATTGACCCTGCTCCAATTCTAAAAGGAAAGGATCGTTCCTTCCTTCGTAGGCTTCCTCCTCTGCCTTTCCCGAACGCCTGCTCCTCCGACCTCCCTGCTCGCACTCGACTGAATACTCCCCCCGCTCGACAGAAACTTCGTTCGACACCTGCTTCGCTCGACCCCGAACACGTGCTCGCTCGCTCGCCTCCTCCTTACGCCGAAGACCGCCACTTGCTCTCTCCCGTCTCCCGCACCGAAGCCGCAGAGCTCGATCTCGTCTCCCGTACGCTCCTCTGCGACTCGCCTTCTTCCCCTCTCTGTCGCACACATCAAAGTCTCATCCTCTACTCTCTCTGTTCGATTTTGTCTCCCACACAACGAAGTCGCGCCTCCTCTGCGAATAGAGCCTTCGTCATCTCACTCGACCGAAGACCGAACCCCATCACCTCGCCTTCTACTTCCCTAGTTCGCTCGATTCGGCATCAAAGTCTCATCCTCCGCTCTCTCTGTTCGATTTAATCTACCACACGACGAAGCCGCGCCTCCCCTGCGAATAGAGCCTTCGTCATCTCACTCGACCGAAGACCGAACCCCATCAGCTCGCCTTCTTCTTCCCTGGTTAGCTCGATTCGGCTTCGATATCAATCTCGCGATCCGGCAATCCAGTTCTCGCTTCTGTCATCCCCTTCCTTGCTCGACAAATTCAGCTTCGCTCTCTTATCTGCACTACACTGAAAAGCTGCGTTCGGCTTCCCTCCTCCGTTGTCCCGCTCTCCTCAGCACCGAGCCTGTCCTCCTGCTTCCCTCTCTCGTGAGACCGAAGCCCACCCGCTCGCCTTTCCTCGGCACGACAAGTCTCCCGGTTCAATTCTCTCCAAGTCGTGTCTCTCCCCTCACCATACATCCCCTTCCTACTTTGAGCCACAGTAAGCAAGGTTTTACTCTGAGGCTCGTTGTTCGTATCTTCTCTATGTTTCCTGCAGTTTTTTTTTACTTTAATTCCCATCATATGTTGAATCTTAAAGAGCTATTCTATAAAGAAAATCAAGCTTGTTGGTATGCTGTTTGGAGAATTTCCATGCATCAATGCTTGTTATTTTTTGAGTTAAAAGTGTAGTTTGAAGAAAATGGGAATACCTAGGCACCACATTGCTCTTAAAGCTTCCATGACATTTATATAGATATTACAGGAGGCTTATTTAATCAAACGAAGGATGGTGCTTCTAGAAGTGATTGGGAGAGGCCTCATAGCTTGCTGAAATTATTTTCAGCTATTTAAAATATATGTTAGCTATTTTGAAGTGATTTAGAACACCTGTTTTAAGGTTGTTTGGAGGATGTTTCACTGCAGTTTTTTTGGAGTCTTTTAATGTACCGTTTCGGGATGGTTTATCATTGTTTTGGAGGATTTTGTGTTCCATTTAAATGTTGTTTGAAGTTGTCAATCACTATAGAGTGTTGTAGGAGTGCTGCAATGTGCTGAAATAAATGATTTGGAGTGCTAGTTGCTGCCCACTGTCGTAGAAAGCGCTGTAGGGTGTTGTCCAATGCTTCTAGTTGTTGTCCAGTGTCGTAGGAAGCTGTAAGATCATTGTCCAACGCTTCTAATTGCTGCCCCGAGCTGTAGGACCGTTGTCTAATGCTTCTATTTGCTGCCCAGTGTCATAGGAAACCGTCTAGTTGCNCTGAAATTATTTTCAGCTATTTAAAATATATGTTAGCTATTTTGAAGTGATTTAGAACACCTGTTTTAAGGTTGTTTGGAGGATGTTTCACTGCAGTTTTTTTGGAGTCTTTTAATGTACCGTTTCGGGATGGTTTATCATTGTTTTGGAGGATTTTGTGTTCCATTTAAATGTTGTTTGAAGTTGTCAATCACTATAGAGTGTTGTAGGAGTGCTGCGATGTGCTGAAATAAATGATTTGGAGTGCTAGTTGCTGCCCACTGTCGTAGGAAGCGCTGTAGGGTGTTCTCCAATGCTTCTAGTTGTTGTTCAGTGTCGTAGGAAGCTGTAAGATCATTATCCAACGCTTCTAATTGCTGCCCCGAGCTGTAGGACCGTTGTCTAATGCTTCTATTTGCTGCCCAGTGTCATAGGAAACCGTCTAGTTGCTACCCACCACTATTTGGGTTCGTAGGAAGCCTCCACCAATATTTGGGTTCGTAGGAAGCCCCCTAGTAGCTGTCCACCGCCATTTGGGTCTGTAGGAAGCCACCTAGGAGCTGTCCACCACGATTTGGGTTCGTAGGAAGTCACGTAGGAGATGTCTAACACGATTTGGGTTCATTTGGAAGTCGTCTAGTTGTTGCCCACCTCTGTTCGGATTCGAAGGAGATGCATAGGTGCTACCCATTGCTGTTTGGGTTCATAAAAACTCATACAGGTGCTATTCGAAATTCCTAGCTGTTGTCCGGAGTCCTAGGATCACCATACACATTTGCTAGTTGTTTACCGGAGCCCTAGGAGATCGTAGGATCACCATACTAGCTTTCTAGTTGCAGTAAGGAGTTGTAGGAGGCCGTAGGATCACCTCTTTTGAGTTTCTTGTTATTGCTATAACTTGTTTTACTGTTTACTGTTTTCATCTTTTCTCTGCAATTTATTTAAATTTCCTGCAAATTATATTATGCTTTGTGAGTTAAACATGCAACAGGGATAGTAGCAGCAGATACGCCACGTACGCAAGTATATTTTATTTGTTGTTGTTTTTTTATTGCAATTATTGTTGCCCTAACACATTATGTAGGTACTGAATACAATCTCACTTTCAAAACAAAACGATTTTTTTAATTTAAACAACATTTTCAAAACAAAAAAAAACAAAATATAACACGTTCTTTCGAACTTACGGGAGTTCCTTGGAGGAGGTAACTCACATTTGCTAACGAGATCTCCCCGGTTTAAATGAGTTTCACAACTCGTTTAAACTAAGTATGTTAAAAAAAATAGTGATACTGGAACGAGGAAACTGTGAGATCCTAACCGGTGTCGCTCTAATCAACTTGAACCCCCTAACGATAACCAAACTAAGACATTGAAACATATCTGCTAAAACTGTTTGAACTTTAGACTTTACGACTGTTACTGCGACGAGAAATTCGGAGCAACTTCGTGGGCAGCACGGCAAGGTGTTTGGAGCGAACTACAGGTGGAAGTGGTCGTCATTCTACAACAGCAAAATGAGTCTACACCAACTAAACTTTCATATTTTAAACAACCTACAGGATTTTGAGGTAGCTTGCCTAGAACGACGTAAAACCTCACCCTCTTTTAGGCCCCTGTACAACCATGTTGTGCAACGTAAGTCCTAACTTGCCTTAGGTTCCGAGGTTGTCATCTAAAATGATGTAAAACCTCTTATCTTTTCGGGTTATTTGCATAAGCAGCTACTATGCATGTGTAAGTCTCAACTAATAAAATTGACGGGATTTAACATTTAAATAAAATCTTCTCTAAAACACAGTCACACAGTAGGATAGTTTGGGAGGTCACTGAGGATTCCCTTCAGAATTTGTGACATCTCCTACATTTTAGTTCCTTTGAACTACTAAAAGGATTGTTCTTACTTGAGTTATTCTCACTTGTTTTTCCACGTCCTACCTTGAAAACTTGAACTTTGAATTCTTGCAGACTAAAACCACTGATCATTATCGAGAGTTTTTTCAAGTGATTCTCGTCACTTGGGATGTAATTAACTATAGGAGCTTGCCTCTATAGGAAACTTGAAACTCATGTAAAATAAACTCCATTTAATCTTTGTATTAAATATGAGAATTTGTCGATCACATATAAAATGTTTGCAGACCAAATGGATGTCACAAACCTCGTAGTTTGTATGATTGGGTCCACAGCCACGCGGTACACTTATCTTTCGAGAAGGTGTACCATTTGTGGTACCGGGCACGACTATACAAATTTATTGGGCAAATGAGATATAGTCGGTCTCATTTTTCAAAATTAAAATACACTATTTTCATAAAATTATATACTTTCCAGGTTAAATTAAATCATCTACTTTTAAAAACTATAAAAATACTTTTTGAGATCAAAAAGTTAACCGACACACCCCGAACATTCAAGTCCCTCCTTAGTCAGATAGNATGTCACAAACCTCGTAGTTTGTATGATTGGGTCCACAGCCACGCGGTACACTTATCTTTCGAGAAGGTGTATCATTTGTGGTACCGGGCACGACTATACAAATTTATTGGGCAAATGAGATATAGTCGGTCTCATTTTTCAAAATTAAAATACACTATTTTCATAAAATTATATACTTTCCAGGTTAAATTAAATCATCTACTTTTAAAAACTATAAAAATACTTTTTGAAATAAAAAAGTTGACCGACACACCCCGAACATTCAAGTCCCTCCTTAGTCAGATAAGGGCCTGTCCTTTTTGGGCTGACATCATCCTCACGGTCGAGATCGTCAAGTAACTCATATGACATTATACTTTATGTCGAGATCCCTAAGAAGATGTTCAAGTTGCCAATGATAATGATGTCTTCAATTTGACAATCCAGAAAGCAATAAGTTTCAAACAAGATGTATAAGATAATTCTAAAGGTCAAAGGTTCGCCTTCAAAACTCGTTAAGATTTTAAATGTTATGTGAGAAAATTTGTGAAAATTTAACAAGCTTCGGGAATTAAGTTGGAGAAGTATAAATCCTATTTTGCTTAAGTCAAGGACTCGTGCTGAGACCTGACTCAACAAGCTGAATTGTGGTTGAGTTGCAGGCTTTTATCTTCACTATGGAAGCCAATTTCGCAGTGAAATGCCTCGTTTTTCAGTCTGATGATGAAAAATCAAAATATTATTTATTGCTCGAGTCTAGATCGCAAACNAGACCTGACTCAACAAGCTGAAATGTGGTTGAGTTGCAGGCTTTTATCTTCACTATGGAAGCCAATTTCGCAGTGAAATGCCACGTTTTTCAGTCTGATGATGAAAAATCAAAATATTATTTATTGCTCGAGTCTAGATCGCAAATGAAAGCAGCAAACATCAAGCTAGAATGTGACTGAGTTGTTGGCTTCTCTTTCACTTAATAAGCCAAGGTCGTAGTGAAAAACCCCATTTTTTAGTTTGTTGACAACAAAGGATAAGACTATTTGTCACTCAAGTCTAGGACTCGAACGGAGGACGAACTCGACAAGCCAAGATGTGATCGAGTTGTCGGCTTCTTTCTTCGCTCCATAAGTCAAAGCCGTAGTGAAAAGCACCATTTTTCAGTTTGTTGACAACAAAGCATAAAACTATTTATCATTCAAGTCTAGGACTCGAACGGATGCCAGATTCGACAAGCCAAGATGTGACCAAGTTGTTGGTTTTTCTCTTCACTCAAGAAGCCAAGGCAAGAGCCATGTTTGTCAGTTTGATAATGACAAAGCCCAAGACAATTTATTGTTCAAGTCTAGGACTCAGGTGGAAGCCGGACTCATCAAGCCAAGATGTGATTGAGTTGTTGACTTTTTTCTTCACACAAAAGGCCAACGTCATAGTGAAGAGCCCCGTTTGTCAATATAACGACAACAAAAGTATAATTCCATCCAACTTAACCAGGTCAAGCAATCTAGATTCATCAAGTTTTCTCACTTGATGTAAGAATAAAGATAAAAGCAAAGGAGATGATCCTTGCTTATGATGGCGTCGGGCCAGTCAAGAGCAACTTTCGTCAATAAGTCTGAACAAATATTAAGCACCGACTAAAGAAACTCCACTCTTCTTCAACAAGTTCGATGCAATGTGAAGCATAAAACCAAAGAAGCTAACTCAAGCTTTGCATCAAACTCAAAGTTGGCAAGAAATTTTTCTTTTCCAACAAGACAAAAGAACTGCATATATTTACCTGGGTCGACAGTGAGCTCTAAGCTTGGATCCACAAATATATTCAATTAGCAGCACACTTTCCCTTATTATCAAGACAAGGGCCACTTATTTCATTTGGATTGATATCAAGCACTGAACCGAGATCTCCAAATATATTTCTCTTCTATCATTTGGGCTGAAATCGAGGTTCAAGTTAAGATCCCTAAATATATTTTTATTTTATCATCTAGGTTGACATCGTATCAAATGATAGATGCTCAATTGAGTTTTTATATCATATTAGAGCCAAAGTTATACTCAGTTAATTTAAACAAAAATGAACATATCTTCAAACAAATTACATACAAGACAATTACAAAGTCAGAAGTTCATCTCTCAAACTTGTCATAATTTAGAAAATAAAAAAAAAGAATTTTAAGCTCGCGATCTTCAACAGATTAGGTTGGAGAAGCAAAAGTTTGTTTCCGGCTCAAGTTCAGGACACAAGCAGGTCCTGAAGGTTAGAATCAACAAACCCAAATATGGTTGAGTCTTACGGCTCTCTTCACTCAACAAATCATTAAAACAGACGTAGTGAAGAAGCCCATATTTTGTCCATCTAATGACAATAGTTGTCTTACAAAGCTTATTCAGACTAATAAGTTGATTGATTCAAATCTTAATATCTCCTCAACAGATTGAATGAGGCAAAATCAGTAGATGAGCCTCGTTTAAACCGCGTAGGTGGAAGCGTTATCAAATTTATGTTAGCAGGATGTGTTTATAGTCATTTCTTACTCCCCAATAAGTCAAGAATAATTGAATGAATGGTATCATTAATCCCCACCGGAAGAGGTCATCAAATGCAAGCTAGTAGAAGTCAATTTTAGTTGTTCCTCCCTCTCCTTTATTAAATAGCTCGTGGAGTTTTCTGTGGGAGAAAAGATGCAGGAGTTTACATTTAATGATTGAAGCACAAGTGATTCTGGCCTTGGTGATATTATAAGACAGTGTCATGGAATAAACGATATATGTAATGGTGTGACCCTCACTAGAAGAGCTTCAGGATTCTGGAAACTTCAATTTACCCTCTAGGTTGTCATTATTGAGAGTAGTCTAGCATGTCATCACTTAAGAGAAAAATGAAAACTTTTTTAACAATTTTAGAAATGTCTTATGGAGTAAACTAGATGCTAAGTTTCAGTACCAAAAAATGATCAGACTGGAAGGTTGAGCCCCGCAGCGTTGGAAATCTTCCTACATATTTTGCAGGAAAGAACATTTGGTAGTGGAATCCAGGTCCTTCTAAAGAAAAAGAAATTAGTCTCTCATAGTGTCGGTCGTTTAAACTTCGTAATTTGAAAAAGTGATGATTTTGTGATTTTGAAAAAAATTTAAATATGAATATAATATTTTTTTATTTTTAAAAGTAACATTTTAATTTTAAAATAGGTGAGATCAAACGAGTTTCACATTTTAAATAGTTTAGATGATTGAATACAATACTACAAGTAATATACTTATCCCGAAAAATAAATATATCCCTTGTAATAGGAATTCAATCACCTAAACTAAAGGATTTGTGAAATTTGTTTGGTCTGCAAAAAATTTTATATGAGGCCAACAAGTTCCTCTACCTAATACAATGATTAGAAAGAGTTTATTTTACTTGGGTTCCAAGTTCCTTATAGAAACAAGCCCCTACAGTTAATTACATCTTAAATGACTTGGGTCACTTAAGAAAACTCTCAATTAAGATCAGTAGTTTTGCTTTCAAGATTTTCAAAGTTTAGGGTTTCCAAGGTAAGATATGAGAAAATCAAACG
>JXCR01087358.1:26077-37049 GCA_002079205.1 Phalaenopsis hybrid cultivar | reverse complement strand
TAATTATCCTTTTGTGATATATTGTAAATATCAAGATTTGAGTGATATACTACCCAACACTTACATATATGATCAGAAGTACTACTATTTTAACTATTAAAAAGTGAAATACATCATTTCACATATGAGTAAGGTGTATATATGTATGTATGTATAGAAGTATTGATGGTATATATGTAAATACTTCAGAATTGAATGTTATATATGTAAGTATATATCCACTCAAGTACTATGTATTTTTATATTTCACTAAACAGAGACAAAATTGACATTTTTCTAGAAACTGTCTCACAGTTGTTTTCACACAGCTGCAACAAACTGACAGCTAGCTTCCCCACAACAGCTTCTCCGCACCAGCTTCCTGGGACAGCGAAGCTACAGCTGCGCCAAACAAAATCTTCATTAGTATTCCTCTCCCAAAAAATTTTGTCACATATACTATCGACATTCTCTATTATAAGATCTCTCAATGCCTTCTAAAGTTTTCTCGTAGATGACACAAGTATTGTCGATGTGCAGCCCATGGGAAAATCTCTCTGCGATCGCGAACCAAACCTGCATGTTTGTCCGATATACTACATAGATCTCAACAGATCTTGCCATCAAAACATATCAACAAACGTGACATGTCCGAACTCATACTTAAAAACTATCTGATCAAATAATTAATTTCATCAAAGCGTAAGAGCTGAAATTTACTTTTACATGGCTAAAATTTCTATTATAACAATAGAAATTACTAATATTAAAATACCAGCAACAATAAAATATTTCAGCTTAGTCGAAATAATTTAAGGAATTCAGAAAATTAATCATTTTAAATTGTTGCAAATATATATGATCCATATAGATCATTGTTACACTAGACAAATCGAGGTATTTTTTAATCTCTTTCAGGTCAGTTGTCCTGCGTCATCGGGTTTCCAAGCTTTATATATACTAATGCAAAGTTAATATTTTAATTGACTATTACTTGAACATAATTAAAATCACTTTTTTTATAATGACAAAAAAATTAGAGCAACATAATATGAAATGATAATTGCTCTAGTATATGCAATGAAAAAAATGCATTTGTAGCTATAAGAACTTCTAGGTGATGAGGGCGGTACAAATACCACTTACGTCCTGAGCTCTCATTAAGTTGTTCAGGTCTTTTTGACAGAGTTCTTTATAGTTTCAAAAACATTATAATTCATGTATATATAGTCTTAGCCTAAAGATACTTCTATTGTGTTCTCGTAATAGAAAGTATTACACAATAAAAGTAGATGTAAATAAACAACAATGAGCTTTAAATTAATTTTATATAAAACTAAATTGTTCGTACATTGCTAACAATGAAGTGCAAGACAAGAACCTGACGATTCGAGCATCATTTTAACATGACACAAATAACTTAAAATATTTTCAGACAATATTTCATATGTAATTAACAATTTATATAAAAAATATGAAATATGAAATATTTAAACTAATCTAAATAATTTAAATAATTTAGAAAAATTTTAATTTTAAAAAGTTTAAAGTTTTATAGATCTATATAGGTCATTGTTACACCACACAATTAATGTTTTATTTCAACCTCCAACGACTAGTAGTCACATGCTACGCCTAAAAAGGAACTATTTTTCATGTTTTATTTTATAATTATAATGATATTGCACTTTAAATGTATGTTTTCATTTGTTTTTTGTTGTAGGTAAATAAAATTGAAGAATTTGGAGTGATTGGAGCAAAAGGAAAAAAAGTGGACCAAAACGGAGCACACTGGAGCCAAGGGGACCTAAACCGGACACTTAAACTCTTGTGTCCGGCGCTTATGCACCACCAGACAGAGAGGGGGGCGCTTAAGCGCCAAAAAACGACGTTTAGGCGCCAAAGATGGTTTTCAACATATCTTCTAGAATATACATCGATTTGAATGATTTTTTAAGCGGTGTTTCATGCATCGCTTGGGGAATCCGTTGAAAATGATAAAAGGGACTTTCTAGAATAATTTTGGGCGGAGGCACTTCAGGCACCATTTGGAATATTCATTGAATCTGAACATTTTTTAAGAGACACTTAAACATCTATTGGGAAATTATAAAAAAAGGACTTGGAAATATTTTTAAAATATCTCTTGGAATTTGGAACTAATTAGAAGAGGAGAAGAGGAGAAAGGCTTGGGCATGAGCCCCAAGTGGGGTGACAAGGTGAGAGAGAAAGAGAGAGCGTGAGAATTTCTGCTTTTCTTTTTAATTTGTTCTTGGAGAGGATTGTAAGGAGATTGCTTTTACTATACAAGAGAGTTTGATTTCCATAAAATATAAGTATTTTCATTGTATTTTAATTTGAATATAGTGCTTTGTTTGTATAGTTTCAAAGTATTGTTCAATGAAAAGTTCTTATTGTTTCTCAATGTGTAGCGAGTAGTTTTCTTTACTCTTCCCTCTTGTAATTAATTAATATGCATGTGTAAGATATATGATTAAGTATAGTGATAATATATTGCGACGTTTTTACTTTGTTCTTTATTTACATGTAAACTTGATCAACTTGCATGTAAAATATGTTGTGAGAACTTGTAAGATCCGAGATAGTATTGTCTCAATCAACTGTGGTAGAATCACATGAGATTATATGGATGAGAATGCTGTTCATATTTTTTATTGCAAATAAATAGGGAAATAATCTTTAATGGGTGTAGAATTAGAAGATTTTAGAGTGACAGAATAAAGCCCCATAATTTGGTCTATTGTTTTAGGTTTTGATGTGAGATGTTAGCCACCAGGTGGAGGGATAAGAGAAAGCTCTAAAGTGAGAGCTAGTATTTTCCCTGCCTAGTCCATCTTCATAACTATTCAAGCTTTAGATTAACTAATATTCTTTATAGCATCTCTAGTAAGAATAAATAATATAATTATTCATATTTGTCACAATCTCTCCCGCAACTTGCTTTACTTTTACACATGTCACTAATTTCATTGTATGAGGAAGAGTAATTTTAATATATTAAACCACACTTTCTGATTTTCACTGAGTATTTTAGTTTAGGATTAGAAATAGTATTGTAATGATAATTGTATNTGGAGAGGATTGTAAGGAGATTGCTTTTACTATACAAGAGAGTTTGATTTCCATAAAAGATAAGTATTTTCATTGTATTTGAATTTGAATATAGTACTTTGTTTGTATGGTTTCAAAGTATTGTTCAATGAAAAGTTCTTATTGTTTCTCAATGTGTAGTGAGTAGTTTTCTTTACTCTTCCCTCTTGTAATTAATTAATATGCATGTGTAAGATATATAATTAAGTATAGTGAGAATATATTGCGATGTTTTTACTTTGTTCTTTATTTACATGTAAACTTGATCAACTTGCATGTAAAATATGTTGTGAGAACATGTAAGATCCGGATAGTATTGTCTCAATCAACTGTGGTAGAATCACATGAGATTATATGGATGAGAATGTGATTCATATTTTTATTGCAAATAAATAGGGAAATAATCTTTAATGGGTGTAGAATTAGAGGATTTTAGAGTGACAGAATAAAACCCCATAATTTGGTCTATTGTTTTAGGTTTTGATGCGAGATGTTAGCCTCCAGGTGGAGGGATAAGAGGGAACTCTAAAGTGGAGCTAATATTTTCCCTGCCTAGTCCATCTTCATAACTATTTAAGCTTTAGATTAACCAATATTCTCTATAGCATCTCTAGTAAGAATAAAGAATATAATTACTCATATTTGTCGCAATCTCTCCCACTACTTGTTTTACTTTTACACATGTCACTAATTTCACTGTATGAGGAAGAGTACTTTTAATATATTAAACCACACTTTTTGATTTTCACTGAGTATTTTAGTTTAGGATTAGAAATAGTATTGTAGTGATAATTGTAGGATATAATCAAAACCAAACCTTTATCGACCTTCCAAACTAGGGCGTGTTATTCTAAACTTGAACTTATCTTGAAAGCCGCCGTAATTAACCTCAATCTCTGGGGAATCGATATTCAAGGCTTAATCAAAAAGTCATATATTACTTGATAACGATACATATATGATTATAAATAGTATTGTAGTTATAATTGTAGGATATAATCAAAACCAAACCTTTATCGACCTTCCAAGCTAGGGCGTGTTATTCTAAACTTGAACTTATCTTGAAAGCCGCCGTAATTAACCTCAATCTCCGGGGAATCGATATTCGGGGCTTAATCAGAAAACATATATTACTTGATAACGATACGTATACCTGCATAGAATCTCTACATATAATTGAAATCTTACTTTGCTTGGGATCAAGTTTTTGGTATCATTACCGGAGATTAAAATATTCNCGTGTTATTCTAAACTTGAACTTATCTTGAAAGCCGCCGTAATTAACCTCAATCTCTGGGGAATCGATATTCGGGGCTTAATCAGAAAGTCATATATTACTTAATAACGATACATATAAGATTAGAAATAGTATTGTAGTTATAATTGTAGGATATAATCAAAACCAAACATTTATCGACCTTCCAAACTAGGGCGTGTTATTCTAAACTTGAACTTATCTTGAAAGCCGCCGTAATTAACCTCAATCTCCGGGGAATCGATATTCGGGGCTTAATCAGAAAACCATATATTACTTGATAACGATACGTATACCTGCGTAGAATCTCTGCATATAATTGAAATCTTACTTTGCTTGAGATCAAGTTTTTGGTATCATCACCATAGATTAAAATATTGGAGTAGTGGTGTCAACTTCATAAATCCTTATATATAAAAAATATTGGGATCACCACACGTCGTCAGGTTTTCAAGCTTTATATAGACTCATGCAATATTAACATTTTAAATGATATTTACTTGAATATAATTAAAAATAATTCACTTATAATGATGAAAAATAAGAGCTCCAAAATATGAAGTGATATTTGTTATGATATATGCAATGAAAAAAAAAATGCATTCATAGCTATAAGATTTTTTAGGTGCAGAGGAAGGGTACAAAGACCGCTTACACTCTCAAGCTCTCTTTAAGTAATTTTGTCTATTTTGACAAAATTATTTACAACTTCAAAAACACTATATTTCACTTACATATAACCTTAGTCTAAGAATAATCCTATTGTGTTTTCTTAGAAGAAGTATTGCGAGATAAAAATAAACGTTAATAAACATTATTAAGCTTTAAATTAATTTTATATAAAACTAAATTGTTTTCACCATATTGACAATGAAGTGCAAGACAATATTCAGACAATTCAGGCAGCATCTTAACATGGCGNAGCTTTAAATTAATTTTATATAAAACTAAATTGTTTTCACCATATTGACAATGAAGTGCAAGACAATATTCAAACGATTCAGGCAGCATTTTAACATGACATAAATAATTTCAAATATTTTTGGACAATATTTCGACACATAATTAACAATTCATAAGAAAAATACCAGCAACAATAAAATATTTCAACATAGTCGAAATGATTTAAACAATTTAGAAATTCATTAATTTTAAAATTTTAAAAACTTATAAGATCTATATAGACAACTGTTATACCATACAATCTATATATTATTTTAACTTCTTTTGCACCAGTTGCTTTGTGCGGTCGGGTTTTCAAGCTTCATATAGACTTATATAATATTAATATTTTAATTGACATATAATTAAAATTAATTCACTTATAACTACAAAAAATAAGAATCGTAGAATATGAACTGCTAATTGTTCTGGTAGGTGCAATGAAAAAAAAAACTTTCTCAGCTACCAGAACTTCCAGGTGAAGAAGGGGGCATAAAGACAGCTTACATTCCAAAATCTTCTTAGACAACTTAGACATTTTTGACAAAAGTTTTTTTTTTTTTGGCTTCAAAAGCACTATATTTCATGTACAAATGGTCTTAACCCAAGGATAATTCTATCATGTTCTCGCAATAAAAAGTATTGCACAATAAAGATAAGCACTAATAAACATCATTTAGCTTTAAATTAGTTTTATATAAGACAAAATTGTTTGTACATTGATAATCATGAAATGCAAAACAAGATATTGACGATTTAAACAACAATTTGACACAGTGGAAATAATTTATAACAATTATGGGCAGCATTTCGATGCTTCATTAATAATTTAAATATATTACACATAAGATTTCCACATAGCCAAAGTAATTAAAAAAATAAAAAATATTCGGCATTATAACAACGTGGGATAAAAGTTTATTAAAAAAATTAGTAGAATTTCACCATATCGTACATAATTTAAAAATGTAGCGATTAATGCAACAACATAATACTAAAAATTAATGATGTAGAGTAAAAAATATTAAAAATATAGACAACAATTTAGTATTTCGTAAATGAAAAAACGGAGCATCATGGCAATATTATCTGNAGACTCATGCAATATTAACATTTTAAATGATATTTACTTGAATATAATTAAAAATAATTCACTTATAATGACTAAAAATAAGAGCTGCAAAATATGAAGTGATATTTGTTATGATATATGCAATGAAAAAAAAAAAATGCATTCATAGCTATAAGATTTTTTAGGTGTCGAGGAAAGGTACAAAGACCGCTTGCGCTCTCAAGCTCTCTTTAAGTAATTTTGTCTATTTTGGCAAAATTCTTTACAACTTCAAAAACGCTATATTTCACTTACATATAACCTTAGTCTAAGAATAATCCTATTGTGTTTTCTTAGAAGAAGTATTGCAAGATAAAAATAAACGTTAACAAACAGTATTAAGTTTTAAATTAATTTTATATAAAACTAAATTATTTTCACCATATTGACAATGAAGTGCAAGACAATATTCAGACGATTCAGACAATATTTTAACATGGCATAAATAATTTCAAATATTTTTGGACAATATTTCGACACATAATTAACAATTCATAAGAAAAATATCAGCAACAATATAGTCGAAATGATTTAAGGAATTTAGAAAATTATTAATTTTAAAATTTTAAAATCTTATAAGATCTATATACACTGTTACACCAGACAATCAATATATTATTTTAATCTCCTTCGGACCAGTTGCTCTGTGCGGTCTGATTTTCAAGCTTTATATAGACTCATATAATATTAACATTTTAATTGACATTTATTTGAATATAATTAAAATTAATTTACTTATAACTACAAAAAATAAGAATTGTACAATATGAAGTGCTAATTGTTCTGGTATGTGCAGTGAAAAAAAAATATACTCAGCTACAAGAACTTTCAGGTGAAGAAGAGGGCATAAAGACTGCTTACATTCCAAACTCTTCTTAGACAACTTAGACATTTTCGACAAAAGTTTTTTTTTTTTTTTTGCTTCAAAAACGCTATATTTCATTTACGTATGATCTCAACCCAAGGATAATTCTATCGTGTTCTCGCAATAAAAAGTATTGCACAATAAAGATAAGCATTAATAAACATCATTTAGCTTTAAATTAATTTTATATAAAACAAAATTGTTTGTACATTGATAATCATGAAGTGCAAAACAAGATATTGACGATTTAAACATCAATTTGACACAGTGGAAATAATTTATAATAATTATGGGCAGTATTTCGATGTTTCATTAATAATTCAAATATATTACAGATAAGATTTCCACATAGCCAAAAAAATTTTAAAAATTAAAAATATACGGGCATCATAACAACATGGGATAAAAATTTATTAAAAAAATTAATAGAATTTCACCATATCATACATAATTTAAAAATGTAACGATTAATACAACAATGTAATACTAAAAGTTAATGACGTAGACTAAAACATATTAAAAATAAAGACAAAAAATTAGTATTTCGTAAATGAAAAAAACGGAGCATCATGACAGTATTAAATGTGAAAAAAATACATAAGAAAAAAACTAAATTAATATAATAACTACTTTTAAAAAGTTAAGGAATGTTATTACCTATGAAAAACTAAGGGTGCGTTTGGGGCAGCTTGTGCGTTTCAGGATTAGCTGCTTATCTTGAAAATGGCCTGCGACATGCGTTTAGTGTAAAAACCCAAACGCGGTTTCAGGTAAGCTAACAAAACGCGCAAACCAAACAATACGACGATGTTTTGAAAACGCTGCCTATATTTATAAGCTTACATTCCAAACTCTTCTCAGACAACTTAGACATTTTCGACAAAAGGTTTTTTTTTGTTGGCTTCAAAAGCGCTATATTTCATGTACATATGATCATAACCCAAGGATATATCTATTGTGTTCTCGCAATAAAAAGTATTGCACAATAAAGATAAGCACTAATAAACATCATTTAGCTTTAAATTAATTTTATACAAAACAAAATTGTTTGTACATTGATAATCATGAAGTGCAAAAAAAGATATTGACGATTTAAACATCAATTTGACATAGTGGAAACAATTTATAATAATTATGGGCAATATTTCGATGCTTTATTAATAATTCAAATATATTACACATAAGATTTTCACATAGCCAAAATAATTTAAAAAATAAAAAATATACGTGGGATAAAAATTTATTAAAAAAATAGTAGAATTTCACCATATCGTACATAATTTAAAAATGTAACGATTAATACAACAACGTAATACTAAAAATTAATGACGTAGACTAAAACATATTAAAAATATAGACAACAAATTACTATTTCATAAATGAAAAAAACGGAGCATCATGACAGTATTAAATGTGAAAAAATACATAAGAAAAAAACTAAATTAATATAATAACTACTTTTAAAAAGTTAAGGAATATTATTACTTATGAAAAACTAAGAGTGCGTTTATGATAGCTTGTGCATTTCAGGATATGTTGCTTATCCTTAAAAATGACCCACTACCTGCATTTAGTCAAAAAACTCAAACACAATTTCAAATAAGCTAACGAAACGCGCAAACCAAACAATACGACGATATTTTTATAATAATTTGATTTATTTTTTAAGTGACTTCTTCTTATAATTTGGCCTTGTCAAAAATAGTCCAAAACATCCATAAGTCTCTCCGCGAGACATTTCACACCTTGTCACTATAAAACCGTTTCAAAGCAGTTCCAAAACCTAATCCTCCGTCCCCTCCTTCGACCTCCCGCCGCTATATTGANTTATCTGTGAAAAAAATACATAAGAAAAAAACTAAATTAATATAATAACTACTTTTTAAAAAGTTAAGGAATGTTATTGCCTAAGAAAAATTAAAATTGTGTTTGGGGCAGCTTGTGCGATTCAGAATAAACTGTTTATCATGAAAAAATGGTCCGTGACCTGCGTTTAGTGTAAAAACACAAATGCGTTTTCAGACAAACTAGCGAAACGCTCGAACCAAACGGTACGACGGTGTTTTGAAAACACTGTTCACATTTATAAACTGTTCCAAATAGGCCCTAAGAAAATTAGATGTAAAAGAGGAGAAGGTGAAGGTCTTGTCAATTTGGTTTTTATAATTGATTTTTATAAAAAAATGATTTTTATAATAATTTGATTTATTAAGTGACTTCTTCTTATAATTTGGCCTTGTCAAAATTAGTCCTAAACATCCATAAGTCTCTCCGCGAGACATTTCACAGATTGTCGCTATAAAAGCATTTCAAAGCAGTTCCAAAACCTAATCCTCCGTCCCCTCCTTCGACCTCCCGCCGCTATATTGTTTTTCATCGCCCTTNAGTTTGGTAGTTGGACTTTTACTACCTTGGTGCATATACCTATGCATCAAAATGTGCATTTTACTTTTAAAATCGATTGATAGTGGTATTTTTTGATGTCATGTTAAAGATTTGAGGGGTTGCGTTAGGTAGTCGACAACCAATGTTAAACTTGAAGAAAAAATCATGGCATGAATTAAAATCATTAAATATATGTATACTAGTGTTGTTACTTGTGTCCGAACTGAAGGAGGATTGACCAAATATTTTCCTATTTCTTTTGGATTACATCAGGGATCGACTTTAAGCCCATGTTTGTTTTGCTTTAGTTATGGATGGTCTTACTGGACATTACAGGAGGGTGCACCTTGGTGTATGCTTTTTGCTGATGAGATCCTTCCCGTGGATAATACGAGAGAAAAAACTCAGGAAAAACTTGATATGGAGGTCTACATTGGAGTCTAAAGGCCTTCATTTGAGTAGAACTAAAACTGAATACATGACATGTAATTTTAGTAGTAGTAGCTCTTGTGACAGAAGTGTAACTTTGGGCGATCAAAGTATTAAAATGGGTGAACGATTTAAATATCTTTGGTATGTTGTTCAAATTGATGGTGATATTGATGGGGATGTTAATAGTAGAATTCAAGTTGGTTGGTTGAAGTGGAGGAATGCTTTAGGCCTTTTGTGTGATTGAAAAGTACCGACTGAAAGGAAAATTTTATAAGATGGTGGTGAGACCTAAAATGCTCCAGGGTGTTGAATGTTCATTAAAAGAGAAACATAGTACTAAGTTAAGTGTTGTCGAGATGAGACTGATTTGGTGGATGAGTGGTTTTACACTCAGAGACAAAATGCGAAATGAATATATCCGTGATAGGGTTAGTGTAGCTCCGGTGACGGGCAAAATTATAGAGAGTTGTCTTAGATGGTTTGGTCACATTAAACGTCGACCATCTGATGATCCGATCGGGAGAGTTGATGTTTTAGATTTGACTATGAAGAATTGGGCTTATTGTATAAAAAATGATCTTAATTTATTAGAGCTAAATGAAAATATGACACTAAATAAAACACAATGGAGAAAAAAAAGATTCATATAGCCGACCCAACGTCGTGGGATTATGGCTTTGTTGTTGTTGTTGTATGTTAAAGATTTGAGGGGTATGTATGTAAATATGAATGTTTAGGTGTTAAATATGTAAATACCTATGAAATTGTGTGGTATGCATGTAACATCCTTATTTTTTATAGAAATGTAAGCGCATCTCTTGTTAAAGACGAAGGAGTGGAAAATAAGAAGTTATGCATGCAGAATGCTGGGTAAATGAGTTATGCATTTCAT
>JXCR01087358.1:4808-24226 GCA_002079205.1 Phalaenopsis hybrid cultivar | reverse complement strand
TGTGTGTGTCTATATATATATATATATATATATATATATATATACATTCATGTATATTTGCTCGTAGGGGTGTAATTGAAGCGAGCTTGAGCGAGCCCAATGTTTGAAGTGAAAAGCATTTTCGTGTTCTAAATGGCTCTTGAGCATTATATGCACGTTCAACTCGATTCAAATTCGTTTATACGTTTTAGTTTGTGTTTGGCTTAAAAGTTGCTCAAATTAGGGCCGCAAACTAATCAGGATTAATCAAAGTTGAATCAATATAGCAGAGTCTCTAGCTTCTCATTTGTAGATAAATGCTAATTTATTGAAATTTAATAAATCAGAATAACTTAGATAAAATTTGAAAATTATTTTTTTTATTTTTCATCCCTTTCAGAAGGAGTAAAAATAATCAACAACCACGGGCCCGCATGCAACTCTGAGATTTCAAACCAACTTCCTCATAATTTTACATTTAAATAACACTCATAAAGCATTTTTTTCTGAAGTGGCACTAAATGCCTTAAGGATGGACCCTGGGAACACACAAGATCACCCAATTCCGGAATAGCTTTGCAAAAGGAAAATTCTAGGGGCATCTACATTCATACCACCTAATCATTATGCATATATATATATATATATGTCTTTAACACCTAAATTTTGTTTCATACATTCATACAAACCACATGTTTGATATCATATTAAATATACTACTAGTTTAGCTTTTAAAATCTCAGATGCACCTTTATCAGAAATTTAATATATAAATATTTTAGTACATTTTTTATTCATTATTTAATTAGTTTTGGCCAAGATGAGCCGTAACTTTATTGAACAAAAGTTTGTTCGTAAAGTTGTTCATATTTGATTATTTTGTTTAGCTAATGAATTGACCACGAGCTAGCTGAACAAAAGGGAATGATGTATGTTGTTATTTATATGATTTTCAAATAGATTTCATTCTAGAGCTTGTTAATGTTGAGCGTAAAATATCTAAGGGGCAATTACATGAATGTTATTTATATATTTAACATGTAAATTCTGTTTTTAACACTTATACAACATATTATCAAATTGAGCTATAAAGGTTTTGTTTTGGACTATATTATTTAAGCACTGTTGAGCTGATTTTGATTTCTCCTTTTAATCATTTAGGCATTGTTTTGATTGTTGATCTGCATCTCACTAGCGAAATATTGTCCATTTTGTTTGTATTTTTCAAATTGAATTTTGTAGAAATGAATGTATTCGTGACAAGGTTGGTGTAGCTCCTGTGACTGACAAAATTAGAGAAAGTTGTCTTCGATGGTTTGGTCACATTAAATGTCGACCATTTGATGATCCGATTAGGAGATTAGATGTTTTAGATTCGACTTATGTTAAGAAAGGCAGAGGTAGACCTAAGACTTGGGCTTATTATATAAAAAACGATCTTAATTGATTAGAACTAAATGAAACTATGACACTAAATAGGATGCAATGGAGGAAAAGGATCCATGTAGCCGACCCCACGTAGTGGGATTAAGGCTTTGTTGCTGCTGTTGTTGTTGAATTTTGTATGAAATAGCCATCTTTTGAAATGTTGTTTTATGGGAGATGAAGATGTGTTGTTGTTGAATTTTGTATGAAATAGCCATCTTTTGAAATGTTGTTTTATGGAGATGAAGATGTTATATTACTTCTACTTGGAAACTATCATGGAATCAAATATATTGTATATACAACGAAATTATCTGAGGGCAATTCAACACTGACAAAAAGTTCTTGTTTTTCTAATTTTGTCAGATTGAATTATATGAACTTCTATCTTGAAGTCAATTTATGTGCCAAAAAGATACCGACGTGTTGGCTAATGGAAATATATAGGGGCAGTTACTTAGAGACCAACCCTAAACTTGCTAGTTACAAATCAACCACCCTCTTTCATCCATTTCTGAAATTCTCATTCAAATATCAAAATCCATGGTAAAGTCCCTACACATATTTTTCATTTTTATCAAATTCCATGTGGTTTGATTGTGGCACGTGTCAAAACATTGGTTCGGTAGTTCAAAAAAATCACATGGCTGCTTAATTGTAAATTTCAATGTTTCTTGTGGCCAGTGTGTGATTATCGTAAAATATTTAATGTGATTATTTATATTTGATAGAGATAATTGAGTATTAAGATGCTAGATTTGATGCACTTTTGGGATGGAAGATACATGTCCAAGTTATGTGGAAGTTATTGATATTATGTAGATCTGATAATAACATTATTTGTGGTTTTGAGGTGATCAAATATATTTCAGTTATAGTTGGGCCAAATCAAAGATGAATCTTTGTTTTTTTAATGCTTATGAATAAAGAAATCAAAGGCATTCATTCTGGTGTGTACTATCTGGATATGCATAATTTTGATTGATGAAAATGTAGTATAAAGTGAGTAGTTTGAAGTATGAAGAGAAATTTTAATAGAGGAGCTTAAGAGTAAGTATAATTAAGGCTGAGTAACATCTATCTTGAAATTGATGAATTTAAATCCATATTGTGGAAGATCAAGTGTTATTTAATAAGTTTAGGTTTCAAAACTTTCCATTATTTGAATAATGATTGGGGTGCAAGATGTGAATATAATTGTAGACGTGCTGGATTATTAGAATGGAAGAATTTCTCAAGAGTTGTATGTATTAGGAGAATAACATTTCTATGTTTGGTTGAATTCATAAAATTGTAATCAGATCAACATATGATATAGATGTGCTTGATATCAACATACATTTTGTTGGTTATTGTGCTAGAAATGAGAATAATAAGGTTGGTTCATTTTGAAATTTGGAATGACAAAAATTGGCAATTTTTTTTTTTTTTTTGGAGATTTGCGTACATAACGCACAAGTCATGTATATTTACAATCTAACTCCCAAAGTTTGATAGTTATACTTTTTAGCTCCTCGGTGTCGTAAACCCTATGCATGAAAATGTATATCACTTTTAAAAAAAACATTGATAGTGGTATTTCTGATGTGATATTCAAGATTTGAGGGGTGTGTAAGTAAATATGAACGTTTCGGTGTTATATGTCTGAATACATGTGAATTGTGCGGTATGTATGTAAATGCTCCTATTTTTTTTATTGAAATGTAAGAGCATCTCTTGTTGAGGATAAAATGGTGGAAAATATGTTGTGCATTTAGAATTATGGGTAAATTAGTTATGCATGGCATTTTTGAATAGAAATATCTTATTTGCTAATTAAGAAACATGTGAGTTTTGCATTTATGATTACAATATAATGGTCTAGGTTTGATTTTGGATTTTTGGAAATGCTTGTGTTGAATAAATTGTTGATTTAAGATGTTAAAAGGTTATTTTGTCATGATTGGAGATTGGTTTTCTTAACAATTTGTGAGCTATGATTGGAGATTCGCCTGTTAACAATTTGAAGGAACTTCATATGTGAATGATGCATGGTTGGTTGTTCTATGGCTCGGTTAGCTGTTTGTTTGGCTTCAGCTTGACAGAGCCGGTTCAGTCAGTTAGGCTTAGTCGGCATCGTTGGTCAACTAAGCTTGAATAGCCTAGGTTCCAATCAATTGAGTTAGTTTGATTGTTATATTACCTTGATTCTGCTTCTTAATGTTAGTTGGCTTGAATGCTTATTTATCTCGTTTCTGACTAGAAGACTCATATTTGATTCATTCTGTTGTCTCTCGTGACTCGATCATTTTTGCCTTCTTGACGGGTTCAAACGGTTGAACTCGGCCTGCTAAGTGGATCTCTTGGTATTCTGTCGGTGGACCTTATTTCATCGTGTTTTCTCATCTGGGCTGTTAGATCTTCTCAGGATCAAAATTAGCATATTTTTTATGTGCATATTCTTTGTTTTCTGATTTTTTTATTTTTTGATAGCAAATAATAATAATATAATTTAATGTTAAAGCAAATATCATTTATTCTTAATCAATGATTCAATAATTGAACTTTTTTTATTTTGACATCATTGATCCTTGTAAATAAGGTGTGACAAAACTCTTTGCTTTCTATGTTTGCTTTATATCACTTCTTGTTTGATTCACTGAGCTTCTAACTTCTGTCATGGAGATTGCGCCACATCCCCCATTGGTCTTAGTATTGAAGGAAGTGTTATCGCCAGAAAGGTGAAAGGCAGAAGAAAAAAATCGATAAGAGAAAAGTGATTGCGTTAGTGGATCTTGTAGGGTCGTCTAATTCATTCCTTGATCATCAGCGGAGGAAGGTTCAGGCAATTGGCCGGACCATATATTCCTTGCTTTAAACTTCTACGTCGTTAAAGGCCCTACCAATCAAACTAATGCACAAGAAGTTGTTGGTGCCATGTGATCGCCCGGGTTGCAAGAAGCTTCTCGTGCTCTGCTCGCACTAGATGAGGGTGAGGTGTCAGTCACATATTCTTAGTCGGGTTAGCTCGTTATGACAAACCTCGACTTTTGATTTTTTTTTTCATGTCTTCTTTCCTTTAGGTTGTCTTTTGATGTAGTTGACACGATAGTCCCGGGTGATGACCTGCTCCCGACAAACAATGGTGGGAATTTTATTGTGGCTGCCCAAGCACCGACTTTGAGCGATCGACTTTTGAGCAATGATGGTGGGATTGTGTTTGAATAGAAAATCTTTTCGGGGAACAACTATTGGTTGTCGGACATCCCCCAGATCGCTGGCTCGCTGGTTGGATGAGATTGAGAATCCCTTCGGCGTTCGGTTGGGATTCATCGAGGCGAGGAGATATGTGAGTTGCTTGCTCATATGGAGCAAATAGAGAGGATGACGGAGGAGAAGACTGCTCTTCGCCAGAAAATGTCAAACCTTTGGGATACATGCTTCATACTCTAGGCTCAATCTCATACGGATTGGTGAACCAATTCAAGTTTGGGGGAGAAGTTTTGTATAAAGGCTTCATCGGCGGAGGTATGTCTTAGCCGAAGTGATAGACGCTCCCTTTTAAAATACTTTTTCTTGGACTAGCTTCCGAGCATTTTTTTCATTCACAGTGTCTTTTTTGGAAGTCATTTTATTTTATTCTATCTTGAATCCTATATTGATGTGATTTTTTTTTGCCCGTGTGTTTTTGAAACTACTGTGTAAATTCATTTTACTCTCGTGCGACAGTTATGCTGCTTTTGTTTCTCTATATATAAAGGTGAGGCGTTTGGTTCATGTTACCCATTTGCTGTTCTTTTCTCTTTGCTTCTTATCGTTCCTTCGGCTTTCTGTTCTTTGTGCCCTGCTTTATTGGCATCAGGTTGATCGTTGCAAATGGCTGATCGACCAAGACACAAGGGGAAGTAAATCAGCTTCAAGAGACTTGTCTTTGATTTTGCTATAGAGCTCCGAGTCGCCGGTGACAATGACCGGGGAACTACTCTATTTAGGGCTGATCTCATCTTTTATAAAGATTAATTTCACTTTTGTTTGAGGCTTCCTCCATGTCTTGATCTGCGAGCAATCTTCAGCCATTGCGAAGTTATCCCGAGCTAATATTTGTCAAAGCCCATAGTCGTCATCATGACTTTTGTTATCCTCTGTCGTCCATTGGGAATCCCCTAGTCGTTGAAGCTCTTTGCATATTTGTTTTTTGTCCAAGCCAGCTCGGATAGTTAAATTCAATTTGCCATGCTTGACAAGGTCTAACTTCCAGGTTAGAGAACAAGATAAAGGACCGGAAACTATGCTTCAAGCTTAGTTCTTCTTAGGGTTGGTACATCCAAACAGTTCCATCCAAAGGCGCGCTCACCAAGTTGAAGTAAGAATTATTGGGAACTAAAGGAGGTTAAGATGGTATAATGGTTTTGTGCACCAATACCTTAGGTCACTCTAATGCATTCAAGCAGATGACATACACAATAGTCGGGTTGAGCGGGATGCAGCGGTGCGGTATGAGCTGCGAAGAAGAAAGCTCGAGCGATTAGATGTGTCAAATTCGCCCCTCTGAAGCTGTTGTGGTGGCACGCCAAGACCTTATCTTTTGCTTCAACTATCGAGCTGTTGGATTGACATTAAAGCGATGACATATGACATTGATCGATATTCCTGACATCTCATCGCAAATTAGACAATAATGCCTCGGTGGTCCCTTGAGGATGTTGATCAACATATCTTTTGAGTCTACATCAAACGCTTCAATTATTAGAAAAAAAATAATGGGCTTGCCCTCAATCATCGAATTTTGATGGGTGATCTTGTTGGCCTTGAGATACCCTTCGTATTAGTTGTCGAGCTCAAGCAACTCCTTTTCGCCACTTTTGATCGTTTGGAGGTAACAATTATGGGACTTCTCGAGATTGCCTCAGATAGTGATTTCTTCTTTGTTGCTCTGAAAAATCACCGCCACATGATATGTCGAGGTAACAATGTTGAAAGAATTGAGTAGGGGGTGATCTAAAATAACATTATATGTTGTTGGCAAGTGAAAACAAGGAAGTCCTCCTGTCCTCCATGTTGGTAAATTATTTATCATTTTCTCCCAAGTGATCAGTAAAACAATAGTTCTTAGTGTTTCATTGAGTGGGCCTGGTGCTGCGGGCAGTTGATTGTTTCATAGACACCTTATCGAACACTGATTCGAACATGATGTTCTTCGAGTTATCGATGTCGATAAGAATGCTACGAATATTATAGTTGATGATCAATGCGGTGACAATTATAGCGTCATTGTCTAGATTCCCCTTAGGGGTCACATCCTCATTGGTGAAGGTGATGGGGGACGCAAGCTGCGTTTGGGAGCAAGGGTGGTGGAGCAGACTATTCTCCATCTCCTACAAAGATGGTATGAACTATGTCAATGATGTGGATAACATGGCTTGGACTCGCTCGTCTAAATATTCTTTTATCAGAGCTTTCCCTTGTTGTTGGGTTGGTGCTCATGGAGTTACAAATTCCTTAAGTTTTTCGGTCTTGATCAGTTCCTCGATCAGGCTTCAGAAGTGTCGACATTTCTTTGTTTCATGGTTGTGATCTCGATGGTAGTTGCAATATTTCTTAGGATAATGGAGGTAAGCTCAGGTTTTCATTGTGGTGTTCTTTTGAAGTAATCTTTATTTTAGATAACCTTCACTATCTTGACCATCAATACCCTCAACAGAGTTGTCTTCGACAATTTATGGTTAGGCGACAGACGCTCATTGTACTGGGATAGCTGTTGGTCAAAATTTCGGGTCTGACTCTTTCGGTTGTATGTTATGTTGGTCGCCCTTTATCCCGGGTCGGCTGAGTGTTTTCATATGGTGGACAAGCGGAAGCACGCAAATCATCCGTCGGCTTATACTGTGGAGGAAACAAGGATAGAGTTATATTCCTCGATGTATATGTGGTTGTTGGGCCTCCAACAACTCAGCCAGTGTCTTCGGTCGCTGCAAATCCAAAGCGTACTAGAAGAGGGTCCTTCCTTTAGCTGTTGAGTTAGGGCGACATGAGCCACTGCAAACTCCAGGTCCCACATTTCTAACATTTTCTGGAAGCGTGTGATAAGCGAGCGAATGCTCTCATTCTGTCAGGGTCTACAAGTTTTTCTGAGTCTTTTGGGTGATAGAAAGCTACGCTACAAACATTCTCTTGAAATCAACAAATGATGTGATCACTCATAGCGACAATGCAGTGAAGCACCTTAAGGTTGACTCCCTCAGCGCGGTAAAGTAGAGACGATATTTTGGCTTGTCAGTGATTCTCAGTAGATACAATCGACTCAAACGATGCTATGTAGTCGACCAGATAGATCTTGCCCTTATAAGTCTTAAGTACTGGGATTTTGAACCTCTTCGACTGTTGGGTATCGTTCTTTCCTCTCGAGGGTACTGCAATATTCCTCGAGCAAGCGCTTCTCAGACGACATTCAACATTTGATCCTTCAACTCTTGGATCGTTGGTTCACAAACTCTCAGATGCACTCATGTTGTCAGTTTCTCTATTGTGAGTTTCTTCTCCATATGCTACTTCTCTTATCTGTAGCATGATCCACAGTCACCCCATCTTTTAGCATGTTAATTCCTTATTTATGACTGAATCATACTCTAAGAAATATAGCTTAAAAAAGGAAAGCGAGAGGAAGGGAGGGAGCTTGAATGACCTTGGTTCTTTAGGACTGGTTCCGTTGGTTGAGTTCTTGTAGTTGTAGGGTCAAATTTAATTTATCAACTTGTTTTGGGGCTAGAAACATGTTAACTTGCAAATCCTAGATGAGAAAAACTATTTCACTTTTCTTTTTTTAACTATTTATATTTGATGAATTGAGTAGTTTTAGTGCTCTTGATTTCGCTTGAAGATTGTTAATAGAAGTTTCAGTTTACACGATTTATTTGTGTTATGTTTGAATTTAAATTATCAACTTGTTTTTGGGATGGATTTCGTGTTAACTTGTAAATCCTAGATGAGAAACATAATCTCCCCTTTTATATTGTACCATTTTTATCTAATGAATTAAATAGTTCTATTGCTGTGGATTTAGCTTGAAGGTTTTTAATAACTTGAAAATCGATTCAAATTTTCGCTTGAATGGGAGATCAGATTGAAATGAACGAGTCCGACTATGAACTGAAATTCTGGATTTAATTTTTTCAAGCTGATTTTTGAGTCATACATGGATCTGCTCTAACTAACTCGAGATCAGCTCGTAGCACTTTTTATTTATAAAAATGACACACACACGCACACACAAATATATACTTACATACATATGTACACATATNAGTATTTATTAAATCTTATAAAATAAATCAAGATTCATCAAATCATCGATCGAACGATGATGAATAANTTAAATAGTATTTATTAAATCTTATAAAATAAATCAAGATTCATCAAATCATCGATCGAACGATGATGAATAGATTCTGGTCTCAATCGAATTCACGTAATCTGGATTTACATTTCAAAAGTAACAGAACGTGAGAGAATTGAGTCGAACACGCAAAAACCGTATTTAACAAAACGTTGGATGTAATTTTTTTCTTCGTGTTTGCTTGGATTTAAATTAACTTCATGATTAAATCCTATAAATAATATTACAATATTTATAGGGATATAACTCATAATACTTATCATAAACATCAATTACATGATTTTTTTATTAAAATANAACTGAGTCGAGCACGCAGAAACCATATTTAACAAAACGATGGATGTAATTTTTTTCTTCGTGTTTGCTTGGGTTTAAATTAACTTCATGATTAAATCCTATAAATAATATTACAATATTTATAGGGATATAACTCATAATACTTATCATAAACAGCAATTACATGATTTTTTTATTAAAATAAAATATTTTAATGGGCTCTTTGTTTTTTTAATTTAATTTAAAATTCAACGCATTGGATGCCAAAACAACGACAAAAAAAATGATAGGACTTATTTTAAGCAATTCTTTAAATCATTTATTTATTTTTTTATTGGGAGTTGAAAAACACTCATATTTATTTAACATTTGTTTTCCTTGAAGAAATCAAGAGGAATGGGGGAAAGCACGGATGGCCATTTGACATTTAATGTGCATGATGCCTGCACGATTATTTTTATAATTTAAGATGTTGAAGACGAGTTGCAAATATAACAACTCTAGGTTATAAGCTGCTGCGCACCAGCTAATTCAGATAAATTTGTGAGTTGTTGGGATTGTGCTGTTGAAAAATAGTTGTTTTGTATTTTTTTGGATGATTGATTATTCTGCCTGTGTGCAGTAATGTTGTTTGGAACAGAACTGTCATAACTATATATTTGATATTGAGAGGTAAAAAACCATTTCAAAACAATGCAAAAAATAATATATGTTTCTCACTTAACAGTGAGTATCGAGATTGCTAAAAAAACTATTAAAATTGTATTTAAAAATATGATGATATTAGTTTTAAAATGTTAACGGCTTATGTCACGAGCTACGTCGTCTTTCAGGGATACCATCTAACCCTGATCACCATCAGTTGTGAAATCTACTAGAATGTCTGCTCATCTTCCCTGAATGATTTAAAAGACAATCTATAAGTCATAACACAAGTATAAATTGATAAAGTAGTAATCAATTAAGGACTTGTGTTAAAAGAATAAACATCCAAATCAGATAAATATACAAAATAACATATAAATTGTTCATGCTAGAAAGAAAAATATCCAAATAAGATATCTCATGAAACAAACAGAGTAAAAACCAAAACCACTAAACAATAACTCCACAAAATCAATTATCCTTGTTGTCTAGAAAAAAAACGTAAATAGTCGACCCTAGGATCAGAGGACATCTTCATGAATATTTGTCTGCAGGTCGGGTCTTCCAACAACTTTAAGGAGTTCATATACAACGATTTATCCACATAAAATTGGGGATATGTCTCCAGAACTCGAAGAAAGTTGTCAATGTAGCTGTCATGTGAAGGCAAACACTTCCAGCAGTTTTATTGTTTGGCTTTTGAAAAAAGAAGCTCCTTTTTTCTGCTTTTCTCCACCCTAGGTCTCTTTGACCCACTTGCCTGCTCAGTCTTCAAGTTCTTTGGTTTGCTTGCAAACCCATGATCACTTGAGGTGAACACATGAGTGTTCGTTGCAACAACGCCATTGAACATACTTTCCAACTTAACTTTCAGGTTAGGCTCAATGCCATTGAATTTGAATTTTTTGGCTGCTGACACTGCACGCAACACACGAGCAAATTTATTACTTAATACAGCTTCGTAGGATAAAGAATGGAAAAACAAGTAATCATTGCATAGATTATTACTTCTAATTTCTTAGTCTACAGTCCTCTAAATCTCTGAAACATCTATTGTTCGTTTTACCGGATCTCAACCCAAGCTTGTGGATTTCCGTTTTAGTTCCTTCCATAATTTCTAGTACTTCTTCNAGTTTTAATTTTGAGCCTGATCGGGCTGATTATAAGTTGAAACGGATCCCAATAACTTAATTTTAGCAAATTCGTTTCGATTTTGAGCTTGATCAAGTTCGATTCAAGTTGAAGTTGTTTGGACTTGAATTTGAATCTAATGATTCACGAGTCTCTTTTGAGCCGCATTAAATCTATTCATGCCTACCCCAACTCGGTTTGAAATCAGATCGTTAACTTAAGTAGTTCCCATCCTCAATTATTATCCTTTTATTTTCACTTCTCGAAAATAGTTATATAATTGCGATTCGAAATGCATGCATTAAAAAAAAAAGGCTTATGAAAAAGTTAGGTAACTTTATTTAATATTATTATGTTGTATTAGAATTGATTAACAATAAGTTATAATATAACATGACAATTTCATGAAGATCACTAATCAAAATGTAGGCCTCATGCATATATAATAGTAGCATTTGATCAAAGCACATAAGCATTATGAAATTATTGAGATACAATTAACTCTCCTTCCTATTCATGCAGATTAAGAGATGAAATATATTAGTGAATGATACCTTCTTTATTAGAATTATGTATCATAATCAATCTTAACATAATTTTATAAAATTATTATTAATTAATACATAAGATAGTCATTAACATCGGATTAACTTTTTTAATTAGCAAGCCTAACAATATTTATCAACATAATTTTCTAATAGTTTAGCACTAATTTTATTTTTTAGGGTGGTCAAATTTATAAAATATTTAATTTTTGATTAAATATTAGGCAAGTAAAATACATCAAGGGAGGCAAACTTCATAAATTTTCTAAAGTCAACAAGCAAAATAATATTAAATTTCACTATTTATATAGGTCCAATTGTCAAATCTAGACATAACCTATTTCCACCCTTTGACTTTATATATGCATAAAGAACAATTACATGAGTATTTTTTTCTAATTAAAATATTCTTTGGTTTTTTTTATATGAAGTTGAATATTTAATTAGCTTAATATTTATTCAGTTATGAATAGAAATTTCAACACATTGGATGCATATATAACGACAAATATAAAATAAAATATAAAAAAAACTTATTTTAAGCAAATCCCCCAAATTATTTAATTGTTTAGGGAGTTGAAAAACAATCGGATTTGTTTAACAATTTTTTTTTTTCTCTTGAAGAAATCAAGAGGAAAGCGGAAAAATTATTTCATACGGATAACGTATGTAGAGATGCATGCANAATAAAATATAAAAAAAACTTATTTTAAGCAAATCCCCCAAATTATTTAATTGTTTAGGGAGTTGAAAAACACTCGGATTTGTTTAACAATTTTTTTTTCTCTTGAAGAAATCAAGAGGAAAGCGGAAAAATTATTCCATACGGACAACGTATGTAGAGATGCATGCACTGTCTGATCTTGACCGTCGGTTAGGTTTTTTATTTTTTATTTTTTAAAAATAAATTAAAAATGAGGCCCATCGAAATATACATTTGCTCTGATCGACGNTTTTTTATTTTTTATTTTTTAAAAATAAATTAAAAATGAGGCTCATCGAAATATACATTTGCTCTGATCGACGGTCGAGATCGGACAACATATGCATCTCTGCGTACGCTGTTCGTATGGAATAATTTTTTGAGGAAAACACGGACTACCATTGGCCGTTTACATGTGATGACGCCTGCACGATTATTTTTGGAATTTAAAATATTAAAAGAAGATTTACTTTTAACACTCATATTTAACCTGTAAATTTTAATTTTTAGATGCATATCACTGTACTTATGCTCTTATTTATTTCATCCACATGTCATATACATAAATAAAGATGATATATATATATATGTATATATGTATGTATAGATAAAAATGTTAATCATTAAATCCTGTGAATTGTATGTTGTCAAACACTGCCTATATAAACTTCGCTTAAAACCCCTCCAACTAAGACTGTGTTTGACACCACGATAGATTTATATTAAATAGTANATATATGTATATATGTATGTATAGATAAAAATGTTAATCATTAAATCCTGTGAATTGTATGTTATCAAACACCGCCTATATAAACTTCGCTTAAAACCCCTCCAACTAAGAATGTGTTTGACACCACAATAGATTTACATTAAACAGTATTTATTAAATCTTATAAAATAAATCAAGTTTCATCAAATCATCGATCGAACGATGATGAATAGATTCTGGTCTCAATCGAATTCACGAAATCTGGATTTATATTTCAAAAGTAACAGAACGTGAGAGAACTGAGTCGAGCACGCAGAAACCATATTTAACAAAACGATGGATGTAATTTTTTTCTTCGTGTTTGCTTGGATTTAAAATAACTTCATAATGAAATCCTATAAATATTACAATATTTATAGGGATATAACTCATAATACTTATCATAAACAGCAATTACATGATTTTTTATTAAAATAAAATATTTATTGGCATCCTATATGAAACTAAATATTTAATTTATTTCATATTTATTCATTTGTAATGGGCTCTTTGTTTTTTTAATTTAATTTAAAATTCAACGCATTGGATGCCAAAACAACGACAAAAAAAATGATAGGACTTATTTTAAGCAATTCTTCAAATAATTTATTATTTATTGGGAGTTGAAAAACACTCATATTTATTTAACATTTGTTTTCCTTGAAGAAATCAAGAGGAATGGGGGAAAGCACGGATGGCCATTTGCCATTTAATGTGCATGATGCCTGCACGATTATTTTTATAACTTAAGATGTTGAGGACGATTTACAAATATGACACTCAGGTATTATTTGGGCAGCGGTAGGATAAGCTGTTGCACAGTAGCTGATTCAGATAGATTTATGGGTTGTTGGGATTGTATTGTTGAAAAATAGTTTTTTTTTGTTTTTTTTTGGATGATTGATCATTCTGCCTCTATACAGTAATGTTGTTTGAAACAGAACTGTCATAACAATATATTTGATATTGAGAAGTAAAAAATCATTTCAAAACAATGCAAAAAATAATATATACATATCACTTAACAGTGAGTATCGAGATTGCTAAAAAAACTATTAAAATTATATTTAAAAATATGATGATATTAGTTTTAAAATGTTAACGACTTATGTCACAAGCTACGTTGTCCTTCAGGGATAACATCTAATCCCAATCACCATTAGTTGTGAAATCTACTAGACTGTCTGCACATCTTCCCTGAATGATTTAAAAGACAATCTATAAGTCATAACACAAGTATAAATTGACAAAAGTAGTAATCAATTAAAGACTTGTGTTAAAAGAATAAACATCCAAATCAGATAAACATACAAAATAACATATAGATTGTTCATGCTAGAAAGAAAATTATCCAAATAAGATATCTCATGAAACAAACGGAGAAAAAACCAAAACCACTAAACAATAACTCCACAAAATCAATTATCATTGCTGTCCATAAAAAAACGTAAATAGTCGACCCTGAGATCAGATGACATCTTCATGAATATTTGTCTGCGGGTCGGGTCTTCCAACAACTTCAAGGAGTTTAGATTCAACAACTTATCCTCATAAACTTTAGGATATGTCTCCAGAACTCGAAGAAAGTTGTCTATGTAGCTGTCATGCGAAGTACAAGCCTGAATTGCAAACGCTTCCAACAGTTTTATTATTTTGCTTTTGACAAAAGGAGCTCCTTTTTTATGCTTTTCTCCACCCTATGTCTCTTTGACCCACTTGCCTGCTCAGTCTCCAAGTTCTTTGGTAAGCTTGCAAACCCATGATCACTTGAGGTGAACACATGAGCGTCCGTTGCAACAACCCCATTGAACATACTGCCCAACTTCACTTCCAGGTTAGGCTCAATGCCATTGAATTTGAATTTTTTGGCTGCTGACACTGCCCGCAACACACGAGCAAATTTATTACTTAATACAACCTCGTAGGATAATGAATGAAAAAACAAGTAATCATTACATAGATTATTTTTTAATTTCGAGCAAATTTATTACTTAATACAACCTCGTAGGATAAAGAATGAAAAAACAAGTAATCATTACATAGATTATTTTTTAATTTCTTAGTCCACCAGTCCTCTAGTCCTCTGAAGCATCTATTGTTCGTTTTACTGGATCTCAACCCAAGCTTGTGGATTTCCATTTTAGTTCCTTCTATAATTTATAGTCATTTAGTTGAGTCCACTTGTTTTTAATTTGCAACCAGTCGTACTCTGATCTTGTTATTTTCTTGAACTTATTCATATTATTTTGTCACTCTTCTTTATTAAAATAAGTGATGAGCCTATTACAAGCTCAACCTCATTAAGACATATGTTGCAAAATATGACTTTGAGTTTACTATCCCACATTACTGAAGAACCCACTTCTTTAGTTTTAACCATTGATTTATTAGCACAAAAAAAAACATTAAAATTTGACAACACGACAACAAAAAAATTAGCCACCCTGGCCATAAACCCAACTCATAGATCACCACCCTAGCCCACAGTGACCGCACAACCACACAGATACAGAACCCACAACCACCTACAGACCCAACCCACATACCACCACCCAAGCCTAACCACACCACACAACCACACAGATATACAACCCACAACCACCCACAGACCCAACTTGCAGACCGCTACGCTAACCCAACCACACCACAAAACCCACACATATACACAACCCACAACCACACACAATCATAACCCACATACCACCACCCAAACCCAACCTCACCACACAACCCACAACCACCATCTAATCTCACAGCCACCCACAGACCCAACCAATATAGAAACAAAACACACAATCACCACACAACGTACAGACCACCACCTATGCCCACAACCACTAGAAGCACAAACACCACCTCAAAGCCACAACCACAACTCTTTAACCCGCTGCCATAAAGCCAACCACAACCACCAACCCAACCCACAACCATGACAGAACCACAACCCACAACCATCACAACAACCAACAACCAACACAAAGCACAACAACCCAAAGAACCACAACTAATAACCACCACAAAGCCAACCTCAATCGCAACAACCAATAACCATCACCAGAACCAACAACCACCGCAAAGAACCACAACCAATAGTCACCACAAAGAACCATAACCAACAACCACCACAAAGCACAACCAACCAAAGCCCACAACCGCCACTAAACCACACAGAACCACAACCGACAGCCATCACAACAACCGACAACCACCACAAAGCACAACTAAGCTGACAACCACATGTACATATCTCAGATTATAGAAAATATCCCCACATTTTACGTAGCCACCAGAAGCATAGACATCACCCCAAAGCCACACCCACAACACCTTAACCCACTGACACAGAGTCAACCACAACCACCAGCCTAACCCAAAGCATCGGTGCAATGCTTCATTTATATTTTTCCCATGAAAAAAAGAAGTGAGTATAAAAACTAAAAGGCTGACACATGAAAGCACTTCCATCTTTACCATAAAAAATAATTTTTTGCCAAACAACAGAAGTTTCTGACATCTCCAAAACTTTTTAATCAATCTTTCTCAACTTCTAAAACCAAGAAACCAAATAATTATGAAAAATAAAAGAAGCAATACTCTACATCATATCACAAACTTTTGGGGCATTTACATGCGTATCACAAAACTCTTTTGTATTTTACATATCTCACACATAAGGCATTCATATATAGACAAATAACACAACATACTTTCACATTAACTTTGAAATTTTGGTACTTTTGATATATAACCAACATAGAGCTTTCTATCTATTGGTACCATTGTGCTGCGTCATGACATGAATTTATACTGACTTGAAGATTATCATGCCTATCTTTAAGAAAGTTCATAATGAATATTCGATGGACAATATGCCAAAAAATGATGAAGGCATAAGGATGGCTTGGGGTGCTAATTCTAAGGCATCCCAAAATCATAAGAATTCATAATTTCTGAAAATCTACAGCTTAAACGACTGAAGAAAACTAAACAATCCACAGGGAACAATAGAGCCCAAACGAACCATCTAAAATAAAGATCTTTAACAAAGATCAAAACAACTAAAAAAAACCCAACATGTCAAGAGATCCAACATAGAAAAATGCCTAAAAGGGGGAAAGAGATGTTGAAGTTCTCACCTTTGGATTGCGAGGGAGGAGGAGGGAGGTGTCGGCACAGTCGAGAGAGAGGGAGGGAGGTGTCGGCACAGTCGAGAGAGGGCGCGGTCGCGAAGCAGGGGAGGAAAATGTTGCTCGAGATATAGGGGGAGGGGTATGACAATAAAGAGTGAGAGTGTAAGTAATAGGAAACGTTGGTCGTGTGGTCAAATCCGCGGCCCGTGTTTCATAATGTTTCCCCACCACAACCCGAATCACAATAAACAAACGAAAAAAGTGGAGCGTGGTTTGGTGCCACACCGCGCCAAATAATCGGCCCTAAACAAGCCTTTAAAGAGTTGATTTGACTTATTGAAAAAGCTGAAAATATAATTATAGATTTTATCAACCATTTAACATTTGGTTTAGGTTTTAATGAATCAAAACAGGACGACGGTGGGTTTATAAATGAGTTAGATTTTAACATTACAGTAAAAGTTGTTAATATGTTTTAATGCCTCGAAATTAGGAGACAAATAATTTTTTGGGAGAAGCCGGTTGGCGAAACAATCCGACCAAGATAAGCGGGAGGTTTCCAGAGAGCTATCAGAAACTTTGTTTTGATTAAGCGTTAAAATAAAAAAAAACCCAGTAAGGAACAAATGTAATAAAAGCATGTAGTTATGAACAACAAAATTTAGCCTCCATATCAACACTATGTGGACAAGAAAATAGAGCTTTGTGTTCTAACTTATTAAAATGATTATTCTCGCGAGATTGCATTTTTCGGCTATGCCTAATGTAAAGCCCCAAGTTCCAACATATTAAAGGTGAAACATCTAGTTTTAAACCCTTTGGAGAGTTTGATCAAGTTTGAATAATGAAATCAAAATTTTCTTTTTAGATTCTTGGATGGAAAAAGTCTCATAAATCAAGCTTGCTCCGTACCTCTCTTTTTAGCTTTATCGGAACACTGCCTCCCACAGGCCAGGTATGAGGCAGCATTGTCGTTGTCTTCGTAGGGGTAGCCGCTGAGTTTGTTAATGGGGTGACTTGCGCGGGGAAGGAAACACCTCCATAGCTTCTTCCGGCTTGAGCTTTGGGTTTTTAGAGATTTCTTGAAGGAGAGAAGAAACATTGTTTGCTCATTATAGAAGAGAGGCTCGACACAAGAGAGAGAGATCTTTAGAATGCTGATCCCGGAGGAGCGGCTCAAAAAGAATTTATTGGCTAGCGTTGGTGGGGAGGTTTCGAGAGAGAGTGTGATCTTATTTTATGGAATACTCTCTTGGAGGAAAGGTTTGAAGTGAGGAGAGAGATGTATTTCTTAGTCCTTATTTTTTTCCTTTTTATTTGTATTTAATGTATCTCCACTCTTTTTTTCTTTTATTTATTTTTGCTTTTTTTTTTAAACAAGTAATTGAAGTGGAATGAGAAATTGCTTATCTCTTTCTTTTTTCTGTACTTGACCTTGTACCTTTTGGAGTATGATGAGAGTCCTTTCGTGTCTCTCTATCCTTCTAGCTTCGTGTCTTGTCGCATTTTTGTTTTTTAAATTATCAACTCCACTGTCTTGTCACTATATGTCTACATCTTCATCATCATCTTTTTCTTTTCCTTTTTTTTATTTCTAACTCAATTTTTTTTGGTTATACAGAAATAAAACATTTTTCAGTCATGATTTGATAACATCAAAATATTAAAAACATAAACATTAAATTTTTGGTGTTGGACTTGTAAATACAAAAGACCATTGCAATAGATCATTATGGCAGTATTTGGTTGTTATTGGGATTACGTTAAATAGAATTTAGTAAATTCGATAAATCCTCCCATGAAGATGGAGCTCTTCAATGGTAGAATAAATCCTTTAAATCTATCTCTCATTCATATCTATTAAATCTAGATTTATCATATAATCATGAAAAGTAATAGAACGTAACAACAGAATCTTNCCCATGAAGATGGAGCTCTTCAATGGTAGAATAAATCCTTTAAATCTATCTCTCATTCATATCTATTAAATCCAGATTTATCATATAATCATGACTAAACTCGATGAAAAGTAATAGAACGTAACAACAGAATCTAGCATTTATTCTTCAAATTTTTTTAGTGTTTCTCTAGATTTAAGTTAGATCCATCACTACTACCAGACACTTTGACAGCAGCATTCTTATCGACNAGAATCTAGCATTTATTCTTCAAATTTTTTTAGTGTTTCTCTAGATTTAAGTTAGATCCATCACTACTACCAAACACTGTCTATATAAATTTCACTTAAAAAACTCCTCCAACTAAAAAAAAATTAATTTACTTCATTATTCTAAAACAAGTTGCATTACCACTCAGATTTGACCACATAAGATTCAAACAAACGGAAATTTACACAATAGCATCCAATTCTTCTCTATTTCAGTATCTCACACCAAAACTTTCATTTTTATAAAAATAGCACCTTGCTTATATATGAAAATGTGGATTTCACTGTTCTCCA
>JXCR01087351.1:68201-80686 GCA_002079205.1 Phalaenopsis hybrid cultivar | reverse complement strand
GAGAAGCATAATAATAAGTTAAGTGTTGCCGAGATGAGAATGATTAGGTGGATGAGTGGCTTTACACTTAGAGACAAAATGCGGAATGAATATATTCGTGACAGGGTTGGTGTAGCTCATGTGACAGACAAAATTAGATAAAGTCGTCTTAGATGGTTTGGTCATATTAAACGTCGACCANACTTGGGCTTATTGTATTAAAAATGATCTTAATTTATTAGAACTAAATGAAAATATGACACTAAATAGGACGGAATGGTTAAAAATGATCTTAATTTACTAGAACTAAATGAAAATATGACACTAAATAGGACGCAATGGTGAAAGAAGGATTCATGTGGCCGACCCCACGTAGTGGGATTAAGGCTTTGTTGTTGTTGTTGTTGTTGCATGTATTTATTGGTTTTGAATCTCCATTTGTTAGTGGAAGGGTGTTACTTTTTTATTTGAATTGGCTTCAATGAATGTAGGTATTTTGACTTGTGAAGTTTTGCCTGCATGTTACATTTATTTTTGCATTTTCTAGTACATATTCGTTAAAATTTCTGGATTCTAAAATGTTCTTCACTAGCTAAGCCCTTCTGCACCATTCATTATGATGAAGTAAACATTAGTCATTGTGACAAGAGATAGATGATTTATTTTAAAAAAAGAAGCCACATGAATTTCTTAGTTTTAATTTTGTGCATCAAATTCAAAAAAAAATAATTTTTAATGAGTGCATGAATTTTAACTCATTGCTTGTATTTATTGGTTTTGAATTTCTATTTGTTAGTGAAAGGGTGTTACTTTTTTATTTGAATTGGCTTCAATGAATGTAAGTATTTTGACTTGTGAAGTTTTGCCTGCATGTTAAATTTATTTTTGCATTTTATAGTAAATATTTGTTAAAAATTCTGGATTCTAAAATGTTCTTCATTAGCTAAGCCCTTCTGCACTATTCATTATGATGAAGTAAACATTAGCATTGTGATAAGAGATGATTTATTTTAAAAAAAGAAGCCACATGAATTTCTTAATTGTAATTTTGTGCATTTTCTGTACGCCTTACTCATCTCATATTCACAAATTTTGTGCATTTTCTGTACGCCTTACTCATCTCATATTCACGGGTCATTTTCTCGAGGCAAGGTTACTTGACCAGTCTTTTAAAAAAATGCCACTCAAATGATTGATTGGATTCATTCTAGCACAAATTCTTTAATTTGTCTTGACAACTAACCTTTCAATAACTTCTACTTGTTTTGTTCTTCATTCTTGAGCCTTCTAAGTAAATTAGTTTGAGTGCACATGCACATTGTTGAGTGATTTATTAAACATCTCATTCAAATGAATAATGAAAAAGTTATAGCATATGCAACAAATATACCAGTTTTTTTTGTTNTTGTCTTGACAACTAACCTTTCAATAACTTCTACTGGTTTTGTTCGTCATTCTTGAGCCTTCTAAGTAAACTAGTTTGAGTTATTTATTAAACATCTCATTCAAATGAATAATAAAAAAGTTATAGCATATGCAACAAATATACCAGTTCTTTTTTTTCCTTAAAAAAAGTGATTTTTGCTAAAAAAAAAGTGATTTTAGTTATTACAATTTATAATNGAGTTTCATCACATAGGAAGGGATTATTTGGGACAATATTTAAGGACTCAAGAGGCTGTGTTGAACACATTAAATATTCTAGGACTAAAATGTCTATATGCAAATACTGAGTACAATCAATTTTGATCCAAACGAAGTCCTAGTTGGCTGTGCTTTTTCTTTTGCTGTTGGGGTGTCAATTTCTATATTAAGGGGGAGCTAGATTATAGGAAAAATATTCTCTCTCTTTGCAAACGTGTGGTTTACTTTTTCAGATTTTGGTGATTTTTTTCCTTAAATTTTCTTCATTAGTAAAACTTCAGCCATTGGATTGATTCCGTGCTTGATTTTATCAAATTAAAAAAAAATTAATTTTTAATGAGTGCATGAATTTTAACTCATTGCATGCATTTATTGGTTTTGAATTTCTATTTGTTAGTGGAAGGGTGTTACTTTTTTATTTGAATTGGCTTCAATGAATGTAGGTATTTTGACTTGTGAAGTTTTGCCTGCATGTTTCATTTTTTTTTGCATTTTCTAGTAAATATTCGTTGAAATTTCTGGATTCTAAAATGTTCTTCATTAGCTAAGCCCTTCTGCACTATTCATTATGATGAAGTAAACATTAGTCATTGTGACAAGAGATAGATGATTTATTTTAAAAAAAGAAGCCACATGATTTTCTTAGTTTTAATTTTGTGAATCAAATTAAAAAAAAAAAAAAATTTAATGAGTGCATGAATTTTAACTCATTGCATGTATTTATTGGTTTTGAATTTCTATTTGTTAGTGAAAGGATGTTACTTTTTTATTTGAATTGGCTTCAATGAATGTAAGTATTTTGACTGTGAAGTTTTGCCTGCATGTTACATTTATTTTTTCATTTTATAGTAAATATTCGTTAAAAATTCTGGATTCTAAAATGTTCTTCATTAGCTAAGTCCTTCTGCACTATTCCTTATGACGAAGTAAAGATTAGCATTGTGATAAGAGATGATTTATTTAAAAAAAAGAAGCCACATGAATTTCTTAATTGTAATTTTGTGCATTTTCTGTACGCCTTACTCATCTCATATTCACGGGTCATTTTCTTGAGGCAAGATTACTTGACCAGTCTTTTAAAAAAATGCCATNTGGGTTCCTCCTACATCTTGTAGGCTTGCCAATTCTTATGGCAATTCAATATCTTTGGCTTCTTTTTATTGTGCAAACTCATTCCCATGACTTATATTTGTTTCTTCATATGTCGTTTTGTTCAATGTTATTCTGTGATCTTCTTTATGAATTTTATTGCTCGCTATTGCAATATTTGTGCGTGCTTTATGATCTTTCTTGCATGTTTATGACATGCTTTTCTTCTATTATTGCTTTCTCAGTGAGGCTTTTTGTGTTTATTTGGTTCTAGTAATTATTGCTATCAAATTTTGGAGTGAAATTTTGTCTACTATTAATGGTTGTTATGAGAGGCACTTTATGATGTGGAGAACTAACTTATTTGTGATTATTAATGGATAATTTTAAATGAAATCCAGAACTGTGTGCATATTTTTTGGAATAATATTTAACAATTCATCTAACAATAATTCTTTCAAGCCTAGTAGAGGTAATATGGGTTTCTCGTAAAGTTTTTTGGTTTCTTCAGATTCAAGAAGCTTCCTCCTTCGATTTCTAGTTGTTGTCCCCTTACCATTCTTTTTATTAGTGATTTTTCTAATCATTTTTATGAATTTTGTATCCTTATATTACTACATTTGTGGCTGCTCTTTGATGTTTCTTTTTCGTTTATAGTGTGAGTTTCTTCTGTTACTTCTTTTAGGGTTTAGCTATTAGTGATTATTGCAATAAGATATTTTTTATTTTTATTGGGAAGGTAAAATGTTTTATCGGATTTTTTATTTATAAAAAGAGAAAGGCCAACTTGGTCCCTAGACTTTTTGAGGGGGTCATTTTAGTCCTAAACTTTATATTGTGTTTAAGATAATCGTTTGATTCTGTAAATATAATCCAGAAAATCCCATATGTTGAAATTTGATGGAAATTTTAGCCAAAGTTGACGTTGAAGGTGCTAAGTAAGGGTATTTATCTTGAGTAAGGGTATTTTTGATATCTTGAGTATCTATACACCTTTTAAAATTTTAAATTGTCGTATTAACCTCCATTTTGAATTCAATGATAGAGGAGGCTTTCACATGTATCAACTAAGAATTGAGTGCTTCAAAAGAAAGGGACATCATACCAGTGGATAAATTTGTGGATTGAGATGATTTATTTTTTAATTTTACATAAAATTTACTTTTATCTTGCTTCCATTGAGTTCATATTTTATTGTTTTAAAATGTGATAATTTTTAAGTCTGATGAAATGCATTTCATTTTTTTTTAAGGTTTTGAAGTTCTTGTTAATTTTATATGTATATTTTTTGATTTCATTGAAATGAGTTTCATCACATAGGAAGGGATTATTTGGGACAATATTTAAGGACTCAAGAGGCTGTGTTGAACACATTAGATATTCTAGGACTAAAATGTCTATATGCAAATACTGAGTACAATCAATTTTGATCCAAATGAAGTCCTAGTTGGCTGTGCTTTTTATTTTGCTGTTGGGTGTCAATTTCTATATTAAAGGGGAGCTAGATTATTGGAAAAATATTCTCTCTCTTTGCAAACATGTGGTTTACTTTTTCAGATTTTGGTGATTTTTTTCCTTAAATTTTCTTCATTAGTACAACTTCAGCCATTGGATTGATTCCGTGCTTGATTTTATCAAATTAAAAAAAATTAATTTTTAATGAGTGCATGAATTTTAACTCATTGCATGTATTTATTGGTTTTGAATTTCTATTTGTTAGTGGAAGGGTGTTACTTTTTTATTTGAATTGGCTTCAATGAATGTAGGTATTTATTTTTGCATTTTCTAGTAAATATTCGTTAAAATTTCTGGATTCTAAAATGTTCTTCATTAGCTAAGCCCTTCTGCACTATTCATTATGATGAAGTAAACATTAGTCGTTGTGACAAGAGATAGATGATTTATTTAAAAAAAAAAAGCCACATGAATTTCTTAGTTTTATCAAATTCAAAAAAAATTAATTTTTAATGAGTGCATGAATTTTAACTCATTGCATGTATTTATTGGTTTTGAATTTCTATTTGTTAGTGAAGGGTGTTACTTTTTTATTTGAATTGGCTTCAATGAATGTAAGTATTTTGACTTGTGAAGTTTTGCCTGCATGTTACATTTATTTTTGCTTTTTATAGTAAATATTAGTAAAAAATTCTGGATTCTAAAATGTTCTTCATTATTATGATTAAGTAAACATTAGCATTGTGATAAGAGATGATTTATTTAAAAAAAAGAAGCCACATGAATTTCTTAATTGTAATTTTGTGCATTTTCTGTACGCCTTACTCATCTCATATTCACTGGTCATTTTCTTGAGGCAAGGTTACTTGACCAGTCTTTTAAAAAAATGCCACTCAAATGATTGATTGGATTCATTCTAGCACAAATTCTTTAATTTGTCTTGACAACTAACCTTTCAATAACTTCTACTGGTTTTGTTCGTCATTCTTGAGCCTTCTAAGTAAACTGGTTTGAGTGCACATGCACATAGTTGAGTGATTTATTAAACATCTCATTCAAATGAATAATGAAAACGTTATAGCATATGCAACAAATATACCAGTTTTTTTCTAAAAAAAAGTGATTTTAGTTATTACAATTTATAAGGAAACTATTGTATTCGAAAGTAATTTTGAGATGCATGAGTCAAGTCCTATTAGTAGTTCATATTTTTTGGTTTATGCAAGATACAACTTACATTTGAAATCAATATTCTGAATATATATATTTTTTTAATTTGCTTTAGTGCACATATGTTTATAAAACTTGAAATCAATGTTTGTTTTATGGTTTAAAGTTGAAATTGTGTTTGATAATTATTGACTTGAATTTTGGCTAAATGTTAAAATTGGAGTGTCTTCACCAAGAGAAGGGTGCTCATTGAGGTGAGGAGCTTCTTGAACACTTAAATAATGTTGGGAATGTGTTAAAGTGGTGGTTCAAGTTTTGGACTTNTAAAACTTGAAATCAATGTTTGTTTTATGGTTTAAAGTTGAAATTGTGTTTGATAATTATTGACTTGAATTTAGGCTAAATGTTAAAATTGGAGTGTATTCACCAAGAGAAGGGTGCTCATTGAGGTGAGGAGCTTTTTGAACACTTAAATAATGTTGGGAATGTGTTAAAGTGGTGGTTCAAGTTTTGGACTTAACTGGGTGTTAGCTTGGAAACTTTGCACTTGAAGGAGCCATTCAAGTTCTATGAATTTGGGACTGTTTAAAAATTTTCCTTATTGCTTTTAAGGCTGTTGGGGATTAGTTGACTTGTTAGAGGGTTGATTTGGAGTTTTTGGTGGAATTATGNTTTTGGACTTAATTGGGTGTTAGCTTGGAAATTTTGCACGTGAAGGAGCTATTCAAGTTCTATGAATTTGGGGCTGTTTAAAAATTTTCCTTATTGCTTTTAAGGCTGTTGGGGACTAGTTGACTTGTTAGAGGGTTGATTTGGAGTTTTTGGTGGAATTATGAGGCCTTTAGAGGGTTGTGGTGGTGGGAGACCTCAGACTATCTCGATTTTGGTTATGTTGATATGATCTGATTTAGCTTTTTAGGAAGCATCTTTATTGAAAGTTAAATAATGGAAACGAATTTGAAGGGTTAATTTATGATATGGAGTAAATTAGCTTTTTTGGAGGGGTTAAGAGGTCGGCCAGGGTTATTAATTTTAGAGAATATGATAGGTATTGATTTTTTGTAATGGTAATGATGGCTAAAGTGGAAGCACAGCGGTTAGTCTAGTGGTTGTTTTATGATATAAGAAATGGGTGAGATGTAGGGAAGAGTTATTGGGTGAGTGTGAGTGTGGTTTGTGGGTGGAAGGGTTGATGGAGGTTAGGTGAAGAGAGAGCAGTTATGGTCGTTGAATGTGGGGATGCTTCCAAGCCACTTGTATGCGAAGATTGGGGCTCGAAGGAAGAGTGTTAGGGTTTTTAAGAAATGCTAGAATTATGAGAAAATTTCTTAGATAAGCAGATGAAGATGAGCTTTCACCAATAATTTCTTAAGGAGAGAGAGCGAGTCCATTAAGCACAAAAGAATTTCAAACTTTAGAATTTTGTGAATATTAAAAATTAACTTTTATTCATTCATATTCCTATTTATAGCCTAATATAATCCATTCAACATTTAAATTATTTTGAGGGAGAGACTTGTGGTGGTAGAAGTGTCCAATGCATGATCATTGCTTCCACTCCCGTTCTCAAAACCTCTAGACAATTCACACATGCATATTTTTAAAAAAGAAAACTAAATTCTTAAAACCTAAAATATGGGCTAAAAATTGAATATTCGTCGTGATAATAGTTTGGGCTTGGACCTAACTTGAAATCTTGTTTAATTCCTTTAAAAATTTCATTGCGCTTCATTCTNAATTAAACTAATATAGAACTTTTTAGATATTTCTAACATGTAAACATTCATCCAATTAGTTGTAAAACTTCAAATGGACTTATTTTTGCCACTATTATTTTGCAAAGGGTTCTCATACAAAATCTTTCAAATTTTAAATAGTGTCATCTAATCACCTAGTTTGAANTTTTTTTTTTGCCAAATATACAAAGTAATGTTTTAATTTACCTTTTTATTATCATTATATATATTTTTATTTTATAGTTTTAAATTTTCATGACTAATTTTATGTATCTAATTTTTTTAATTAGTATTTTTTAATTTCTAAAATATATGTTGTATAATGATGTGTTGGATACTTATCTTTATTATATATTTTCAAAAAATAATTATATCTTGTATCAATTATACAATGTCTATTTTAGAAATGTTCTTATCAATGCATCATTTACTACCAATAATAACTTCTATTTTATTTAAAATATAGGTCTAGAATTTGACAAAATTATCCTAATTAGGGATAGCCTCTTATTCAATGACAACTTCTTGAAGTTAATGTAGCTATAGAGGTGTATAAGAAGGGAGTGAATTGGGCTAATTTAAGATTTTAAGAATTTTTAAACTTGATTTTATATTATACAAATAATTTTTTTAAGATTTGTTCCTTAAAGAAAGTGGAATGGAAGCTAATTTGGAGAGGAGAAAGAGCCGGATGAGGATGAGGATGAGGATGAGTAGAGAAAATAAATATTTTTGACAAATAAATCAAGGTTGAAGAAAAGTATCCCAAATTCATGATCAAGAGTCTTGTTTTACATTTAATACTCCTTATTTATAATGGTTGACCCTTATAAAAATGACATATTTTGGTCTATCTTATCTTAGGTCTCTAGGTGTGCACAATTTGATTTTAATAGTCCTACCATTATCGAAATTGGGGTCTTAGAGAAATCAACATCCAATTGAGCTATTAATGCATGAAGACTCGAGTGTCTGATCTTCAGTTATTTAGCCTTCAACACTCAGGCTTTAGTGCTCATCCTCCATGATGCTTACTGATGTGTTTGATTGTCTGTCATCCTAGGTCGACGCCGCTTTTCTTTAGCTCCATTTATCTAAAATTGCTTTCGCCGATGGATGAATCCAAAGTCATTCAATCTGTGATGATCTGGGTAGCCACTTTTCAATTGTACATATTCAATTTCTCGATTTTCTCTCTCGTATCTTAGGAAGCGGTGATGTGATAAGAACAAAAGAATTAAATTTAAATAATTAGCTTCGAGATATAAATAAATGCGCATAATGCAAATACTTGTTTAAATTTTGGGCTTCTAAATAATATAAATATAGTGATGAGAAGTCTGTTGAATTTCGTTTGATCTAACTCTCTCATTTTTTCCCCAAGCTCAGTCATGTCTTTGTTTCTTGAAAACTTGCAATGACGGATCTTACTCAGTCGTAAACTGACATTCCAAAGTAGACTTTTACTACATAACATGTGCAGTGAGCATAAGTGTGGAGAAGGCGAGAAAAAGCAAAGGGTCATAGAGAAACCGAAAAGAGTCAACATGGCTTTTGACCAAGAAGGTTTGTCCGGATGACCACGGTAGATGTTGTCATTGTCTTTGAGTCGGTGGATGTTGCTATGGTTTTGGAGGAGAAAATAAACAGTTGGTTTGAGTGAAGATTACCTTCTCGGTTGGTGAACCAAGTCCCTTCAAACCAGATTGTTATGATCCATCCTTACCTACAGTTTCAAAGATTTCTGAACGGTTAAATTCAATAGGTAAAGGTTATGAGGAGTGTAGATAAATAATATTTTACAACCCCCTTCTTTTAATTATGGGAAGTCATATTCTTGACGCATTTTGTGGTCTTGGTTACTGTGTAGACTGATCAACCCTATTGAACCTAAACGAGGCTCTGAGCTTTAGCTTGGGTGTGACAAGCAGATGAATGGAGAAGTCAATCAGTATGACCCTGGTGTGGATATAGAGAGGGTTGATCATCGTAGCTGCATAAAGGGCTCTCGAGTATGAGTAGGTGGGACTGCTGAAGGAGAAGAGAGTTTTAGGGGATCGTGGAGTGGTCTCATACCTTCAGAAAGAAGTTGATTACACTCTCATTTGTATGACGACTGTAGCTTCTATTGTAGGAGCTACTAGTTAGTTGGCTCTACTGGATTCTCTAGACAAAGAGGTCGGTGTGTTAAAGCAGTCGATGGCCTTCATTCACCAAGGTTGTGTGGACTTAAGGAAGAGATCCTTACTTCAAAAGCTCATCAACTTAGGTTAACTTCTTTTTTCTCTCCCCTTCAAATTAATATAACTTTCAATATTTGGACTTGTTGTAGTAAATTTTAGAGTATTATAATGTCAATTGTTTTCTTTGATTCTTGTGTGTGATTTCGTTCTATCGGGTCTACTTCTTAGGCCTTTAACATTCCATGTTTTTTTAGCCTTTTTATTTGACAGTTGTGGTTCACTCGCCACTTTTATAAGGGGTTTTTACTATCATGATTTTATTTTTTGTCATTACATTATGGAGCTTCTCTCTCTTTCGACAGTCATGTCTTCTTTTTTTTATAATAGCCCTATAGATTTCATCAAGGCAGCTGTAACTAAATACAACCAATCTAACATCGATTTTGATTCCCGGAATGATCCTCAAATCATACTTTAGCCATATGAACACTCTAACCAAAATGAAGAAGATGTCGACAACACCGGCTATGACAGCTCAGAGAGTGAGAAGCCGGTCCTCCAGTGCCAAGGAATACTGATTGCAATCAACTTGGACTTCTCTGATTTAGAAGAAAAATCAAAAGAGTCTCATACGACGTCAAAAGAAGAAGATATCACAAAAGTGAACCTGAGACCCGCTATAATGCGTCCAATACTCCAGAAGAGCCACCTTCGCCAATGGAAGAAACACATGCTCAAGAGGAAATTGGAGGTTCCAGTAAAGTGGATTATAATGTGCTAGCTCATCTTAGGAAGTTTCCGGCCAAACTATGCATCTATGAAGCTCTGATTCTGTCAAAGGAGATGAGTGAATCTCTGATCAAGGCTTTACTTAATCCAGAAATTTGCTTAACTCAGTTGTCCACCACATCCTCAGATGAAGTTTGTTTGTTAAAGGAGCAGCCTGTGGTAACCTTCACTGATAAAGACTTGCTACTTTGTACTACCAACCACAATCGACCACTTTACATTTTTTTCAACATCGACATATTCGTGCTTTCCAGAGTTTTGGTAGTTCCAGGGGCGTCACTTAACTTAATTAGTCTATGGACGTTAGCATATTTGGATATTGACCCATAGAAGCTTACTGCCGATAAGATGATGTTAATGGGATTCAATCAGAAGGGAAAAAGAGCACTTGGATTGATTACTCTGCTCATGAAGGTTGGTAAGCTAGTAATAACCTCTAAGTTCCATATCATCAATGCAGAAACCTCTTTCAACACTTTGCTTGGTTGACCATGGATTTTTTAGCATAATATGGTCCAGTCATTACTGCACCAATGCATGAAGTATTACAAGGAAGGACAAGAACACTTCATCAAGGGGGATCTATGATCCGACTTTTTATTGCGATAGATTGTGTAAATTTTGATTAAATATAATCAATTAATATTCGAATTCTATGCAAGTATACGTATCTTTATCAAGTAATAATGAACTTTCTATTTAAGCCCCAAATATCGATTCTACGGGGAAGGTTTAAATTGGAAATGAAAAATTTGTTAGGAAATTCACAAAAAGTCAATTGAAATCACTGTCACTAATTTCAATTGTTGAGATGTAATCAAAATTAAATTTCTAAACTATTATCAAATCAAATATGCAAAATTTAAAACAATAAATACTAATATATTAACTATGTTTATATAACAAAGATTCTTATGTGAAAAAGCATCATTCCCACTAGAATGAGGTTATGGTAAAATGAGACGAGATAAATGTTCATAATATGTATTGTGCCAAATAAGAGAAATTTTAATTATCTACCCTGATACATTGCATAGAAAATAATTGGCTAATATCAGTGTTTAGTCTCTAAATCTGTGGTTAGGAAAGGAGGATACCAACTCCCACTCCGGAGCTCCTGCTTCCCTTCACTTGAAGGCTAGCTCTCGCTTCAGTTTTTAAACACTAAGACTGAATTGAAGATTTTAGTCTGTCACCCTAAAGATTCTCCAATTCTACACCCAACAAAGAATATTTCCCTATTTATTTGCACTTAATTTCATAAATGATGTTCTCCTTCATGGAATCAAATGTGATCCTTACTCTATTGTAGAATTCATACTCCATTTCGAGAATCATATGTTTCACAACATATTTTAACAATTCAATTAGTCAGATCGAAAAGTAAATTAAGTTCGGAGTTGAAAAAACATCACAATATATTTTATAATTTAATATTGACACATTCATATTATCTCTTCATTTCACCATTCTCAAAGTAGGGAGAAAGATAGAGGAAACTACTAAGACTTCAAGAGAAAGAAATAATAAAACACAAATTTCATATATAAAAGAAAGTTCATACAACACTGATAAATAAATAATACTTATCTGAAAACTATTTCTTAAAGCAAATCCTTTGTAGCCTTTCCTTAGAAATGTAGGAAGAAGATACCTCTCACTTTTCTCCTTCTCCAACACTCTTACAAAAAATTTCACACAAAATCTCACCACAAAAACTCTAAACTATGAAAGAAAAAACACTAATTGACTCCATATACGGAAATAGAATGGTATGATGTGGTGCGAAAAATGAAAGTAGAGGAGTGAAAAACGTAGAGGAGCCCTTTTTCTGATGAAATTCGCTCCAAATAGAGCCCAAGGTCGGTTCTCCAAGGAGTGCCTCCAAAAACTCTTCAAAAAATCGTCCAAATACATCAAACCTTCTAGAAACGGGGTCTGTACTGCCTTTGGCGCTGTCGGCGCTGGTCTGGTGCCATCGGCGCTGAGTAAAAAATGTCCGTGTTAATTTGTTTTACGCTGTCGGTGCTGAACATTTCTTCAAAAATGTCTTTTTGACTCCAAATTTTGTTCTTTTTGCTTTCTTTTTGCTTTAAGCCCTAAAAATCAATAACCTGCAAGAAAACATCAAAATACTTTCCATTAAAGTGCAATATCATCAAAAATAGGTATAAAATATGGGTCTAAAAATGCATATAGTTTTAGTATATCAAAAACCCCTAAACTTACATGTTAATTGTCTTCAAGTAACTCCTTTACTACATAAAAAAAAATTATGACTTATGATAAAGACTTTAACTTTTAGACTTCCATATTTTAGTTTTCCAAATATAATAGTATAACTTAAGAATAATTCAAAACCTCCAGTTAATACTAAAGGTGTAAAGATATTCAATAATTAAGTCTAAGATTTCTGATCCTCTCTTTCTTTCAAGAAAAA
>JXCR01087351.1:12662-63032 GCA_002079205.1 Phalaenopsis hybrid cultivar | reverse complement strand
GAATATGATAGGTATTGATTTTTTGTAATGGTAATGATGGCTAAAGTGGAAGCACAGCGGTTAGTCTAGTGGTTGTTTTATGATATAAGAAATGGGTGAGATGTAGGGAAGAGTTATTGGGTGAGTGTGAGTGTGGTTTGTGGGTGGAAGGGTTGGATTTATGGAGGTTAGGTGAAGAGAGAGGAGTTATGGTCGNGTCTAGTGGTTGTTTTATGATATAAGAAATGGGTGAGATGTAGGGAAGAGTTATTGGGTGAGTGTGAGTGTGTTTTGTGGGTGGAAGGGTTGGATTTATGGAGGTTAGGTGAAGAGAGAGGAGTTATGGTCATTGAATGTGGGGATGCTTCCAAGCCACTTGTATGCGAAGATTGGGGCTCGGAGGAAGAGTGATAGGGTTTTTAAGAAATGCTAGAATTATGAGGAAATTTCTTAGATAAGCAGATGAAGATGAGCTTTCACCAATAATTTCTTAAAGGAGAGAGCGAGTCCATTAAGCACAAAAGAATTTCAAACTTTAGAATTTTGTGAATATTAAAAATTAACTTTTATTCATTCATATTCCTATTTATAGCCTAATTAACCCATTCAACATTTAAATTATTTTGAGGGAGAGACTTGTGGTGGTAGAAGTGTCCAATGAGGTAAAATGAGGATATCAAGCATTTATGACAATTCATACGTCCAGTGCATGATCATCGCTTCCACTCCCGTTCTCAAAACCTCTAGACCATTCACACATGCATATTTTTAAAAAAGAAAAATAAATTCTTAAAACCTAAAATATGGGCTAAAAATTGAATATTCGTCGTGATAATAGTTTGGGCTTGGACCTAACTTGAGATCTTGTCTAATCCCTTTAAAAATTTCATTGCGCTTCATTCCTATTTCATTAGGTTCCACTCCATGCCAAATAGAGAAGCTAATGCAAGCTATGTTAAAATATGCTATAAATAAAGATATAAAATACTTAGATAAACTAAGCCTCATTTTATCTTTGATTGCCTAATAAGCAAATCTATAATAGGCTAATCCATACAAAGTGAAGCAAAACAAAATTAAGTTATGGTAAGACTAGCCTAGCTTAATCTTCTTAAACATGCCTTAGCAAAGCATAGCAAAGTAGTCAAGCAAATCCAAGCTAGGTCAGTATAGCTAAAGCTGAACCAAGCAAAACTAAGCCTTGTTAACCTTTTGTTGGCCTGCTTATTTGTTTTTCTTATGATTGTCTAAATCATGTGATTGATTTTCTTGATGTTTTGCATTAATTCTCGTGTTCACGTAAATTTTTCTCTATAGTGTTGAAATCCAGGTAATCCTCAATAAGTTTTAGTGGTCAACCTCTCTAGCTTTTCTTTAGTTAATTAAGTGTTCTTAGTACGCAATCCATCTTTGCACAGTTTTAAAAATTTATGTTCTCTTTGTTGGCCTTTATCAAAATCTCATCAGTAATAATGTAATCTGCCTCCTTACACAAAATTATTACGTTTAACTTATTTCTAAAGAGATTTATTATATGTGCAATTATAGAGTATCTAGAGGTGGCATTCCAAAATTATATTAATGGGAGCATATTGCAAATTTACATTTCCTTCCCATTCGTCCGTGACAAACTTGAAACACATGTTAAAGTTACAAACTATCATAACATTCTTGCATTGGTGAACAACATCTTCCAATATAAGTCACCTCAGCTTTGGATACACTGATATCCACATATCTTCCATCAATTGTACCAAGGAAGTCCCATACCACATTATTTTTTCATTAAAGCTGCTAAAAAATTATATAATTTCATTTCTATGAGTTTATCTTGAAGTAGGGCATATAATGATAGTTATGTGATATCTCGGTAGATGTACTCAAATAGGATCTAGGTGCTTATGATAGGAGATGCTAAACTAATAAGTGCATCTAAACAAATGCTGAAATATCTACTAATTATTTCAACAAAATGTTGAAAACACTCACATGTTGCTCTTATTGAATTTGTGTGATAATATATAAAATATACTTTGAAATCTCGTATTTTCTGCTAGTAGCTCCCCAATCAATTTATTTGCAATGCATGTTATTGTCATTGAAGGAATCTTACATATGTATGTTTCTTAGTACCTATTAATTAAACATGCAAGAGTATGTATAGCCTTCTCGTAAAGTTCTTGTTTATTGTCAGTCATAACTGTAGAAACACAAGCAAAATTTATCAAGCAACACTTATAAGAATGACCTCAATTGAAAATATAGCAAATCATATAATATGATACAAAAAGAAAATAATACATGAATTTATACACAATATAGAGAAATTCATAAAATAACACATATAAATCTGGCCAAAATAAATATGGATGTCTGATAATCACAACTCATTCTAAACTGTTAGCCTTGACCCTTTACAAAGATTCAACCTTCACAACATGAACCCTTTGTTCAATTGCAATTGACATGCACTTTTCTCTTTTAATAGGGTCTTTAAGCAATCTAGTGGAGTTAAGTACGGTGACATGTCATTCTAAACTTTATATCTCTCAAGCGTTTTAATGACATCAGAAATGGAACGAGTTTAATGTGAATAACTTGACCCATAAGACATTTAACCATTTTGTAACTAGTTGAGAAATTTGATCCCTTAGAAAAAATGTTTTGCTTGTGTTCTTTCTCCCCTGCATTGGTTCATCAGAATGTTGTCATTTTGTATGATTGGATCTATTGCATTCATTTTTGGTCTGGCATGAACCTTTCTCAGGGTCATTTGGACTTTCACTTTGTTGAGATAGTCCATGGGTGCTCAAGGGGCTGTTTAGTTTGTTAAAAATGAAATGTAATGTAAAAGGTTTATAAAGTACTATGATTACAATGTATTTGAAATGTTTTAGAGTTGTTTGACTAACTGTAAAATAAACATAAGATTTTATATTTTTTTGTTTGGTTTGAATTAGATTGAAAACAATGTATTGCAAAATATATTTTTTTATTTACCGGTTACGAGGGGTTGGGCGGCCACCAAAGGAGGCGGAGAACTGCGGTGGTGGGCAGGAAGCTGACGACGGGCGACAGGTGGCGAGATGCAAGCGGTGGAAGGTGGGTTGCTAGCAGCAGAAGGTCGTGGTCGACAGCATGCGGCCTGCGGGAGGCAGGATGTCAACGGAGGCGGATGGCGGGCATAAGGCAGGAGGCGGGCGGCAAGCGGTGGCTGGCTGTGTTTGACTGCGAAGACAGTGGGAGGCGGGCGGGGGCTGATTGGAGGCGACGGAGGGAGGCGTTGGCCTGTGAGAGGCGGTGGCCAGCGGGAGGCATTGGTCGGTGAGAGGCGACGGTGGGCAACGACTGCAGGNAGCCCGAATGAGCACCTCACATAATAATCCAAACCACGGAAAACATTGATAGATCAAGCATCCACAGAACACAAGAGCATCAAAAACATGAAGAAAAACACGAAAGTAGCGGAACCTGACAAGGGAAACTTTACAGACAGGAGATCGATAACGTAGAAGAGGGACTGACCTTTGGGGCGCAGGCGACCGGAGCTCAAACAAGCCTTCCGAGACACGAAGAAGAATATTGATGGTACAAAGGTGGTGTCAGAACAGGGGAAAATGGGCGGGCACACTCGAGAAAAGAAAGAAAAAACCAAAAAAAAAAAGGTAAGCAGGAGAAAATGGTGAGGGCAATAAATCAAATCGCAGGCGAGTTTAAAGCTGGCGCAGCGGGGCTCACTTTCTGAAAACAATAGATTATTTTTGAGAGAATCTTCTTCTTTAGGAATTTCACTTTACGCCTTGCAGTTCAATTATGACGCACCAAGACTAATAATATTCTTCATTAAGAATAATTAATTTTGAANTTATTTTTAAGAGAATCTTCTTCTTTAGGAATTTCACTTTACGCCTTGCAGTTCAATTATGACGCACCAAGAATACTAATATTCTTCATTAATAATAATTAATTTTGATTTTTTTTTTTTAATTTTAGCAAATTATATAATTTAATAAACAATATAAAATAAAAATAAAATATTTTTTTCGTAATTGTTAAATTTCCTTCATTGTTTTAGTTTTTTTTTTTTTTTTGCCAAAAATACAAAGTAATGTTTTAATTTACCTTTTATTATCATTATATATTTTTTTATTTTATAATTTTAAATTTTCATGACTAATTTTATGTATCTAATTTTTTTTAATTAATATTTTTTAATTTCTAAAATATATGCTGTATAATGATGTGTTGAATACTTATCTTTATTATATATTTTCAAAAAATAATTATATCTCGTATCAATTATATAATGTCTATTGTAGAAANTTTTTTTTTTTTTGCCAATTATACAAAGTAATGTTTTAATTTACCTTTTATTATCATTAAATATTTTTTTTATTTTATAATTATAAATTTTCATGACTAATTTTATGTATCTAATTTTTTTAATTAGTATTTTTTTTAATTTCTAAAATATATATTGTATAATGATGTGCTGAATACTTATCTTTATTATATATTTTCAAAAAATAATTATATCTCGTATCAATTATATCATGTCTATTTTAGAAATGTTCTAATTAATGCATCATTTACTACCAATAATAACTTCTATTTTATTTAAAATATAGGTCTAGAATTTGACAAAATTAACCTAATTAGGGATAGCCTCTTATTCAGTGACAACTTCTTGAAGTTAATGTAGCTACAGAGGTGTATAAGAAGGGAGTGAATTGGGCTAATTTAAGATTTTAAGAATTTTTAAACTTGATTTTATATTATACAAATAAATCTTTTAAGATTTGTTCCTTAAAGAAAGTGAAATGGAAGCTAAATTGGAGAGGAGAAAGAGCCGGATGAGGATGAGTAGAGAAAATATTTTTTTTTTTGACAAATAAATCAAGGTTGAAGAAAAGTATCCCAAATTCATGACCAAGAGTCTTGTTTTACATTTAATACTCCTTATTTATAATGGTTGACCCTTATAAAATGACATATTTTGATCTATCTTATCATAGGTCTCTAGGTGTGCACAATTTGATTTTAATAGTCCTACCATTGTCGAAATTGGGGTCTTAGAGAAATCAACATCCAATTGAGTTATTAATGCATGAAGACTCGAGTGCTTGATCTTCAGTTATTTAGCCTTCAACACTCAGGATTTGGCGCTCATCCTCCATGATGCTTACTGATGTGTTTGATTGTTTATCATCCTAAGTCGATGCCGCTTTTCTTTAGCTCCATTTATCTAAAATTGCTTTCGTCGATGGATGAATCCAAAGTCATTCAATCTGTGATGATCTGCGTAGCCACTTTTCAATTGTACATATTTAATTTCTTGATTTTCTCTTTCGTATCTTAGGAAGCGGTGATGTGATAAGAACAAAAAGAATTAAATTTAAATAATTAGCTTTGAGATATAAATAAATGCCCATAATGCAAATACTTGTTTAAATTTTGGGCTTCTAAATATTATAAATATAGTGATGAGAAGTCTGTTGAATTTCGTTTGATCCAACTCTCTCATTTTTTCCCCAAGCTCAGTCATGTCTTTGTTTCTTGATAGCCTGCAATGTTGGATCTTACTCGGTCGTAAACTGACATTCCAAAGTAGACTTTTACTACATAACATGTTCAGTGAGCATAAGTGTGGAAAAGGCGAGAAAAAACAAAGGGTCATAGAGAAACCGAAAAGAGTCAACATGGCCTTTGACCAAGAAGGTTTGTCCAGGATGACCACGGTAAATGTTGTCACTGTCTCTGAGTCGGTGGATGTTGCTATGGTTTTGGAGGAGAAAATAAACAGTTGGTCTGACTGAAGGTTAACTTCTCGGTTGGTGAACCAAGTCCCTTCAAACCTGATTGTTATGATCCATCCTTACCTACAGTTTCAATGATTTTTGAACAGTTAAATTCAATAGGTAAAGTATCTGAGGAGTGTAGATAAACAATATTTTACAATCCTCTTCTTTTAATTATGGGAAGTCATATTCTTGATGCATTTTGTGGTCTTGGTTACTGTGTAGACTGATCAACCCTATTGAAGCTAAACGAGACTTTGAGCTTTAGCTTGGGTGTGACAAGCAGATGAATGGAGAATTCAATCAGTATGACCCTGGTGTGGACATAAAGAGGGTTGATCATCGTAGCTGCATAAGGGGCTCTCGAGTATGAGTAGGTGGGATAACTGAAGGAGGAGAGTTTTAGGGGATCGTGGAGTGATCTCATACCTTCAAAAAGAAGTTGATTACACTTTCATTTGTATGACAATTGTAGCTTCTATTGCATAAGCTACTAGTTAGTCGGCTCTACTGGATTCTCTAGACAGAGAGGCCGTTGTGTTAAAGCAATCGATGGCCTTCATTCACCAAGGTCGTGTGGACTTAAGGAAGAGATCCTTACTTCAAAAGCTCATCAACTTAGGTTAACTTCTTTTTTCTCTCCCCTTCAAATTAATATAACTTTTAATATTTCGACATGTTGTAGTAAATTTTAGAGTATTATAATGTCAATTGTTTTCTTTGATTCTTGTGCGTGATTTTGTTCTATCGGATCTACTTCTTAGGCTTTTAACATTCCATGTATTTTTAGCCTTTTTATTTGACAGTTGTGGTTCACTCCCCACTTTTATAAGGGGTTTTTACTATCTTGATTTTATTTTTTTTTCATTACATTATGGAGCTTCTCTCTCTTTCGACAGTCATGTCTTCTTCTTTTTATAATAGCCCTATAGATTTCATCAAGGCAGCCGTAACTAACTACAACCAATCTAACATCGATTTTGATTCCAAGAATGATCCTTAAATCATACTTTGTCCTGATGGACATGCTAACAGAAATGAAGAAGATGTCAACAAAGCCAACTATGACAGCTCAGAGAGTGAGGAGCTGGTCCTCCAGTGCCAAGGAACACTGATTGCAATCAACTTGGACTTCTCTGATTCAGAAGCAACATCAGAAGAGTCGCATACGATGTTAAAAGAAGAAGATGTCACAGAAGTGAACCTGAGAAGCGGGAAAGTGTTACCCGCTATAATGGTTCCAATAGAAAAAGGAAAACAAGTAGTTAATATAGAACAACCGCCTTCACCAATGGAAGATACACATGCTCAAGAAGAAATTAGAGGTTCCAATAAAGTGGATTATAACGTGCTAGCTCATCTTATGAAGTCTCCGGCCAAACTATGCATCTATGAAACTCTGATTCTGTCAAAGGAGATGAGTGATCTTTGATCAAAGCTTTACTTAATCCAGAAATTTGCTTAACTCAGTTGTCCACCACATCCTCAAATGAAGTTTGTTTGTTAAAGGAGTAGCCTAGGGTAACCTTCACCGATGAAGACTTGCTACTTGGTACTACCAACCACAATCAACCACTTACATTTTTGTCAACATTGACATATTCATGTTTTCCAGAGTTTTCAGGTGTCACTCAACTTAATTAGTTTATGGACGTTAGCACATTTGGATATTGACCCACAAAAGCTTACTACCAATAACATGATGTTAATGAGATTCAATCAGAAGAGAAAAAGAGCACTGGGATTGATTATGCTGCTCATAAAGGTTGGTAAGCTAGTAATAACCTCTAAGTTCCATATCATCAATGCAGAAACCTCTTTCAACACTTTGCTTGGTTGACCATGGATTTTCGAGCATAATATGGTCCCATCGTCACTGCACTAATGCATTAAGTATTACAAGGAAGGACAAGAACACTGCATCAAGGGAGATCTATGATCCGACTTTTTGTTGCGATAGATTGTGTAAATTTTAATTAAATATAATCAATTAATATTCGGATTCTATGCAAGTATACGTACTGTTATCATGTAATAATGGACTTTCTATTTAAGCCCCAAATAGCGATCATACGTGGAAGCTTTAAATTGGAAATGATAAATTTGCTAGGAAATTCACAGAAAGTCAATTGAAATCACTGTCACTAATTTCAATTGTTGAGATGTAATTAAAATTAAATTTCTAAACTATTATCAAATCAAATATGCAAAATTTAAAATAATAAACTAATATCTTAACTATATTTATGTAACGGAGATTCTTATGTGAAAAAGCATCCTTCCCACTACAATGAGGCTATGGTAAAATGAGATGAGATAAATGTTCATAATATGTATTGTGTCAAATAGGAGTAATTTTAATTCTCTACCCTGATACAGTGCATAGAAAAATCATTGGCTAATCTCAGTATTTAGTCTCTAAATTTGTGGCTAGGCTAGGAGGATACCAGCTCCCACTCTAGAGCGCCCACTTCTCTTCACCTTAAGGCTAGCTCTCGCTTCAGTTTTTAAACACTAAGACTGAGTTGAAGATTTTAGTCTGTCACCTTAATGGTTTTTCAATTCTACACCCAACAAAGAATATTTCCCTATTTATTTGCACTTAATTCCATAAATGATGTTCTCCTTCATGGAATCAAATGTAATCCTTACTCTATTGTAGAAGTCATACTCCATTTCCCGGATCATATGTTTCACAACACATTTTAACAATTCAATTGGCCAATCGAAAAGTAAATTAAGTTCAGAGTTGAAAAAACATCACAATTTATTTTATAATTTAATATTGGCACATTCATATTATCTGTTCATTTCACCATATCTCAGAGTAGGTAGAAAGATAGAGGAAACTACTAAGACTTCATGAGAAAGAAATAACAAAACATAAATTTCATATATAAAAGAAAGTTCATACAATATTGATAAATAAACAATACTTATCTGAAAACTCTTTCTCAAAGAAAATCCTTTGTAGCCTTTCCTTAGAAATGCAGGAAGAAGATATCTCTCACTTTTCTCTTTCTCCAAAACTCTTACAGAAAGTTTCACACTAATTCTCACCACAAAAACTCTAAACTATGAAAGCAAAATCACTAATTGACTCCAATATGGAAGTGTAATGGAATGATGTGGTGCGAAAAATGAAAGTTGAGTGAAAAACGTAGAGGAGCCCTTTTTCTGATGAAATTTGGCCCCAAATAGAGCCCAAGGTCGGTTCTTCAAGGAGTAACTCCAAAAACTCTTCTAAAAATCATCCAAATACATCAAACCTTCTAGAAACCTTTGGCGTCGTCGGCGCTGAGTAAAAAATCTTCGTGTTAATTTGTTTTGCACCATTGGCGCTGCTAGCGTTGAGCATTTCTTCAAAAACATCATGTTGACTCCAAATTTTATCATTTTTGCATTCTTTTTTGCTTTAAACCCTAAAAATCAACAACTTATAAGAAAACATCAAAATATCTTCCATTAAGTGCAATATCATCACAAATAGGTATAAAATATGAGTCTAAAAATGCATATATTTTGAAGTTATCAAAATCCCCCAAACTTACATGTTACTTGTCCTCAAGTAACTCATTTACTACATAAAAAATATGACTTATGATAAAGACATTAACCGTTAGACTTCCATATTTTAGTTTTCCAAATATAATAGTATAACTTAAGAAAAATTCAAAATAACTCCAGTTAATACTAAAGGTGTAAAGATATTCAATAATTAAGTATAAGGATTCTGATCCTCTATTTCTTTTAAGAAAAATTGCAATTTGTTATATTAAAGTCACTTAACAAATTCATATGAAAAAGAACTTCATAAAAATTTATTTATAATTAAGTGTTTCACATAACATAACAAATAAAGTCTAAACAACATCACAACATAAATAATACAATCACACAATACAAACACAAACAAACAAACAAAAAGATCACTAGTCAATATCATCTTCGTCTTCATCGACATCCAACTTCTGTTATTGATATGGAGTAAACACAGGGTGAACAGGGAACTGAATTGAATTTTCTTCCCTTAAGTATCTAACTAAAACATCATCATACTCAAATTTTTTGCCGAATCAAATCATCAGTGTGAGCATTATGGCTTCCATATTATGCATCTTATAATCCATCCTCAAAATATCTCCTTGTTGTATCATTATCTGATCCAAAAGTTCTCTGTTGCTGGGGTCACTAGAAGAAGATCAATGGGAGGTAGAAGGAATATCCCTAGAAGTAGAAGGAATATCTCTAGCCTTACTGTCAGATCTCCAGTAAACATGAGATTCATATGTCTTGATGTTTATAGGCCCAATAGGTCTCCGAGGCTCAATCCTCTCCTCATCAGGTCTAAAATTAACTCCTGCCTACTCACAAAGTGTGTAAAAAAGAGCAAGGTGTGCCAATCCACCAGAAGTCTCTCCCAGAGAAATAGATCAAGTGTTCATATAAATAATATAGCCCACATTTATGTCCATAACTTTCTGAATATAGTAGTTCAGGATGGCTCTATCTTTGGTCACATCACTATGATGGTTCGTTGGAATCATTCTTTTAGAAATAAAATAATGTCAGGCCTTAGATACTACATTTAAACTAGTATGGGGAAAGTTAACTTTAACTCCATTTTTTATTTTCCAAGCCCCTTTCTCACTAGTCAGAAAAGAAATAACTTCATCTAAAGTCTGATCTGTAACAGAAAAAGAATGATACTGGCATCTATACACATCTATTATAAAATAAAACTCATTTATTTTCGTTGGAGTAAATTCTACCCTTTTTCCACGAACAAATACATAATAATCAGAGGCTTCAGGAAGGTTAACATAAAATTCCATTACAATCTTATCTATCGCATCAGTAGTAAAATAACAGAAGTTTTTCCATTACCGAGCAATAATCAAACGTTCAACTTCTCCTCCTAAATTTTTAAAACTTTGGTCCTGAATTACTTTCTTATTTTCTTGCAAACTATGAAATCGAGCATTCTTTGAAACTAACAAATTTTTGTTCGACATATTCTATTTTCCTTCTGCTCGATTTAGATGTCATAAGAAATCTAGAAAAATTTGAAAATCTGATTAAATTCTAACATTCCAAATTTCAAAATGTAAAACATTTTAAACTTCTAATCACTATATAAGAGTTCATCACCAAAGGATTTTCTCAAAAAATTTTTTCATAATTTTGGATCCATGCAATGTGAGATAAATCATTTGTGAAAATAAAAAATTTTTGGTTTAAAGTGTAGCTCTTACCTAGAAAAGATGAAATCCGAAGTCTTTTAGCCTCTAAATCGCCTCAAATCCGACCACAATCAAGCCCTGGCCGCCAAAATCGAAGGTTGAAGATGACTTAAGCGTAAAAATGGTCGCCACAGTAAAAATTGTGAATTTTAAGGGGTTAAAATCTGTTGTCGAGTCGAGGGCACCGTCGGCGCCGAAGGCCAGAAAATTTCATATTTTGATTTTTTTTAAAATTTTCAATTTCATATCGACTTACTCCAAAATTTTTAGTATTTTAAACACAAATTTTTATGTAACAATAATTCACAAAACAAAATATTTCACCAACATGAATTTTCACAAACAACAACAAACTAATTTTTATATCTGAAAGTAAAATTTTTACAAACTCAATTTTTAATTACAGAATCACACAGATTAAACAAACTAATTATAAATCAGTGTCAAAATCAAGCCACAACACTAAACGCTGTCACAAAACTATACACACAATAAAGGTTCAGAATTCTAAAGCAAAAAAAAAACAAACCAAACCAAATTAAATCCACACAATTACACTAAATATATATAATGTTCTAAAATAGATAGAGAATTTAAAGTCTTCAATTATTATGCCTCATCTTCAGTGTTTTCTCCTCCTCTGATATCTCCCATAGATTGGTAATGAACATGTAGGTTGTAGAAGGATCAAAATGAGAATTGATTTGTCAAATTTTCTTCGATCCACCCATTTTCTTTAAACATTCGAACTAATCCTAATTCAAAAGTTTCAGTGTGATCAAAATTTTCTTTTATTCTCTAATCTAGGTGATCAAAAAGGTATTTAAGAGCTCCTACTGCATTCATAATACTCTAAAGTTCCCTTTTAATTTTCTTTAATTTCTTTTCCAAAGCAAGCAAACTTCCAACTATTGGTGGTATTAATGGAGTTGAAGCATGTGATATATGATGGCTTCTAACACTTCATTTTCATTTCCATAATAATTCTCATCTATAGGATTCATGGGCTCCCAAGGTAATAAAGTCTTTTCCCAACTTTCATATGGAACTTGGGCTTGACTGCAAATCAAAAAGATGGTATATGGATGCCCAAGTCTATAAATTGGTCCATTAGTTAGGATACCCATAATAGATTTAAATTTAAAAAACCCTATATCAATGGGTTTTTCCATATAAATGCAGTAATTTAAAATAACACATTCTTTGGTGACTCTACTAATTTTCATAGTAGGGTGTAATTTTGCAGCAATAAAGAAATGTCATTGCTTCAAAATTGGATTAAGTAATGAAGTGGAAAAATTAACATATCATTCATCTCGTATCTTCCACATATANTAAACACAAATTTTTATCTAACAATAATTCACAAAACAAAACATTTCACCAACACAAATTTTCACAAACAACCATAAACTAACTTTTATGTACACTTTTTAAAAACATAAGTTTTTTAATTACATAATCACACATATTAAACAAACTAATTATAAATCAGCGTTGAAATCAAGCCACAACACTAAACACTGTCACAAAACTATACACACAATAAAAGTTTAGAATTCTAAAGCAAAAAAAAACAAACCAAACCAAATTAAATCCATACAATTACACTAAATATATATAATGTTCTAAAATAGATAGAGAATTTAAAGTCTTCAATTATTACACCTCTTCTTCAGTGCTTTCTCCTCCACTGATATCTCCCATAGATTGGTCATGAACATATAAGTTGTAGAAGGATCGGTACGGGAATTGATTGATCTGTCAAATTTTCTTCGATCCACCCATTTTCTTTAAACATCCGAACTAATCCTGCTTCCAAAGTTTCAGTGTGATAAACATTTTCTTTCATTCTCCAATCTAGGTGATCAAAAAGGTATTTAAGAACTTCTACTACATTCATAATACTCTAAAGTTCCCTTTCAATTTTCTTCAATTTCTTTTCCAAAGCAAGCAAACTTTCAACTGTTGGTCGTATTAATAGAGTTGAAGCATGTGAAGCTTGATCCATGATGGCTTATAATACTTCATTTCCATTTCCACAATAATTCTCATTTTTAGGATTCATGGGTTCCCAAGGTAATAAAGTCTTTTCCCAACTTTCATATGGAACTTGGGCTTGACTGCAAATCAAAAAGATGGTATATGGATGCCCAAGTCCATATATTGGTCCATTAGTAAGGATACCCATAATGGATTTAAATATAATTGACCCTATATCAATGGGTTTTTCCATTTGAATGCAGCAAATTTAAAATAACACATTCTTTGGTGACTCTACTAATTTTCATAGTAGGGAGTAATTTTGCAACAATAAAGAAATTCCATTGCTTCGAAATTATATTAAGTAATGAAGTGGAAAAACTAACATATCATTCATCTCGTATCTCCCACATAGCACTTTCATCCGTCATAAGATTATACACGTCTTGCATCAAATCTCGTGTAAGAATGAAAATTGTATAATGACATATTAGAATATTGTCTATCATATACAATTCATTAATCCTTGCAAGAGTAAATGGTATAACCTTACCTCGTACGAAGACAACACCTTGAGTAATTCCATGTAAGTTTGCATAAAACTCTTTCACTACAGGTACAACAACCGCAAACGTAGTGTAACACAGAACTTCTGAACGCCTTTGTTGAATGATTTTATCAATCGGACCAGTAGGATTGATCACTCCATGATTAACAAATCTTCTTTCCTTGATCAATCTCCTCTTCGTAATAACTTTATCGTATAATTGCTGCACGTCAAAACTAATAAAATTTCTTTTGTTGAAAACTCCATACCTCAAAGTATTTCTGGAATGGAAGCCATGTAATCCAAAAATAGGAAGTTACTAGGCATCCAAGGATGTTTCTATGCCTTTTTAAACCCGTCCCAGCAGTTTTTATGAAGTGAAATTGCGCCAAAACCCGCCAAAAGTCATCTAAAACCGTCCAACCACACTCGGCGCCGGCGACCAAACCTGATTGGCGCTACGTCGCTGATGTCCGTTATTTAGGGCACTGTTGGCGCCATGGCCAAAGTTGTGATCTTCATTTTTTTATTCAATTCAATTCCAAATTTTCCTCAAATACCAATATTTGACTTAATTCTAATAAATGCAATGTGTAGGATTATTATCTACTAATATATAAGACACTTAACAAACTAAATAGTAATACATAGCAATATAAGTATGGGTTGCCTCCCACAAAGCGCTTGGTTTAATGTTATCAGCCCGACATACCATTTGTTTAGTTGGGTTGACTTAATATTATAACTTCTCTAAATTGAGGTATGTGCCCTTCATAATAATGTTTCAAATGATGCCCATTAATTTTAAATATATTTTCAGTGTTAGGATATTTAATAATAATAGTTCCATAATGATAAACTTTAATAACTTTAAATGGTCCTAACTATATTGATTTTAGTTTTCCTAGAAATAATCTCAATCTTTTATTATATAGTAGAACTTCTTGTTCAGGTTTAAATTTCTTCTTAACAACCTTCAGATCATGCCATATTTTCATTTTCTTTTTATAGATTTTTGCATTATCATATGCTTCATTCTAATCTCCTCAAGTTCATTGAGTTAAGATTTTTGCATTATCATATGCTTCATTTCTGATCTCCTCAAGTTCATTGAGTTGTAATAAATTAGATTTTCGCATTATCATATGCTTCATTTCTAATCTCCTCAAGTTCATTGAGTTGCAAAACATTCTCATTAACATCCTTTAAATTAAAATTAAATTCTTTAATAGCCCAAAATGCTTTATGTTCCAATTCTACTAGTAAATGACATGTTCTTTTTTCCAAAAATCAATCTATATGTGGACATTCCTATAGGAGTTTTATAAGCAGTTATGTATGCCCATAATGCAGTGTCTAGTCTAGCAGACCAATCCAATTTATAAGGATTTACAACTTTTTCTAAAATGCGTTTAATTTCACGATTCGATATTTTTGTTAGAACACTAGTTTGAGGATGATAAGTAGTAGAGAATCTATGCATTATATCATATTTCTTGATTAATTTTTTTATTCTCTTATTCCTGAAATGGGATCCTCCATCAGTAAAGATTACTAACAGCATTCCATATCTTGTAAAAATATTTTTAATTAAAACTTTAGAAACACTCTGAGCATCACATCTAGGCATAATAGTAGCTTTAATCCACTTAGACATATAATTAACAACAAATAATATAAATCAATTTCCAAATGAAGGCATAAATGGTCCCATAAAGTCTAATCCGTACACATAAAAAATTTCAACTTCTAATGTATAATTTAGAGGCATTTCGTCTCTTTTGAAAATATTTCCTACTCGTTCACATCTATCACGTGTTTTAATATATTTATTAACATCTCTAGAAAGAGTAGGCCAATAAAATCTAGCTTGTAAAATTTTATATGCAGTTCTATTTATTCCAAAATGTCCTCCAAATTCAGAATCATGACATCTTTTAATTATCTGTTGAGTTTCTTCATAAGACACACATCTTCTAATAATTAAATCTTTACAATATTTATATAAATATGGGTCATCCAAAAAATAGTCTTTTGAATCATAGATAAATTTCCTTAATTGTGGATTCTTGATATCAGGTGGTAGAATGTCACTTACAATATGGTTTACTATATCAGCATATCATGATACATCCATTTCATCAATACTATATAAATGTTCATAAGGGAAATTTTCTAAAATTTCATTTACAAAATTAGTTTATATTTCTATTTCTATTCTAGTCAAATGATCAACTGTTTGATTATCATTTCTCGTTCTATCTACCACAGTAAAATCAAACTCTTACGATAGGAGTATCCATCTAATTAATCTTGGTTTAACATCCTTCTTTTGCATCAAGTATTTAATAGCAGAATGATTTGTATGCACTATACATTTAGTTTCAATTAAATAAGATCTAAATTTATCAAAGACATAAACAATAGCTAATAACTCTCCTTCAGTAGTTGTATAGTTAATTTGAGCATTATTTAGAGTTTTACTAGCATAATATTTAACTTTAAAAACTTTGTTGTGATACAACCTCAATAGCATAATCACTAGCATCACACATTATTTCAAATGGTTTCTTCTAGTCAGGTGGTACTATTATAGGTGCAGTGATTAATTTTTTCTTTAATAATTCAAATGTTGTTATGCATTCCTCATTAAAATTAAATTTTGTATATTTTTCTAAAAGTTGGCATAGGGGTTTAGTTGTTTTTAAAAAAAAATTTATGTAGCGCCTATAAAAACAAGTATGTCCTAGAAAACTTCTCACCCTTTTAACATTATTAGGAGGTGGTAATTTTTCTATAACTTAGAGTTTTGTAGGATCTACTTCCATGTCTTTTTTAGAAATTTTATGCAAAAGAATAATACCTCCTACAATCATAAATTGACATTTTTCCCAATTCAAGACTAGGTCAATTTTTTCACATACCTCTAGAACTTTTTCTAAATTATTAATACATAACTCAAACGAAGTCCCAAATACAAAAAAAACATCCATAAACACTTCCATTCCATGCTCTATAAAATTTCTAAAAATTGACATCATGCATCTTTGAAATGTTGCAGGTACATTGCATAGTCCAAAAGGCATTCTACGAAAAGCAAATGTTCCATATGGGCTTGTAAACATTGTTTTCTCTTGATCCTCTGGAGCAATTAGAATTTGGTGATATCTGGTATATCCATCTAAAAAACAATAGCATTTGTTCCCAACCAATCTATCCAACATTTGATCTAGAAAGGGCCAAGCAAAGCGATCTTTTCTAGTGACCATATTTAGTTTTCTATAGTCAATACAAATTTAACAACCAATTACTTATCTTATTGGTATTAATTCATTTTTCTCATTTTCTTCAACAGTCACTCCTCCTTTCTTCAGAACACGGTGAATTGGGCTTACCCAAGCACTATCTGAAATAGGATATATAATTCCAACATCTAACCACTTTAAAATCCCTTTTTTAACAACTTCTTTCATTATTGGGTTTAATATTCTCTGAGGATCCGCTTTAGATTCATACTGTTCATCTAATAAAATTATGTGCATACAAATTGAAGGACTAATTCCTTTAATATCTGCTAAAGTCCATCCAAAAGCCTTTTTATACCTTTTCAACATCTCTATCAACATTTGTTCCTATATTTCAGTTAACTCAGAAGATATAATAACAGACAATGTAGATGACTTTCCTAAAAATACATATTTTAAATGGGTAGCTAATATCTTTAATTCAAGTTTAGGTGGTTTAATACTTGAAGGAATAAGATTTTTACTATCATTTTTCAGCAAGTCTAATGCTTCAAATTTGCCCTGAATATAATCTAAATCTTCTTCTTTTACTTCATTTTCAGTATAAAAAATTTCTCCTTGCTTTAATGTATCTTTGAATTTATTCTTAAATTGCTCATTACTTAGATAATCAGCTATCGCCATCCTAAACATTTATTATCTTTTTCTATTGTAGAATATTTCATAGCTTTTGCTATATTAAATTTCACTTCTTAATCATTAACTCTCATCATTAATTCTCCCTTTTGCACATCTATTATAGCTCTCTTTGTTGCGAGAAATGGTCTCCCTAAAATAATAGAAATCTTGGGAATCTCTTTATCTTTCTCCAGATCCAATACTATAAAGTCTACAGGGAAAATAAATTTATCTACTTTTATTAGCACATCTTCTATAACTCCTTTGGATAAGTTATTGATCGATCAGCTAACTGAAGTGTTACAGTAGTAGGGGAAATTTCTCCCAAATATAAACGTTTTAAAATTGATAAAGGCATAAGATTAATATTCGCTCCTAAATCACATAAAGATTTTATGTAAAACTTTTCTCTAATTGCATAAGATATAGTAAATCTATCAGGATCTTTTAATTTTTCAAGAATATTTTTTTGAATAATAGCACTACACTCTTCACTAAGTGCAACAGTCTCATGATCTGTAGACTTCCTTTTCTTGTTTAATACATTCTTCATAAATTTAACATAACCTGGCATTTGTTCCAAAGCTTTAACAAAAGGAATATTTATTGTTAACTTCTTAAGGATTTTCAAAAATTTTGTAAATTGTTTATCTTTATTCTTTTATTTGAGTCTTTGAGGAAATAGAGGTAATGGTTTTTCTACAGGGCTCTGTGTTTGTTCATTTTCCTGTTGATCATTTTCCATTTCTTCCTTTTCTTCATCAAGTTCATTTTCTCTTTGGATCCTTATTTCAACTTCTTTTCCACTTCATAATTGAATAACTTTAATTTGCTCTTTATTTTGATCTTTTAGATTAACTTTCGCAGTGCTTGAAAGAATTCCAGAAGGTCTTNAAAGAGGAATATTTATTGTTAACTTCTTAAGGATTTTCAAAAATTTTGTAAATTGTTTATCTTTATTCTTTTATTTGAGTCTTTGAGGAAATAGAGGTAATGGTTTTTCTACAGGGCTCTGTGTTTGTTCATTTTCCTGTTGATCATTTTCCATTTCTTCCTTTTCTTCATCAAGTTCATTTTCTCTTTGGATCCTTATTTCAACTTCTTTTCCACTTCATAATTGAATAACTTTAATTTGCTCTTTATTTTGATCTTTTAGATTAACTTTCGCAGTGCTTGAAAGAATTCCAGAAGGTCTTTTACTAAGTGCAGTAGCAATATGTTCTAATTGATTTTTAATATTTCTAATAGCAGCCCCTTGATTCTGTATTTGATTTCCCATATTCAACATTACTTCTTCCATCATCAACTTCTTTTCCTTAACTTGTGGGTTAGGGTTGGAGTTAAATCCCGAAGGATAATAAGGTAAAAAATTAGGATTTCCTTGATTGTTCAGATTTCTGGATGGATTCACCGAATTATTATAATTATTCCAACTAAAATTAGGTTGATTTTTTCAACCACAAGGTTAAAATAGTTAGAATAGGGATTGTTATTTTGATTATTTATAGTGTTTAAAGTTTCATAAGTTGATTGAGTATCAATAATCTGTTCTGGTGAATTGTCCTCTAATACTGGGGGTACTTGAGAATAATTCATTCCCATTTGATCAATCTTTTTAGAATTAGCTGCAATTTAAGATGCCAAAATAGACATTGCATCAGAATCATGAATACTAGCTACTCTTTTAGATTTACCCTTTTAGAGGGCCATTGAAAATTATTAGTAGTCATTTCTTCAATTAAAGAATATGCTTCATTAAAAGGTTTTGAAATTAATGATCCACCCGCAACATTGAAAATTATTAGTAGTCATTTCTTCAATTAAAGAATATGCTTCATCAAAAGGTTTTGACATTAATGAACCACCCGCAACAGCATCTATAATAGATCTCAGTGTTCCTACTAATCCATTGTAAAATGTTTAAATTATTAACCAATCTGGTAAAGCATGATGTGGACATTTCCTAAGAAGATCTTTAAATCTTTCCCAGGCTTCATATATTGATTCCCCATCAAAGTGGCAAAAAGATGTAATATCATTTCTAAGCTTAGCAGTTTTTAAGGGTGGAAAATACTTAGCCAAGAATTTATGTGATAGTTCTCCTCAAGTTCTAATAGATCCAGGTGCTAACAAATTTAACCAAGCCTTGACTTTATCCCTTAATTTAAAAGGAGAAAGTCTAAGCCTAACAACATCATTAGACACTCTGTTCTTATTTAAATGTAGCACAAATTTAAAGAAAACTATCAAGATGTAAGTTAGGATCTTCAGTAGGTGATCCTCCAAACTGATTATTTTGTACCATTTGGATAATAACATGTTTAAGCTCAAATGAATTAGCAGCAACATCAGAATTTTGAATAGTCAAGTGAAGTTCATCTTCTGTCGGATTCACATAATCTTTTAAAGGCCTTTGTTGATTTTCATTTATTGGATTATCTAAGTTATTTGTCATTTCTTGTAAAATTTTAATTTCTCTTTATTGTTTTTGAATTTTTCTAATAGTACGCTCTAATTCTGAATCGTAAGGTACTAAACATTCAAATGCAATATTTCGCATAAACAAATAAAGCAAGCAAAGTAAAACACTCTAATAAAAATATTTCTTTTTAGAGTTTTGATTTTTAAATTTTTTTTATTTTTTTAATAATAATAATTAATTTATGGTATGTATATTATTTCTAAATTTCCTAATTTATCAAAACTATTTAATTCAACCGTTACCTTCTCTGGCAACGGTGCCAAAAACTTGATCTGATTTTTTGTCGCGATAGATTGCGTAAAATTTAATTAAATGTAATCAATTAATATTCGAATTCGACACAAATATATGTATTGTTATCAAGTAATAATGAACTTTCTATTTAAGCCTCAAATATCCATCCTATAGGGAAGGTTTAAATTAGAAATAACAAATTTGCTAGGAACTGAAAGTCAATTGAAATCACTGTCATTTCAATTATTGAGATGTAATCAAAATTAAATTTCTAAACTATTATCAAATCAAATATGCAATTTAAAACAATAAATACTAATCTATTAACTATGTTTATGTAATGGAGATTCTTATGCGAAAAAACATCCTTCCCACTACAATGAGGCTATGGTAAAATGAGATGAGATAAATGTTCATAATATGTATTGTGCCAAATAAGAATAATTTTAATTCTCTACCCTGATACAATGCATATAAAATCATTGGCTAATCTCAGTGTTTAGCCCCTAAATCCGTGGCTAGGCTAGGAGGATACCAGCTCTCACTCCAGAGCTCCCAGTTCCCTTCACCTGAAGGTTAGGTCTCACTTCAGTTTTTAAACACCAAGACTGAATTGAAGATTTTAGTCTGTCACCCTAAAGGTTCTCTAATTCTACACCCAACAAAGAATATTTCCCTATTTATTTGCACTTAATTCTATAAATGATATCTCCTTAAAGGAATCAAATGTGATCCTTACTATGTAATAGAACTCATATTCCATTTCCTGGATCATATGTTTCACCACACATTTTAAAAATTCAATTGGCCATATCAAAATGTAAATTAAGTTCGGAGTTAAAAAATCATCACAATTTATTTTACAATTTAATATTGGCACATTCATATAATCTTTTCATTTCACCATATCTCAGAGTAGGGAGAAAGATAGAGGGAACTACTCAGACTTCATGAGAAAGAAATAACAAAACACAAATTTCATATATAAAAGAAAATTTATGCAACACTGATAAACAAACAATACTTATCTGAAAACTCTTTCTCAAAGCAAATCCTTTGTAGCCTTTCCTTAGAAATAAAGGAAAAAGATATCTCTCACTTTTCTCCTTCTCTAACACTCTTACAGAAAGTTTCACAATAAATCTCACTATAAAAACTCTAAACTATGAAAGCAAAATCACTAATTGACTCCGATATGGAAGTTGAATGGAATGATGTGGTGTGAAAAATGAAAGTAGAGGAGTGAAAAATGTAGAGGAGCCCTTTTCTGATGAAATTCGGCCCCAAATAGAGCCCAAGGTCGGTTCTCCAAAAGGTACCTCCAAAAACTCTTCAAACAATCATCCAAATGCATCGAACCTTCTAGAAATGAGGTCTGCACTGCCTTTGGCGCCATCAGTGCTGGTCTGACACCGTCGACGCTGAGTAAAAAATCATCACGTTAATTTGTTCTGCATTATCAGCACTGCCGGCGCTAAGCATTTCTTCAAAAACATCATTTTGACTCCAAATTTTATGATTTTTGCTTTCTTTTTTCTTTAAGCTCTAAAAATCAAAAACCTATAAGAAAACATCAAAATACCTTCCATTAAAATGCGATATCATCAAAAATAGGTATGAAATATGGTTCTAAAAATACATATATTTTTTGTGTATCAATCTACAACTGTTCTCAATTCATGAAGTAGGCATCCACGAAGACACCGCTTATCATGCTCCTCCAAAGAAGATTCTCTTTTCTTGAGAAATTGTGCTAAATAAGATTGAAGATTCAAAGGGATCACATGAACGAGATCAAGGCCGGGGATGTCAGAAAGGAAGAACCAAAATAATTATTGAATGGATGAGGCTGACCATCAACATCGACGTGGAAGGAAGCACTGATGAAGCTAGGTTTGATGAAGAAACAATGACAATAAATCAAAAGAATCTACAGTCGAGATCTTCTTGGAGGATATGGAGCAAAGTGAATATCAGTCAATATATGATCAAATCAATTAATACGTGTAAGCCACGACCTAAACTGTGATTCACTCCCATAAGGTCGAGAGTTTAGAGGTCAAGGAAGTTCAGAGTGTTGGTTTGAAAAAGATCAAATTTTACCATGCTTCTCCTCCTTCTAGTTCTGAAACTCATGTAAATTTAGAAGAGGATGATGCTAATGAATTAATAAAATTACCATTTAGATACTTTTCTCCATTTGTACCAAAATTAATTCAACAATGTTATGTCTCAAAACAAATGTAAACTACAACTCTTTGAGAAGTTATAGAACGTTAAAGGTTGAACTCTCAACTCAAAAAAGGGTCTCAGATTCAAAATCTTACATGGTTGTTACTAACGGATTGGAAAAAGAACTATGATGTGGAAGATGATTTTAATGATTCTCTGATAGATGATACTACACTAGAGTTCGAAGAGGAAATTAAGTTGATAGTTGACGAATTAAAAGAAGTTAATCTCGGGACTGAGGAGCATCCCCGACCTAACTTCATAAGTTCTTTACTCAGCAAGAAAGATTCTATGGATTTGACTGAGTTACTGTCAGAATTCAAGGATTGTTTTGCTTGGAGCTATGACGAAATGTCAGGATTATCTTCAGAAGTTGTAGTTCACAAGCTTAGAGTGGACAAGAGTATGACTAAAGTGAAACAATCTCCCAGAAGAATGTGCCTCGAAATAGAACAACAAGTCATTATCGAGGTGAAGAAATTAATAGATGCTAACTTTAAGGGAGAAAAATAGTACCCCACATGGTTAAATAATGTTGTGCCACTTAAGAAGAAAAATGGACAAATTCAAGTGTGTGTCAGCTTCAGGGACTTTAATAAAGCATGTCCAAAGGATGAGTTTTCATTACCAATACCATAGTTAATGGTGGACATTACATCGACACACAAGATTTTCTCTTTCATGCATGGATCATTCAGGTACAATAAGATTAAGATGGTTCTAAAAGATGCAGCAATATTAGCCTTCAAAACACCGATCATAATCTTCTACTACACAGTAATGTCGTTTAGGTTGAAGAATGTCGGAGCAACTTACCAGGGATCCATGATGAAAGTTTTTATGGCCTCATCCACAACAAGACCAGGGATCCATTATGAAGATTTGTGTGGCCTCATCCACAACCAAATGGAGTGCTATGTGGATGACTTGGTCATCAAAAGCAAACAACGAAAAGACCACCTGTATGATTTGAGGATCGTGTTCAAGTGAATACGACAATATAAACTTAAGATGAACCCCTTAAAATGCACCTTCGGTGTTACCTCCAGGAAATTTCTAAGATTCATTGTCCATCATCGACCCATAGAAGATTAAAGCTAACTTAGAAATGCCACCTCCCATAGCCTTAAAGAAACTATGATCCTTTTAAGGTAAATTGATATACCTAAGACACTTTATATCTAATATATCAGGAAAGTGTCAGTCCTTTTTGACTTTGTGCTAAAAGAATGTTACATTTTTTTGGGGAGTGCAGTGCAAACGATATTTTAGAGAAATTAAGAAATACTTAATGACGCCTTCTGTTTTGATAGCCCCTATCCCAAGAAAAACTTTGATACTTTATACTGTGATATTAAACGACTCTCTTGGAGCCCTGTTAGCCCAATTCAATGACGAGGGTAAGGAAAATGCACTCTACTACTTGAGTTGACGTCTAATACTGGTGCAGGTAAAGTATTCTCCTATTGAGAAGAATTGTCTAGCTTTAATTTTTGCTGCTTAGAAGCTTAAACATTACATGCTTTCTGATAAGGTTAGCCTCATTTCAAAAGTTAATCTGTTGCAATATTTGATGACTTGAACAACCCTTTCCAGATGCTTAGCGAGATGTTTAATAATCTTATTGCAATTCAAAATAACTTTCGTACCTCTTTGTGCTATCAAGGGACAAATTTTGGTAGATTTCCTAACAGTGCACTCACTAACAGTTGGGTCCCCTCTCAATGGAAACCTACTAAATGAACAAATACTACATGTGAAATTGTCATGTGTCATATGTTGGGAAATGTACTTTGATGGAGCTTCATCAACTAGAAAAGATATAAGAACACAAACAATTATACCAGACAAAGCAGGGATTTGTCTGATTTTTGTTACACCAGATTAGGAAATATTGAGATTCTTGTGTCACCTAATAGAGTTGTGCACCAACAATGAGGCTGATTATGAAGTTTGATCACATGACTAGAATTAGCAATACCAATGGACAAAATAGACATTGCCATATATGGTGACTCAAAACTTGTCATCCAGCAAGTTGTCGGATAGTACAAGATTCTTAAGCTGGGACTAGCCAAATATCACCAATACACAATGAAGTTATTGGAGCCAATTACCAGTGTGATGCTGTACAAGATTCCTCGAAGAGACAATGACCATGTGGATGCTTTAGCCAGGCTTATTAAGGAATTGGCGTGTCCACTGAAGGATTCCATTAATATTGCGGTACAAGGACATCAAGTTCTATCATAGATTGACCTTGACAGACTGCACAAGCTTGGAAAAAAAGAGATAACAGCTATGGTAACTAACAATACCGGAAATTGGTGCAAGCCTTTAATTGAATATTTGTAAGCGGGAAAGATACTAGGTAACAAGTTAACAACACAACAAATAATGAAAAGAGAATTGTCATATGCTTTGATATACATTGTCCTCTATAGAAGATCCTTCAATAAGATGTGGCTGAGATGTCTGAGTAGAGCAGAAGCACAAAATATTGTCGAAGAGTTACACGCCGGATTGTGTGGTGCTCACTAGTTAGAGCCAAAGATGAAGATGAAGATCAACAGACTCGAATACTATTGATTGACAATGATGATAGACTGTATGGAAATAGCTAAGAAGAGTCATCAGTGCCAAGTGCATGGAGTGGTCATGCACCAACCTTCGAATGCGCTACATCTGACGGTTGCGTCGTGGCCATTTGACTATTGCGACACGGTTATAGTAGGACTTATAGACCTCCATCTTCTGAAGGACATAAATTTATTCTCACGACTGTGAATTACTTTTCTAAGTGGGTAGAAACAATTTCATTACGAGAAGTTATAGCGTAGCATTTTCTTCAGTTTTTTAGAAATAAGATCTTTTACCATTTTAGTGTGCCGCGCAGAATAATTTCAGATAATCGATCAGCCTTTAAGATTACCAAGATTAATAACTTCGTCAGATGATATGGGATAGGTTGAAGGTATTATACAATCTACTACCCTAGGTTGAACGACCTAGCCTAAGCTTTTAATAAGACACTCATGCAAATTTTATGGAAAACACTGGACGATAATAAAAGAGGAAGGCACAAGAAATTGTTAGAAACTTTGTGGGCCTACACAACTACGTTCAACACTCCTATGTAGTCTACACCATACATGCTTATGTACGAGCCTGAGACATTACTTTCATTATAGGTTAAACTACCTTCTCTCAGAATCGCCGTCGCTAACAAGATTACATCAGAATACAACGTCAAGCTCAGACTTGAAGAATTGGAGAATCTCAAAGGGAAGTGATTAATGACACAACAAAATTTGAAACTTTACCAGACAAAGATGATCCAGGCCCATGACAAGCTGGTCCGCCCGATGACATCCAAATTTGGTGACCTCGTGCTTGTTCTAAGGAGACTTATTCTTGTACACCACAAGATAGGTTGAAAGTTTGAATCAACTTGGGAGGGATCATTCATGGTAGAGAATTATTACTCCAAAGGATCTTACCAGATAGTGAATTCTCAAGGTGAGAGACCTATGTTGTCGATCAATGGACAATATTTAAGGAAATACTACGCAACTTAACATTATCCAAGAGGAACTCCGAAAGCAATACTTTTTCTGAGAATAACTAAGTGGCCAGTGTATGTGACTAGGTCCAAAGAAAATTTGTAATAAAATTTTGTAAAATAAGATAAATTTTAATGGAATAAAATTTGCACTTTTAAATTCTCTATTTAAATTTTAAATTTTGCAAAATCAAATTAAATAAGATGCTTTCATATGAGTAATTTAAAATCCACTTGCTAATAAATTGTTATTGTTCTTTTTAAGTTTGAGTTTCAACACATTGATGTTTTTCTTGTCTTCTGTAGGAAAATGTTAAGACAAAAACTGATCTTCCCTTTTAAAAATGGCTTGAATCTCGTACTAGATGAGAAGAAAGTGACACAGGGTGTCATTATATTTTTCGACTTAGATTGTGGACAAGTAAATGTGGCATACAAAGGTCCCTTAATGAGCATAGTCAGCCTCAAAGAAACAAAAGGGTTACAGTTGTTACTAAGAAAAAAAGCTAAAGAAGTCTCATCACTGAAGAGAAAGAGGTCTGAAAAAGTTTTAGATACACAAGACCCGATAAAAAGGGTCAGTCATCTAAAATCCATGATTACGACACCGACAGGGGACTTGGTCGGTGCTACTTCAGATAGAGTCCCAGATGCTCCATTAAGACGGACACAACGTTTTTCCATAAACACTAGGCCTTGGATGGACAAGAGAGAAGTCCTGCCAAAGAGGCAACTAAGGAGGTCACTCTGATTCATGAAGAAGAAGTTCATGACTAGACTTTGAGAGAGACTTCTACTAGTCCCCCAGTTATAGAGGACAAGCCAGAGGTCTCCGTAGAGCCTACATCTTTGGAGATCCTAGAAGAATTTTGTGTAGATTCCTGACATGCAACATAGAGATATTGAGGCAGACATCATCAGCAGGAGCATTCACAGAGTTCCTAGAGTAACATTCTCCACCTAGAGAGTTATGAGAATTTTGAGGAATATACAAAGACCTCCATGATGTTCAGAACTATGGAACATCCAAATGTCGAGCCATAAATACCACAGTTTGTAGAGCCATACAGCCACAGATTGCTTCAAAAGATGATTAAAAGGAACAACCTCAACAATTGCAGAAGATTCCCAAGTATGAGCTGGATATGTTACACAGGGTTCAGAAACAAGAATTCAAGTATTATGTAGAAATCTAAGGAAATTTTGTGAATATCCTGGAAGGACTTGAGTTACACATCAGGGTATTTCAGAAAATGATGAGAAGAAGATTCTTGACTGTGTGTTCAATTTAATGGATAGATATTGAGCCAGATTATTAAAGAAAAAAATATATTCAGAGCCAAAAAAGTGTATGTGAGGAAAGGACAGGATAACCATCCAGTGTGGTTGTTATTACAATTTTGCAAAGGACAGGTAAGAGAACCTCTGGGGAGTTTGAAAAATGATGAGGTGGATCTCATGTCATCCATGATAAAGAGAATGATTAAGAGAAAGGTGGAATGACATATATTACCAACATATTACATTCCAAACAGTTGTATCATCGATATTTATGAAGAAGGAGACTACATTCCTCCCCCACATTGATGATCATGACTTCATCAGGCCCTTTTGTACAGTTTCATTCATGAGCAAGAGCAACATTCTATTTTTGAAAGAGATACAGATCGTCGTCTCCAGGGAATTTTGAGGGCTTGTAGAGATTCTTCGGTTGGTGGGATCAGTGCTAGTTTTAAAAGGAAATGGATCTGATCTGACGAAGCATTGCATCTCAAAAGTTCCACACATAAGAGCTTCAATTATTCTCCAAAGGATGGATGATAGCAAGGTGTCATATGGATATCAACCTGACCTGGACTTAGATGGACTACATTCACTCAAGCAGTTAGATAACTATGCCTCTAAGTATATGCAAGGGTACTTTAGTTCCGGATCATGACTTGGAAGGTTAGCTTGGTTACGAAATGATCTCAGAAGGCAGGTAGATTTTTTTTCTCTCTACTTTTATGCTGTGTCAGAGCAGACAACATATGATATACAAGATTCTAGTTTCCACACAAAATGTACTTCTAATGTTTTGGATACATTTTGGTATATGATTAGTTGTACTCATGTTCAAAGTAGAATCAACAAAGTTTGTTTTGGATTTCAGCATGTGTTGTTGAATTGTCTTGTGGTCTTAAATTATAACAAACAAAGAATGATGCAAAGAAAGTCTGATGATAAATGAAATAAAAATTCAATGTTAAAAGAGAATTAAAGAAGATCAAAATTTTAAAATATCCTGATAAAAAGAGAAAGTGATAAAAACGATATAATGAATCTACTCAAAACTCCACACTCTTCATGACACAAACTCCACATTCTTCACAAAATTTTTCACAACTTTCACTCTCACAAGATTTCACACTCTACAAAAGATTCCACAAGTTCTCTACACTCACATTTTTCTCGGCGTTAGTACTTAACTTCTGATTCCCATCCTTTCTAAGGTTGGTACCTAAATTTTGATCTAGTTCCGGGGTTGGCACCTAAATTCTAATTCCCATATCGAGGTTAGTACCTAAATTGTGATTCCCATCATTTTTTAGGTTGGTACCTAAATTTTGATTCTCATTCCGAGGTTGGTACCTAAATTTCAATTCCCATCTCAAAGTCAGTACCTAAATTCTGATTCTCAGCCTTTCTGAGGGTGATAGCAAAATTTTGATTCTCATTCTGGGGGGTTAGTACCTAAATTCCAATTCCCATCTTGGGGTAAGTACCAAAATTCTGATTCCCATCCTTTCCGAGGTTGGTACCTAATTTTTATTCTCATTTCGGGGTTGGTAGCAAAATTTTAGTTCCCATCTCAGGGTCAGCACCTAAATTTTGATTCTCTTAGTTACCTCTTGGGTTGGATGTGAGTCTCTAAGCTTTCCTTTTATGTAACAAAATTTCAAATCCTTAGAGAAAAATACCCATCTCGGGGTCAACACCTAAATTTCTGATTCCCATCCTAGGAACAATACTTAAATTTTGATTCTTTTCCCTTTGAGATTGGTGTGAGTCCCCCTTTAATGGAGCAAGGCATCTGATTCTCTTCATAACACTTTGATATAGGTGTGAGGCCTCCTTAAATAGAGCAAGGCATCTTATTCTCATCTTTTTATGCTTTTGTTACCTCTTGGGTTAAATGTGAGTCCCTCCGCTTTCCTTCCCAATGTAGCACTCCTTTTTCTTGATCGATATTTTGAGTTAGATCTGAGTCCATGTGCTTTCCATATCAAGCTGGTCTCTTTGCTCATTCTTAATTCCCAAAGTTTTCATGAAGTAGAAATCAAAATTAAAATTTTAGCTAAAATCAAATAAAAATTAAACAACGAAACAAATCAAATCTTCGCCACGACCGTCAGTTTCTCTGATGGATGTCTCTGTAAATTCATAAAATAGCTCTTTTTAAGGGTTAACAAACATGAAATCACTACAAAAATATAAAATTCACTTTTGAGGTTGACGATTTGAAGGTACACTCGCTCATCCCTGGTGAGAGTTCTGGAATCCCCAGAAGAAACCCTCTTCACTCTTTCTCCATTCTACTCTGAGCATGTTGGCTTGGGCGGTTGTGTTCATTTTGTTGATCTCTTTGGTCAACTCCAATATGTGTGGTGTGCTCGTCCGACATACCACACCTATTGGGGGTTCGTTTGTTGAACTCACTTTTGTTGAGGTCTAGTCTTTCTTCCTTAGAAGCCTAAGATCAAGCTATAAGACTTTCTTGATTGATTATCTTAGAGCACTAGTGATGGAACACTACGTTATTAGAAATTCTAAACACTTCTTTACTTTTCTTGGAGTTTCACTTGTTTGGTTCTAACTTCTAGCACTTAGTAGGATGAAGCCAAGCATGAGGGAGCTCAAGAAGAGTCCCAATAGGACTGCTTGGCCTTAACGTTAGCTCTGAGAGGTGTGGAATTAGTCTGTCTTGCACACACACACTTGAACCACTCACCTTCACTCACAACCTAAACTCTAAACCAAACATGATTAGCCTGGTTCCAGACTATTTTGGAAACTCATGTGGGTGGTCCCCCAAACTCTTAGCCTCTAGTTAGGATGGCTAGGACCAACACATGGAGGATCCAAAATGTAGGCTTTCCATGGTCTCATGGCTATAAATGGGTAATTTTGTGATTAGCCTCCTCATTAAACCTCAATTTTTCACAAATACACAATTTTGACTTTTTTCCCCCAAACCTCCAAATTACCAAAATACCCCTGAAACCCTAATTTTTTCAAAATTGCCCAAAATCTCAATTTTTTTTCAAAAATCATCTCAAACCATTTTAAAACCACACGAATTGACCAAAACTCCACAAAATTCTTAAAATTACCAAAATACCCTGAAAAATTACCAAACTACCCCTCCTGCCCCAAAATTCCTCAAAATTTTCAAATCCACCCTAAATCTCCCCAATACCAATCTTAACCATTCATTGACCCCAAGTGTCCCCAAATTCACCAGATTTGTCCAAAATTCTCAAATTGCCCCTAAATGGTTAAAGTTATCAAATCAACTTCAATTTCCACAAAATTCATTTCAATCTCACCCTATTTCAATTCCAAACTTAATTTCAACATTCCAATCCCAACCTATTCTAGTTTAGAGCCTAAATGAACCAATCTCCAAACCTAGATTTCATTTTTGGGCCAAAATCCCCAATTTGACCATACTCTCATAATTCCACCAAATTGAACCTCATAGCCAATCCAATTTCCCTAATTTTGAATCCTAAAGTCTTCATAACACTCCCTTAGACCAATTTGAACCCTTAACTGACCTAGACCCAAAGTCAAACCTAACCCAAATTCAATCTAAACCAAACCCCCCAAATTTACTCAAAACTCCAAATTTCTCCAAATTGAACTCCATAACCTCTCAATTTCCGCTCAACTGACTTCCAAATCACTCATGACAATATTCTACACCAAATTGAACTCTCAAGTGGTCTAGATCCAAACTCTAGCCAAGCCCAAACCCAAGTCCAAATTTAAACCATGGTCTTGAACCCAAACCCTAAATTCACCTTAAGCCATTTGGTCTAGCACAACCTTATTCACCACAACCACATTTTGGACCGTAAAAGCCAGCTTAGGTCCACCTAGCCCACCCTAGTGGTGCCATGGACCAAGGATCCATTGAATTAGGGGATTTCTTCCAAAAATTGGCTAAACCAATGGGATCCTTCCCACCAGCCTTCCAACCTTGAAAGGTTGTCACCATTAACTACACTAAGCTCCCTTACTCAGCTTGCCACTAGCTTGGCCTTGGTCGGTCAACCTTGTGGCTGAAAATCACCATGCTTGAGAGGTCCCAAATGCTTCAAAATAAAAATTGGGACTCTCTGTGCTGGCTCACTCCCATTGGCCAATTGTGTCATTTATCCCTTCACATAAGCGCTCTCTCTGCCCCCTGGCTTGTCCTGGTGGCAGTCATGGCTCCCTCTATAAAATGAGCACCCCTCTTGACCAAAGTGAGAGATCATCCAATTCTTTAGGGAGACTCTGTCAAAATCCTTCTGAAGCTTCTTCAAACCCTTCTGAGTTCAATCCCACTATTTTTCAGCTATTTATCCCCCCTACCTGAGCTCAAACCTTTGAAATTAACTTGCTTTTGAGTAAACTTTACATGCATGAAAATTAAATTAAAAATTAAAACATCTAAAGTTTCACGGTTAATCACTTGAATCTAGGTAGGATTGCCCTCTGTAGATTATCAGATTGGTAGCTGACCTGACCCGCAATTATGTAGATATTTATGCTTCCTAATATGCCAAAAACTTGACCCAAATTATATTTAGAGGCTAGTGAGAACAAATGTAATATGATTTAGAAAATATTTTTCTCACTAGTGGTGCTACGGAAGTATATGTATTGTTTCAAGTAATATAAACTTTTCCTTAAAAACTCCAGTATCGATCCCACGAGGAAGTCGAAAATAAATAAACAATAAAATGAAATACAAGAATTTTGACTTTAAGAAAACTTTACTTAAGATTGCAGCAACTATCTAAAGATGAAAAATAAGTTTACTAAATTCTATTATATGCAAGTAAAAGTAAATGTCATGACTTACAATATATAAAAAGAGACTTTATGTTTCCCAATAATTCATAATCAGTGTAGGATTTCAAAATTTATTTAGAAACTTAAATGTAATATTGTGACAAATAAGAGCATACTTCTTTCTTTACTTTCGTTCAAATTGTGCAAAGAACATCAACAAATCTAAAGTTGGTGTCAACATGAATAGTAGTGTTGGGTAGGTTCTAGTCTGTCACCTCTAGATTACCCATTGTACCTTCTCTATAGGACTTACTAGTGACCCTTAGTTCCAATCTCTGGACCTAATTGATAAAAGAATCTAGCATGTCACTCTAGAAACATAAATTTTGCACCCTTTAAATCTTATCTCCCTATCTATTTGCACCCCCCTGTAAACAATCATGACTGCTCTTTCCAAGTTAGAATGTGATACTTACAAGTCAAGAAATCTTAGCTCTTTCAGGTCTATAAGTTCCTCAACATGTTTTAACAATATAAGTGGCTACTTTGTAAAGTAAATGAATGACCAATAAAAATATCATCACAACTTTTAGGAATAAAAGAAGTTCTAAACAAAATCAAAATCACATACTAATTTACTTGATATTGCAAAGAGAAAGAGAAGAAAACTACTCACAATGTATAGGGATAATAAAACAAAACATATTTATAAAACTCCAATCCAAAGTAACAAAATTAAGTACAAAGATACAAATACTTATCTTGAATGTTCCCCAAGCACTCCTTTGAAGTTCACTGACTTCTCTAATTCCAACAGCACTTACAAGACTCACAAACTCCATAAATAACAAAGACTCACAAAGAAAACTTTTCACACACTTAATACACTAACACACTATGAGATACTATAAATACGACCCCCTAGCCTCTTAGAATTAATCTATATTTACAGAGCTTTAAAAATGACCAAGGGTTGCTTCAGACATCTCTTCAAAATTTGTCCTCATTTAATGAATCTTCTAGACGATAAGTGATGGTGGGTTTTTGTGTATGCAATGTAAATATCTTTCAATACTACAACACACACATGACAACCCAATTAGTAAATATGCAGATCCATCACAATAATAATCACTTCATTATAAATAGTTTTATAATTAAAAATCTTTAAGTTGCCAAGCCTAATAATTATGCAAGTATACATGTCACTCAAGTACTAAATGACTCTAATTGAGTCCTAAGTATCAATCCCATAGGAAGAAGGAAATTCTTATGTTTATAATGTAAAATCCAATATTCAAACTATAAAAACTTAAGTAAGAAAAATGAATCTAAAGTAAATTTAATGTATGTTAAATGAAATGCAGATAAATGAACTAAGTTAATTAAGCTATTATATAAACTTCAAAGTTAAACTTACTAAGAATAAACAAAGCTTTGCTACGAATAGTTCAAATTTAAGAAAGCATCATTCCTCTTTACAATGAGTTTATGGTTAGTGAAGTAATTAAAATCATTTAAAATTATATATATATATAATTATATTGTGCTAAATAGGAGCAATCCTATTCTTTACCATCTGTGGAGTGCATAAAGAACATTGGTCAATTGATCTCGACTTTTACGATAGTACTAAGATGTATGTGTGGTTCTATTCTTAATTTTCTTTATTTATATTTTTTCTTTACAACGGTTCCAAAAACTTGACTTTGAAGCAAATAAGAGTGCAACAATTATATTTAAATATTGGGATGCTACACAAGTATACGTATCATTATCAATTAATATAGGACTTTTTGATTAAGCCCCGAATATCGAACCCATAGAGAGTACTACAATTTTTTAAGAAGTAATTAGATAAAAAATTTTACTTTGAAAAATATTTTTACTCAAATTATAAAAGCTATAATAGGAATGAAAGTTTAATTGTTTTTGTTAATTTTTGATAATTAAACATAAAGTAAAGAACTAACTAAATTTAACAAGATTTTTGTAAGATGAAAGCAATATAAATAAAGTATATTTTTCCTTAACATGAATCTGTAACAAGTATATGAATTCTACTGTGGAAGTATTTAATTTGTGTTGTGCGAAAAAGGAGCAATATTATTCTTTACCCTTACTAGAGATGTTATAAAGAACATTGGCTAATTTAAAGTTTGAATAGTCCTGACGATGGGCTAGGTTGGGAAGATACTAGCTCTCACTCTAGAGTTCCCTCTTCTCCCTCTACCTAAGGGAAAACATCTCATATCAAGACCTAAAATAATAAATTGAATTGGGGGCTTTAACATGTCATCTAAAGTCATTTAACGCTACACCCTTCAAAGTTTATTTATCTATTTATTTGCACTCAACCATATGAATTACATTCTCATCCATACAATCTCATGTGATTCTTATCATTAGTTGTCTGAGAAAATACCATTTTGGATCTTGCATGTTCTAAAAAAATATTGACATCTTAATTGGTTAAATTGAGAAGTAAATGAAGTAAAAGGATTAAATCATCACAACTTATTCTAGCATTAAAAAATACTACTTCATACAACTTCCATCCAACACTTAATTACTTATCATTTTAAGGAAAAAGATCAAGAAAATACTCACAATTCATGTAGAAAATACAACAACACTTAAGTTTAAAAGTAGAAGTCATGTAAACACACAAGAAGCCTCAAATTCCTCTCCACCAAACTTTGAAAGTTCCTTTGCATCTCTTCCTTTCTCTTACAATGCTCTCTACTAACAAAACTACAACTCCTTTTCCTCTCTCTAAAAGTATTCTAATTTTTCTATGATGAGATTGACGGCAGAAAGAAGTCTCAAGGAGAGAGGGGGCATGGAGGGGCTTTCAATTCAATCTAAGTCCTTTTATAATTTTTCAAAGAGTGCTTTGGTGTCTCATAAAAAATGTGTCCACTTTCAATGAATGTTCCAAGAGTTGCCTCCTTTCAATTCCCAATTAAATTTATTTTCATGACCATTAACTATAATCCATGTTTTCACCAAGATTTGCTTCAAACACCCCTTCAAAATTCATCAATATTCATTGAATTTTCAAATAAATACCTCTAGCGTGTAAATGTGAGGTATTTAATACTTAGGTGTGACCTTCTATGTTCTCCTGGCACTTGAGCGTCAGTCCTGGGCACTTAAGCACCATAGTTCATTTTCACACCTTCTTCATTTTGCCTGCAAATTTGATCCTTTTTACTCTTTTCACCATATTTCATCCATATAAGTGTATTTGAAAAAAAAACACACAAATATCTTCCATTAAATCACAACATCCTTAAAAATAGGTATAAAAATATGTAAATAAATGTTATATATTTTAGGTGTATCACTAATCCATAGTTTGGTCCCTAAACCCATGGTTAGGTTGAGAGGATACTGGCTCCCACTCCAAAGCTCACACTTCTCCCTCCCCCGAGGCCTAACAATCTCACTTTAGTTTCCAAGCAACTGACCAAATTGAGGATTTTAGACTGTCACCCTAAAATCTCCAATTCTACGCCTATTAAAATACATTTCTCTATTTATTTGCACTCACTCCCATGGACTACATTCTCACTCATGAAATTGAATGTGACTCTTACCTTGTTGTAGAAAGCATAGCCCTTTTGAATTTTATGTTTCTCAATAAATTTTAACATTTCAATTGGCTAGATCAAAAAGTAAATGAAGGTCAAATTTCGAATCATCACAATTTATTGACATTTAAAACCTTGCACAATAATATTAATTATTCACAAAACTATATCTTATTTTAGGGAGAAGGATAAAAAACATTACTCAGAATTCATGAGAAGGATACAAAAAAAACATGGATTTTATATATCAAAATAGGTTTACAAAATTAAGAAAGGAATGAACACAACCTATCTCACTCTCCTCCTTAAGCAAGTTCATTGAAGTTCCCTTTAAGCACTTTATCTCTTTACAATCACACTTAATTCTCTCTTAGAAATGCAATGAAGAAGAAATCTCTCACCTTCACTCTCCTCTTACAACTTTAGAAGAAAATCCTCTCTAAAACCTAACTCTTCTCCAAGACTTCTCACGCCACCACCTTTATAAAACTTCCTCCTCCAAGACTTTTTACTTGAGGCACCTACCTCTTCTTTAAAGAAATTCAAAATTTCCTCCTTTTTCTCAAGAGGCACACCTCTTCACATCAAGAGATAAATCCCTTCATCCAAGAGACATATCTCTTCATTCAAGAGCCTTCCCAAAGTGTATACATGCATTGAACTACTCCATGGGGCATTTGAATTACTTTGAGCCTTCTAGATCCTCTAAAAATAGTCAATAATTGTCACAATTCATCTTAATTTGTCTCTAGAGACTCTGATGAAAGTTTACTGTAGTTCCATGCTCTTCTTTGGATTTTGGCACCTCTTCTCTGTAAAATTGTGCCTTTGGCGCCAGTATGTTGAAAAACTACATTTTGACTCCAAATTTCTTCCTTTTTGCTCCAAATACCTAAAATCAATATACTTGCAACAAAACATAAAAATACCCTTCTTTAAAGTGCAATATAATCAAATTTAAGCATCAAATGTATACATAAAATAGCACATTTTTTTAGTGATTCAAGATCCCCCAAACTTAAATATTAATTGTCCTCAAGTGACTCTTTTACTACATAAGAATATGACTTATGGTAGAAATTAAATTATATATTTCTATAATTTGGTTTAATAAATATAATAGTATAACTTAAGAAAAAATTTTAATAAAAAGTTAATTTTTGATTAGGCATCTCCTCATTTCAAGAAAGTATACGAACACATAGGATACGAGCACATTAGGCATCTCCTCATTTTAATTAAACGTATACGAACACATAGGAGTCAAATCTAAGATTTTTGAGTCTCTATTCATTTCAAGAAGAGCTATAGTTTGTCATATCAAAAATATTTAGAATGTCCATATGAAAATGAATTTCATGAGAATTTTATTAGTAAGGATGCTAATACTGAAATACAAGTTCAGGAAATGTAATAAAACCTTTTTCCTAAAGTTGATTAAAGTAAAGTTAATTTTTGATTAGGCATCTCCTCAAGCTTCTTTTCGCATATTTTTCTTTTCTTTTTATTTTCTTCTCTTTTATTTTATTTTCTTTGGGATCAATTTCAATCCTTTCTTTTCTTTTTCATGTGAGGATTACTATATATGGACAGCCTTTAATAATTTTGAACTTCATTATCCTCATCTTGAAGTTAAAAACTTCTTACCTTCATTAACTTTATAAATTCATATTAGCTTCAAAAATTTTTCATAGAGGCTCATTCTATTCTTCTTATATGAAACTATAAGATTCTTAATATTTTAAATATACAATTTTCTTACTTTAGATAGAAAAAAGCATAGGCTTATCCTTCCATACTAAATATCTTAATTCTATAATTAACCTTCATTATTAAAGCTTTTTGGCTTAAATTTACTATAATTTTTAAAAACAAAATATAGTTATCTTAAGTCAGCCTCTAATACCAAAGGTCATATTAAATTAATTTTTTAGAAATACAGCTAATTAAGGGAAAATAAAATTTAGTTTGCTTCTTTTTTAAAGAATTTTTTCTTCCCCAAACCTTGATTTTCTTAATTATAAGTAAATCATTCAGTACAAAAAAAAAACCGGAAAGAAAACAGTAAATGCATACAAATAAGACTAACTTGTAGAGGGTTGTGAACATGAAACTTGGCTTTGACACATTGCAGGTACTAATTTAAAAAGCACAGGCTTTAAAGCATTAAATGAAACATAATATATAAATATGATTTGCTAAGAAAATTTGAATTAAAAAAATAAGCAGTAAATAAAAGAAATAAATAATATTGAAATAAAAATCTACAATTTACATCTATACACACAAACAAGTTTAATAATACCACTTACAAAACACATAAATGTCCAAATCATAACAACAACAATAAACCATATCAAACTACAATGAATGAAAACAGATAATACCCCAACATTTCATCATTCATCATCTTCCTCCTCTTCTTCTTCCTCATATTCTTCTTCTTTTTCTTCAAAATATTCAATTTTTTCTTGAAATAAGGCATAAAATTGGGGCATGTAGGAAATTCTACAGTATGATCACCTCTAAGATATCTAACCATAGCCTCTTGATATGCAAAATCATGTCAAACACTTTTCTTCTAATAATCATCATTATGAGCATTCCTTGATTCCAAACCACATATTATATTTTGCAATGCTACTATATCTTATTGTTGAATCATTAACTGTTCCTCAATATTTTCAGGTGAAATAGTATTGAAAGTAGATGGTCCTACAGATGATGTAGAAGGTCTATCACTATTTACAGATCTAGATTCAACAAATGATTCAAATTTATGAATTTTGGGTTTTCCAATGGGTTTAAGTGGCTGTAACATTTCTTCATCCTTATCAAACTCAACTCTTGATTGTTCACGTAAGATGAAAATCAGGACAAGATAACCTAAACCACCAGTGCTTCCACTTCTAGCAATACTCTGAGCTTTATGAAGAATGAGAGCACCAATAAAGTAATTCCATGCTTTATATTGCACATTTAACATGGAAGTGAAGAAATTTACCTTGTGATTATTCTTAATTTTCCATAACTCCCTTCCATAAGTAAGATAGGAAATTACTTCATCAAGCGACAAATCAAAAATCATAAATGTAGAATACTCACAATGAAATTTGTTCTGCAACCTATATAGTGCATAAATCCTTTCTTGAGTAAATTCAACATTCCTCCCTCTAAGATAAACATGCTCATAAGAAGTCACCAGAAGATTGACATAAAATTCTTGAATGATAGCAATAATTGTTACTGTAGTGAAGTAGCAGAAAGTTTCCCAATTCTGAGCAATGATTAGCCTTTCAATAGAACCTCCCAGGTTTTCTAAACTCAAATACACTCTTGATGTGACCAATATAAACCAAATCCAACCTCAATTGGTACATGATTTGAACCTAATCTTGATTTAGATCAAAACCCTAATTTTTGGCCCCATGACTTGGTTCCACCAAATTGAACCCATAACCCACTAAATTGGCCACAATTTGTGTTGAAGAACATTCATAACATCCCCATACATCAAAATTGACCTTCAATTGGCATTGGTGTGGTCTTCATTTGATTTCAAACTAAGTCCAAAAAGCCCCAAATTTGCCCCAAATTGGCCATGTCTCAAAATCTCACCAAATTAATGGCCTTAGCCCCAAAATTTCCACTTCGCCTCTTCATGAAAAATCTTCACAACATCTCCCTTGATCATTTGAACCATTTGATTTGGACTTAGCCTAAGGCTACCCCAACGTAGACCATTGTCTAGCCTAACATGCCCAAATTGACAAAATTTCAAAAATTCTTCAAATTGACCGTCCAATTGAACTCAAAATCACTTCAACCCTTCACCAAAAATCTTCATAACAATCATCTACACATTGTTGATCAATCAATTAAGACAATTGATATGGCTAGCCTAGCACAAACCCAAGCTTTGATCACTTGAACCCTTATTGAACCCATGCACTAAAGATGGCCTAACTACCCCAAAGTCGCTAAATTAATGACTCTGCAGCCATTAGTTGGACCCTAGTGACCAACCTAAACCCCATGAAACCACCTAAGTTAAGTCATGGACCAAAGGTCCGCTAAATTAAGGGATTTAATACCATATTTGATTAAGCCTTGGATATTTTTGTCATGACATATTCCCCTGACTCACCTGACCTCCCTAGCCACCTCCCTTGGCCAGTCGGCCCAGCCTAGCGGCCAGAAAATGACCAAACCGAGAGCCACCCCTATGGGATTAAACCCAATTCAAACCTAGAGGCCACCTCATCCAAATTAAAGTATAGATCCTCTCTACTCTCCACCTAGGCATCACATTTCACCCCTCAATTGGCCATGGCAGCAAACCTAAGGCCATTTTTATAAAAAGCTCCCCTCTAGGGCCATGGAGAGAGAGCTGAAGATTCCTCTAAGTGACTTCCCTAAATTGATCCCAAAGCCTCTTTGAGACCTCCTCAGTGCAACCTAACCACCACATTGCCCTGAATCCTCTTGCCGGAGCCCAATTTTTTAGCTCAAAACCTTGCCGGAGGCAGGACAAAGCTCTCCACACCTCTAAACTCCACCAAACTCAAATTAAACTCACCCACACCTTCACAACATTGAAAGAAGCCAAAAGCCCCATCGAATCTCCCTTCGATAGAGCCTCTAATATAAACTTTGATCAACATCTGAAATCGGCCTTGGTCGAATTATGGTCTAGGCATTTCACCATAGCAAGAGGCTTAATCCCTGGCTTCTTTGGACCCCAACGAATGCGCCGAGACTCTCTTATCGAAACTTCCCTTCTCAAAGACAAGGTATTGAACCTCTCCTCCTCTCGAGCCTATTTGGATTCTCCATTTAATTAGACTTAATTTAATTGCATGATTACCGTATGAATATGTTTGTCTTACTTAGACGAGTCCATAAATCAAACCCGAAGTGATTTGGTTGAGTCTAGGCCGAGATCTTAAGGTTTTAGTCTGGACGGGCACGAAACCCAAAGTGATTTGGTTGAGTCTAGGCTGAGATCTTAGGGTTTTAGTGTGGACGGTCACGAGATCACTCTATGGGGGACGATGACGGGGAGCCGTCCGATCGCACGTGTATCGAATAAATGGAGGAGATCAAGCTGGACAACGTTTCCTTTCATGAACCGCGGGTCGAGTCAGCGACTACATGGATAGTGGCGTCTAACCAGAGCATGCCACGCGTTCTTTCGGAGCTGCCTAGGGTACAGTCAGTGCCACACGTTTAAATAGATAAATAGGGAATTTAAAAAAATCAGAAAATGATCCCTAGCTTTAAAAATTTATATCTTGGTGTAGAAAAATCATAAAAATAAAATAAAAATACCATCTTGCTCTGTGAACAGAGGAGAACAATGTGGAAATGATTTGGAGTACATTTGATGCATATTTTATTTTTAATTAAACACTAATTTGGATGTTTTAATTCTACATGAATGTAGTAATATCACCATGGCTTGAAATTTTAGTATGTTGTTACCCCTATCTTAGGAAACATTTCCTGATTTTTCCAAAGTCAGAGGAGGTCCCTAGATAGAGAATCATATTTTTTAAGTTTATGTGCATTATTTGCTTAAATTAATCATGAAAATAAGCATGTTGCTTATAAAAATCCAAGAAAATTTTGAAAGGTTTATGAAGACCAGAGAGCCTTTAAGAAAATCTCTCATGAGCCAAGTCATTCAAAATACAACTAATCTTTACAAACTCTAAATCACTAAGATAATTAGTTTTGAAAAATACAAATGACAAAATTACGTGATTGTTTATCTCCACTGTTGTTTAGGATCCAAAGAGCTCACCATAAAAATTTTCAAAATATTTGGAGTTCATCTAATATCTCAAATTGATTTTTCAAGTTAATTAACATTTTTGGCACTAAAATGATTTTTAATAATTAAAATATAACTTGAAAAAATATAAAGCTTAGTTTTTTAAGTTTTCTGTGATCAGATGTATTTTTTAAAAATAAAATGGTATTTAAATAAAAACTTCATTTTTAGCCTATTTTAAATATTTAAATAATTAAAAATCCATAAAAATTACAAAAATAATTAAATTCATGGAAATATTCTAAATCACTTCCTAAGCACTTAGAAATAATTAGAAGATTTTTTTTTTATTTTCTAAAAAAAGATACTGAATTTTAAAGCTTAAAAATAATTTTTTAAAGGCTAAAATGGATTTTCACTAAAAATAATTCAAATAAATCAAATAAAGCTCAAAAAATGTAAAATTTTCTCTTTTAGGTTTTTTTATCTTAGAATAATTTTTCAAAAATACAAAACTTAATTTTCCCCATTTTAAATATTTTATATTTAGTAAATACCCCAAAAATTAAAATAATTCTTAAAATTCAAATGAAATTCAAAAAATCATGAAATTTGGTCCAAATGCTTCTCTAGTCTAGGTANAGTGCTGTTCCAATGTCTGATGAGTACCCAATCACCATCACCTACATGAATAAAATTCAAACTCAAATGATATGATGCAACAAGCAAAAGAAATCAACCAGAGAGAGAGAGAGAGAGATCACAGACAGATAAGCAGATAATGAGGCATCCTGTAAGAATAAATGGCCTCCTCCGGCCAAAACTTAAGTTGCATCTATCACTAAAAAAGCCAACAGTAGGTCCAACCTAATTTAACAAAAAAATAATAGCTCATTGGATTCAAATCCATGGAAACGAAAGCAAAGCACAATCGCTTTTAATACTTACAATAAACCCTGCAACGGGACCGCAAAGCCACATGATAGAAGCCAAAGCATGAGGGAGCCCAAGAGTCTGCACCAATTACGGCAAAAATAATAAAATTAATAAAAAATCATAATTTTCATTGCCATAAATGTACTTCGGTTCAAACCATGATTTCAAAATTTAACCAAACATTTTGAAAACCAATGAGCTAGAATCTTCCCAGGTTCAGCCCATATTCACTAAATAGCAATACAGGGCAATTTGAGAAAAAAAAAGGTTAAATTTTTTAATTAGATTGAATCACCTTTCCCAAATTTCCAACTCAATTCTCCATCTTAAACCTGATCAAAAGAAGGCATCAAACCTGGACATAGGGAGTTAGGAGAGAAAGCTGGAGAGCCCAGCCATACTGCACCCCTCCGGCGACTGTGCAACAAAAAATGAGCCGCACCAGGCTTATATCAGGCTGCCGCCGATCCTGCACTTCATCTTCTGAACCCATTATTACTGCTTCTAAGAACTAAAATCTAACCCTAATTTACCAACTTTCAGCCCTCTGTCGCCGCCGGAGAAGAAGACGAAGGTGACGAGCCGAGCTCGGATAAAATAAGTAAAAGCTTTCATCTTCCCTCTTTTATAGCCTTCACAAAACCCGACTCGTTCGCGGTCANTCGGATAAAATAAGTAAAAGCTTTCATCTTCCCTCTTTTATAGCCTTCACAAAACCCGACTCGTTCGCGGTCTGGTGTGCCAGTGATCAATTTAACTACCCCAAAAGAGGAGAGTGAAATGGGTGTATTTCGGCTACGATTTGTCCACGTAGGTGGAGTTTGCTAAGAGCTGTGGGACAGAGAATCGTATCGTTTCGTTTGTTTTTTTGGTACGAGGTTTGGGCGGGAGAAGAAGAGTGCAGTAACCGGAAGTGATAGTTACCGATAAGCTCGCACGTGGTTGGGGTTTCTGTGGTTCTCATATAAGATAGAATAATATGGAGGTATGTTTACCGTATTTTACTATCCTATTCCGTCTCCGGCAGTTGTAATTGTTTCTCATGGTGTATTTTTAGGGTTTTGGATAAGTTTTAATTTCTCAAAATGGTATGTTATCACCGCCGACGTGTCATTCTATTAAAAGAGATAATTCATTAGGTAATTTTTTTTTTTACTAAAAAATGNACAAACTCATTGACGAACCGAACACGAACTGTTCGCGAACAACGAGCTTTTTTGACAGCCCTAATGGTATGTTAACACCGCCGACGTGTCATTCTATTAAAAGAGATAATTCATTAGGTAATTTTTTTTCTACTAAAAAATTGATTTTAATAAGCTATTCTAGTTGATTATTAATTTATTATTTTAATTTTAATATAATTTTAATAATTAATAATTATTTTTCGATTAAATTTAAAGCATGGTATTCTAACCTAATTTTATTTTTCTTGAAAGAATTTTGATATTTTCTTACACATATTTTTTATATTTAATTTTAAATACTTTGCCCATTTTGAGTTAGTGTTTTTAATTTTCTTAGGGTTTGTTCGGGATCAATTTTTTTAAAATTTTTGTTTTTATTTTAATATAGATTTAATTAGCGCATTTTTTTTATTTTTTTTATTTTAAAAAATAAATTATTTTGGATTTAAAATACTCAAAATATCTAAAAGTTAATTTCAATANGTTTGTTCGGGATCAATTTTTTTAAAATTTTTGTTTTTATTTTAATATAGATTTAATTAGCGCATTTTTTTTTATTTTTTTTTATTTTAAAAATAAATTATTTTGGATTTAAAATACTCAAAATATCTAAAAGTTAATTTCAATGTTTTTAAAAACAACTAATTATATTAGAACATATCAAATATGTTTCATTTTAAGTTAAAATAAAAGAAAAGAAAAAAATAATAATAAATTGAAAAAAAAATCAATAGTGATCTCAACTGATCACTTAGTTTTATTATTATTATTATTATTAAATAAGAAGCATTATTATTACATAATTAGCCAAAGATAGTTCGCAGTAATGATCAAATGACGAATGAATTAGGATGACTGGGTGGTTGTGATCAGACACTGGCAATTGATTGTCAATGATCAAATGACTGCAATTAGATGATAACAATGGTTAGTTGTGATTGTCAACGTCAAATAATAGATAGAGTCCTAGAGTTTTTCATAATTTTAAGTCTTCTATAAGGTATGTCTCGGCTCATATGAAGAATGAGCTCTTATTTATAATTTTTTTTTTAAATAAAATTATATTAAAAAAAACTATTAAAACACTTTATTAGATTTTATGTTGATTTATTCAATAATACACGTCCAATATTTGAGTTTTTTAATAACTTAAAATTAACTGATTTAAGACTCATTGAATTTGTCTCATTGAGCACCTCCATTTAAATATAAGAATGTAGAATTCAAAGATTGACCGATCGTTCATCAAATGCTTGATTTTAACTAATTTGAACTCGGATCAAATATTTCTACCGTTGTTGGAATTTTCTCATTAAAAAGCTCTATTCGACAAACAGACAGTACAAGGTCACTTAAATCGTTTTGTATTTTTGATATAAACTATCTTTACAAGGTATTTTGGTTGGGTTGTTCGGCCAATCAATATGATGATCTGTTATTCTAATTCAACAAACTGGTCGACTTAGGTTCCTATCTCGAACAATTTTTATCATACACCACCTATCATTTTATATTTTATTTTTCATGTTAAAGTTTGTGTGATGAACAAACATTCATAGAAATTGTGAATGGTCAATTAGCTTCGCATCAAATCCCACGTGAGGAGATTTCGTATTTAATATATTTTCCTTAAATTTAGGGGGGATAATTGCCATAATTAAGGGTAGATTTATGAAGGGTCATATGTTATGATGTTAAGGCAATGGCAATAATGGATTATGCTACAATTACAATTTAAAGCTACAACTGTCATAGATTTGAAATTTGAATTTTTTTTATTTTTTTTCTCAGAAAGTGAGGAGACAAGAAAAAATTGGGGTCCAATTTTGATTAAAATAGAGTCAATTAGTAATATTAATATTGGGAGTTTAAATCGAAACGTACAAGTTTTTTCTGAAATTCAAATATTTTCTCATCTGAGATTTTATCAAAATTATTGTCCCTAATTGACTTACATCATCGTCAAAATTGTCGTTTAGCATGAATCTCGAATTCTTTGGCATAAATCCCAGGGCGATTTGCACGACTCTTGAGGTTGNGTTTAGCATGAATCTCGAATTCTTTGGCATAAATCCCAGGGCGATTTGCACGACTCTTGAGGTTGTTTTTTTTGAGCAAGAAACATTCAAACTTCGATTAAAAGCTGTCAAGACTTTGATTTCAGCGAATATATAGTCACGGGCTTGATGAGACGGACCCCACGATGCCAAAATCAGTCCAATCTAAGTAGAATAAAGCCCAAATCAAGTAGTTAAACTGCTTTAGGAAAATTTCAACGCATACTTAGAAGGTCAAACATATTACAAACATAACAAGTCTATAGTCAAATCAAACATCTCAATAAGATGAATTCAACAAGCCTGTTATCACTCAATTCTTACGTTATTAAGGCACTTGAAAGTTAACAGAACACCGTACGATTGACAAAACCTCCTCAGATTGTTTGATCAGACTGACCTTGACTCCTTTCTTATTACAATCCAGACTTTAGAAATAGAGCCCTACTCCTTATTGAGAGAGGTGACCTTGAGCAAAAAGAAGTTTGAAAATTTGAGGAGCTAAAGACCTGCATCACTTGTGCATTGCATATAAAAATTTCACACTCCTATAGGCATCGACCACCACTGTGTAGGCACTGTCGACCACCACCTATCACCCTTAAATCCTTGCAATGAAACCCTTTGTGGAATCACGACGTGCACTGCAGAATCCTTGCATACATTACAAAATAACGAGATAACCCGCATAATTATACGCCTTCACATACATTGCAACAACGCCTCTCGAAGATGGTGTAATAATGTTCCCCAGATACGGTGCAATGACACGCCTCGATGATGGTGTAATAACACACTCAACATACATTGCAAAGAAATCTTCTGAAGATGGTGTAACAATGTACCTCGAAGACAGTGACTTTATCAGAGACTGGCTCCTAAGCATTAGTCTAACTCAAAAATACTGATTTTCGTGTAAATCGTCTGGTAGAAGGTTTCTTCGATCAATGAGCTATGGGGACCACAAATGAAAGAAAGATAAAACTTAAAAAATGTGTATTCTTATCGATCATTTGTCGAAGAAGTCGTTGCTAATGGTTGCCTCGGACCATTGTACGGGTAGGGTGTTCCAAACCTTAATTTTTTGCCCAGTTGACCATATGAAGGTTATCATGAATTCAGAATCCATGGAAACTTGTGTATTGTTGGAATGTGGCCCTATAACTCAGAAATGAACATTTTTGGTGTTTCAAAATGTGGTTTTTGGTGCTGACATACATCTTAGACCCCCGCGAGAGCAAAATATGTACGAACCCAAATTTCTTCAAGATGTGAGTAGGGAATCTCGACGACTATCCTTGGCCTCAGAAGAATCTGGATTGATGTAGTTGGGTCTTTCAATATCAAAAAAGATTAAAAACTTGTCTGGAATCGAGGTTAACACCACTTTATGATAAATTTACCCATATTGCGTGCATAAGGGCTCCATGACTTCTCTTAACCCGGGGGAGGCTCCAAATACAGAGGGACCTATAAACATCAGGAAAGACATTAAATACTTTCAATGTCCTCAGTAGACCCGCTCAATGGTGTATTCTCACGGGTAAGGACGAATCGTCGTGTACCCTGGTTTCATGTCTCGATCACGTATTGTAGGTCTCAAATGGGTGTCTTGAGCTACAGGATGCTATGAATGAGCCTTGGATTATCCTGTGCCAGTCAAGCGGACACCCTACACATGTGATCAAAATTTGATGCCAACAGGACGTCATACTTGCTCCCCATTACGACCTACGTGACCAACTATGACCTATGTGGTCCACGACTCGTGCAGCTTCCGACTTCAACCCTTGTAGCTTACATACATCATCACATCTCACCACAACCTATGTAACCAACTACATCCTATGTGGTTCATAGCTCGTGCAGCTCATGACTCCAGCTTTTAAAGCCACGGTCGTCATCACAATTCACCACTATGACCAATATAACCAACTACGACCCATGTGATTTACATGTGGTGCAACTCCCAATTTTGACTTTTGCATTCTGCGAACATATCACAACTAGCTACTATGACCTATATGACCAACTTTGACCTACATGGCTTACGGCTTGTGCAGCTTTTGACTCCTGCTTTTGTGGTCTACATATGTCATCATAGCTCCCCTTTATGACTTATATGACAAACTACAGCCTACACAACCCACAACANAACTCACCACTATGACCAATATAACCAACTACGACCCATGTGATTTACATGTGGTGCAACTCCCAATTTTGAATTTTGCATTCTGTGAACATATCACAACTAGCTACTATGACCTATATGACCAACTTTGACCTACATGGCTTATAGCTTGTGCAACTTTCGACTCCTGCTTTTGTGGTCTACATATGTCATCATAGTTCCCCTTTATGACTTATATGACAAACTACAACCTATACAACCCACAACTCAGTCTGTTACCCCTCTATGACTTATATGACAAACTACAACCCACACATCTCACAGCCCACACAACCCCCAATACCTATTCTCTACGACCTGCCAATATTATAGTAACTCGCCACTATGACCTATTTTGCTCATAGCTCTTGAAGCTTCTTATATGTCATTTGTAACCAACTAACACTCCAAAGGCAACCATCTATGACACACAAAGCTAACTACTACCATGAATTTTTAACTACGATCTATACGATAAGCGGGAGCCATGACCACCATCTACAATATTCACTATGGACTACTCTCTCTGTAACAATCAAATAAGGCATTTGCAACCTACTATCACAGAGAATTACATTCATTATAACCAAACTATGCATATTAACGATAAATCACTATTCTACATTTATAATAATCATCTTTGTAACTTCATCTTACCTAATTCATGAGAATAGTGGACATGTGTACTTGTTGACCTCACTTTTGGTTGAGGTCTAGAAAACTTCTTTAGTAGCTTAGGTCTAGCCATAGGACTTTCCTATTGACTAGTCTAAGAAAATTAGAAAAGGTACCCCCACCATTAGAAATTCAAAGCCTTTCTCTTTACTCAACTTGAAGTTTCACATACTGATCTTAACTTCTAGCATGTTTTACTTAATAATATTATCCTTAAAATTTAAGGACTCCTAATACNCTACTAAACTTAATATGTTTTGCTTGACAAATATCATCCTTAATCAAATTAATAAGGACCCACTAAGATATGGTCTAGGGTTAGGTAGGTTGTTAAAAATTTACTTCCCCATTGCATATAAATTGCCTTACATGCCTTTTGAGTTTTAGGTGGTGGAACGAGAAGACTCGCCAGGTACGCTTTTATAGTTTTTTTAGCGTAGTTTTTCTTATTCTTTCATACTTTACTTTTATACTAGCAAATTTGCATGTTGNTCTGACATGCATTTTGAGTTTCAGGTGGTGGAACGAGAAGACTTGTCAGGTACACTTTTACAGTTTACAGCGCTTTACAATCTTTCTTGTATTTTTCTACTGCTTTTTCTCTTTTATGCTTGTACCATACTTACTGCATAAAAAATACTTGCATGTTAAAAACAAAACAAAATGCTTGTACCATACTTACTGCATAAAAAACACTTGCATGTTAGAGAACAAAACAAAACCAAAATCAAAACCAAAAACAAAATTTCAAGCAAAAANNNNAACTAAATTAAGATGTCTCTATCGGATGATTGGGAATCCCTCGGAGGAGGTAACCTACGGTTAATAACCGGTTTTCTATCTCTATAGGATGATCGGGAATTCCTCGGAGGAGGTAACCTATGATTGCTAACGAGGCTTCCCTATGGTCTAAATGAAATTATGGAACTCATTAAGTTGAGTTTAGTAAATTCATTTAGACTAAGTTATTCCAATAGAAAATAGTAGTACCGGGACGATAGAACCGTGGGATNCCACAGTCTAAATGAAATTATGGAACTCATTAAGTTGAGTTTAGTAAATTCATTTGGACTAAGTGAATACAAAATAAAATAGTGGTGCTGGAATGNTATTAGCCCAACTTAATGAGGCAGGTAAGGAGAATGCACTATACTACTTGGGCCATTGATTTATCCCAACTGAAAGAGTGGGTAAAATGATGTCGGACTCAAGCTCCTCTTTCAAGCTTCAGCCTTCTTTTGGATCGTGTTTCTTTCCCCTTTCAAGAGGGGGTAGAGCTCTATTTATGGAGTCTAGTTTGCAAATAAGAAAAGAATTTGGATCACTCTGATTGAAAGGCTCATAGAGATTACCTTCATTATATGACATTCTATGAGCATTTAAGTGAATTAATGATGTCATAATTGAACAATCTTGGGGCTCGTTGTGATGCTCAATTTAATTGTAAGTATGTTATATTTGGAATCCATTTGACCTTCCAATTATGTCATAAAGCTCCTAAAAGTGTTTAATGTTTTGATCCGGGCTTGATTTGAATGAGATTAAAACATTTTTGGTACAATTTGATTTTCTTAGTCGAGCAGTCAGTTTGACTGTAAGTTTGCTGAAACTAAAATTCTTGATAAATTTTAATCGAAGTTTGAACGTTATTTGCTCAAAGAATTATCTCAAGATCTGTGTCAGATGTTGAAAATTTATTGATGTCGCATCTCTAATCATTTTAAACTGGATCAAGGTAAGCAAAACTAAGTTTGGCCAATCTAAATAGAGATAAACTACACTATACTAAATAAATAAATAAATAAAATCCTAAACAAGCATAGTATAACCTAAATAAATTTGGCCCTTACAAGATGTGCCAAGCTAAGAAAGCCAAGTGTAGCCCATCCAAGCCTTCCATAATCAAGCAAACTCCAACATAGCCAATATTAGTCAAGTTAAA